>VYZX01033436.1:338293-348293 GCA_013401335.1 Brachypteracias leptosomus
TTGGTTTGCATGACAAAAGCATATTTAAAGCTCTCAAGTAATAATAAATCTGAAAATGGAATCAACATAATCTTTTAAGAAGCATCACTTGTTGTATCTGTTTCAAATACTTTGACTGGTAGAACCCAATTAATACTTGTTACCTATGCCAACCTAATCTCTGAACAGTAATTTTAGAAAATCAATAACTTAAAACTTAAGTCAAGAAAGTATCAAAGGCTTTGCTGAAGTCAAGACAGAGTTCTGAAAGAGGCGACACATAGGTAACAATCATTCATCAGCTTTTTCAATACAAGAATTAGGATGAATCTCATTAACTAAGAGGAACCAGATGAAACAAAGTATCAAGACTCATAGGCACACATAGCTTAGCACGTGGAACTTCTTGTCAGAGGCTATAACTCATGATAACAGTTTCTGACTTTACACTTTTTCTGTACTTTTAACAGAGTTAAAACTCATGGAAGAAAAAAACCCCAACAAACAAAAAAATAACCCCAAGCCCCCAAACCATTTGGAGCTAGTAAAGAAACCATCTCCTGCTCAAGAGGTCTGTGATGTGAAGCACAGAACAGATTCTGGGAGAATATTCATGGAAAGAATGATTAAATCCTCTGCCTTTTATCGTACTTTTCCCTAGACACCTTTTTTGGTCACTGGATATCCAATGCTGTGAAAAGCAGACTGAGAGTACCCACGAAGCTGGAGTCCAGGAAATGGGCAACCATTTATAGTCAGTTATACTGTGCTTAAAACTCAGAACTACAGCACACTTAGAACAGATCATTTTGTTTTGCTGTTGCTGCTTCATCCCTGATGCTTACCGGCTCCTCTCAGAACTTTTTCCCTCCTCGATCCCCAGAGCTCTCACCACAGCAAATTCTTCTACCAGAAAGGAAGCTACCTATTATCAAGTACCATAAAATACACTGGATTCAAGGTAAGTCAGTGACCTTTTGGTTGAAAAATGGCATACTAAGAACATGCTTCACACAGGACTTCCATTGGTTGAGACAGACACAGTTCAGTACTGATTTAAATAATGGAACTCTCAGGCATATGTGAGAATTAAACAAGTATTACATATAGGGATGCAAACATTGACTTTTGTATTTTCTCATAAACTCTGCATTCAGATCCTCTGGGTCTTCATATGTACCTCAAAATTCATTACTTAAGGAGCAGGTGCTATATAAAAAAATATAATTACTGTTCTAATACTTACTTTTTCTTTGTCCTCCAACAATACATGATTTTTGGAGGTCAACACAACGCATTTCCATGCAGTTTTCTAGCAATCCACTGTGTCCACAGGTACAAATCTTGTAACAACCAACATCACCAGCTGAGGATGGAACCTGAATAAGTGTTCCTTGACGAACAATAAAATCTGAGGCTTCTCCCAGTTTGCAACCTATACGCAAGGGGAAATTTTAGTTCAGATTTAGTAAATACTTTGGCAAGTGCCACTACCAAAAATAACTACTACTCTTTGACTTCTGAAAAAGCTAAGGTGTTCTTAAAGCAGCCTTGCTCTCACCCTTTAGATGAATTCACTCATTTCATAGAGGCAACAAGTAATAGAGATAGAAGATACTTGCTTGAGATAATCTGAAGTACCTGTAGAAATGTCACTTTAGAGAAAAAGACTGGTAATTCCAACAATTCTCAAGTAGTTTCATTTTCCACTGTTCTGTAGTAGTATGAAATGTATGCAATATGACAAATACCACATACACTTCTCTCCAATACAGAATCTGAATTAAAGGGTCTCACAAGCAAAGCTCAGTCATTTCTCAAGTATTTTATTGTGTCTTCCTTCCCTACTTGTACCTCTTATGTGAACACTGAAGGACTCTTAGAGAAGAAAGGAAGAAAAAGCAGGAAACTAGATTCAAAGAAAAAGAATGGAAAAGAAGAAAAATGGTTTTAAAAATTGCAAGGAAAAAACAAAATACATAGCAGATTAAAATTACCCTGCAACTTTGAAAAAATTAAAAGTCTGACTTCAAACATAAAAGTCACCTTCCAACATTTAGAGAAAGTAAAAAAAAGCTCTGGGAGAGCTTATTTTCAGATCACTTTAAATGGCTTTTGCAGCAAGTGAAGACAATAATGCTGAACTTTAAAAAAGAAAATATATAATTTTTTTTTAAAAATAAAATAAAAAGATTTGTAAGGGTCATAGAAATATAACCTAAACAACGTCCCTAGGCTCAGAAAAAGAATGAGCTGAAATCTATCCTCACTTCTAGAAGAACACAAGCGTAGCACATGTACAAGTGAAGCAAACCCCAGTTTTCCTAGAGAAACTGCTGATCAGTCACAGAACGCCTGGAACAAGAGAGTCTCAAGGGATAGTTACGAGAATGTTCTTTATCAGCTCCTCTAGAAAGGAGGCTGCTTCACGGAATTCAGTTTAAAAGTCAGTGTTGCTCTCACTTGCTCAGTCTCTCAACCCATGCATTCAAGCAGTCACCAAATGCAAGCTTTCTTCTTTGCTTCAGGAACCTCATGTCACTGAATGATACCTATTCCCTCTCCTTTAAAGCAGAAATTGTGGAAAGCACTACTAGTGTCTGAGGTAGAACAAAGAGGCTGTACAAGTTGACATCATACAGCTTGTAGATTTGACCCTTGTTATCAACACCATCCACACCTGCCATTTCAAAGTTAGATAGCTGGAACTCATTCTACATGAGGCTCTCTCCCCAGTCAGTTCACATTTATGCATGGTGAAGAAGTTAGACAACATCTGTGTTCCAAAAATTGTAGTTCCCAAATAACCACAAATGCTTTTCCAGTGAGGTGACCTCCACTGGAAGTATCACCCAATGGAGCAGCGGCAGAAATACAATCAGCTCTGCACTGCTGCATCTCCAGATGTCATGTTTAATGAGAAGTGGTTCCATTATTCATATTTTTGTTGTTTCCCAAAATCAGTGTAATTCTCCTCCAAATTACAAGTCTACATACAGATTTGGGAGACACAGAGCTATTCTGCCTTGTGGTTCTTCCTTCTACCCGGTCAATGAACTCACAGCACTGTCAGTCACTAAAGACGAAGTAGAGAGATGCTGCATCAGTGCTGCAAGCTCAAGTAATAGATAGAAGAAAGGAAAGTCAAATAAATCATGTGCCATGTCACCTCCTTCCCAAGCCCTAAACCTGAGCACTCTGAATCCAGTGAAGCAGCAACAGTGAACCTCTTAAGAAAAAGTTTGGCTATTAATTTACTCAGACTGGAAGCACTTACCCATGGAGAGATTCTGAGAAGCTGACCTGGCCGATGAAGAAGGATTTGGGATAACTCCATGTAAGATACCATCTTGAACTTTAATATAACACTGAAATTGCTGCCAATGCAAATGTACATTCCAGGGCACCCTGCATTTGATCAGATTCTCAGAGCTCTCAAAATGCCTTCCCAAGGCTGACAGACTGATTTTCAATAATTTCAAGCAAGACATAATGTCTGTTTATCTCACCAGGAAAATAATGTGGATATGGCTAAAAATGTATGGAAATACAGGGCAGTACATGTCAGGGTGTCTGCAGCAGCAGTGAGCTACACTGTATTTGCAGTATTGCATGCTTGTAACTTTAAATAGCAGGCAGGCTGCTTAGAGGCCATGTATAGACATTTATTTCTTCTGAAGCAAAATAAGTGATGTATCTTCTAATAAGACGTTATATTTCAGTGGACAATAAAAATAGAAACACATTGAGAAATGAAAAGAGAAAGTAAGCTACAGCTTTTTGAAAACACAAGATAGTTGTAGTAATAGTTCTTTTGGGATATCAGCAATTCACTTAAAAACTTTCAACAAAATTTCAGTAACATGTTTCTCAGCAAAATTCAGGTAAAGGGAAGCCCAAACACCGTTACCTGGCACACACAAGTACGGAAGACACAGTTCTCCAGCCTGACATCCTTTTCTGTTTACTTCACACAACTGGTTAGCTGCGCACGGATTTGGATTACATGGATGTGTAACGTCTTCTACAATGTTACCTAAAGAACTTGGGCCTGAAAACAGAATATACAGTATCTGTATTTATTCAAATTAGGTTCATTTTTCTTCAGAAAAGCATGGCATTTCTTACGTTCACTAAAATAGTATTTTTGACAATTCTGTGAAATATTTTTTATCGGTACTTGTAGAAGCTTGACATGACAAGGTAGTTAACTTATTTCAAAAGCTTAATCCTCAATCCTGGAAAGAATAAGCCAGATGACTCTTCACAAGCAAAATCTATTTCCTCTATCTTGTTTCACCAATAATTTTCTCTACATGACAAAAATACAAACGGACAATGGCTGGCAATTTAATCAAAAGAAGCCCCATAGCCAATATTTAACACACTGAAGATTTAAAGTACACTCAATGTTTAACCAAGTTTGCTATCATTGATAAACTTTTGTTTCTGCTTTCCCTTTAACACAATTAAGAAAAGGGAAGACAACATGGAAAAGCAGTAGCTAAATAGAAAGAACCACCTAAAGTTTCAATATATTGTCTGGGAACAATTTATTTGTTGAGTCATACTTTCAGTTGCAACTCTTACTAACCAAAATTTTACTATTTTCAAAGTTCCTGAGATTCTGAAAAAGAAAAATCAAAATTTAATTTGGAAGAAGGTCTAAATCAAATAAATCCTTAAAGCTACAAAGGTCTAAATTGCACAGAGATAAATTTGCAATAGGAAGTAGTTATAGGGTAGAGAAGGTTTAGAAAATAATGTAGAAATATGCATTTAAATGAAAACTAGATCCAAACAAAATTTTACTAATGCAATTGTGTTCCACCGAGGGATAAGAAATGCTAGAAGAAAACAGAATCACAGAAACTTCATTCTTCCATAGAATCATTAAGGTTAGAAAAGACCACTAAGACCATCAAGTCCAACTGTCAACCCAACACTACCATGACCACTAAACCACGTCCTGAAGTACCACGTGCACACATTTTTTGAATGCCTCCAGGGATGGAGGCTACTCCACCACTGCCCTGGACAGCCTGTTCCAGTGCCTGACCACTTCTTCAGGAAAGAATTTTTCCCTAATACCCAATCTCAACCTCCCCTGGCGCAACTTGAGACCGTTTCCTCTCATCCTATTGCTAGTTACCTGGGAGAAGAGATCAACACCCACCTCACTACAACCTCCTTTAAGGTAGTTTTAGAAAGCAGTAAGGTCTCCCCCTAGCCTTCTCTTCTTCAGGCTGAACAACCCCAGTTCCCTCAGGTACTCCTCATATGACATATCCTCCAGACCCCTCACCAGCTTTGCTGCCGTTCTCTGGACCCACTCCAGCATCTCAAATGTCTCTCTTATACTGTGGTGTCCAAAAATGAACACAGTGCTCAAGGTGGGGCCTCACCAGCGCCAAGGACAGGGGCACAATCACTTCCCTACTCCTGCTGGACACGCTGTTTTTGATATGAGCCAGGATGCCATTGGCCTTCTTGGCCACCTGGGCACACTGCTGGCTCATGTTCAGCTGGCTGTCCACCAGCACCCCCAGGTCCTTTTCCTCCAGGCAGCTCTCCAGCCACACTTCCCCAAGCCTGGAGCGCTGCAGGGGGTTGTTGTAACCAAAGTGCAGGATCCAACACATGGTCTTGTTAAACCTCATACAACTGTCCTCAGCCCATGGCTCCAGCCTCTCCAGATCCCTCTGCAGAGCCTTCCTACCCTCAAGCAGATTGACCCTCCCACTTAATATTGTGTCATCTGCAAATTTACTGAGAGTGCATTCGATCCCCCCATCCAGGTCATTGATAAGGATATTAAACAAGACCGGCCCCAAAACTGTGCCCTGGGGAACACCACTTTTGACTGGCCACCAATCGTATTTAATTTTGTTCACCACCACTCTTTGGGCCCGGCCATCCAGGCAGTTTTTAACCCAGTGAAGAGTCCACCTGTCTAAGACATGAGCCTCCAGGTTCTCTAACAGAATGCTGTGGGAAATGGTGTCAAGGGCTTTACTGAAATCCAGGTAGACAACATCCACTGCCTTGCCCTCATCCACTAGGTGGGTCACCTGATCACAGAAGGAGATCAGGTTGGTCAAGCAGGACCTGCCTTTCATGAACCCATGCTGACTGGGCCTGATCCCCCAGTTGTCCTGTACTTGCCACGTGAGCACACTCAAGAAGAACCGCTTCATAATCTTCCCTGGTATTGAGTTCAGGTTGACAGGCCTATAGTTCCCTAGATAATTCTTATGGTCCTTGTAGATGGGCGTCACATTGGCAAGCTTCCAGTCATCTGGGATCTCCCCTGTTAACCTGGACTGCTGATAAATGATGGGAGAGTTGCTTGGCAAGCTCCTCCACGAGCTCCCTCAGCACTCTCGGGTGGATCCCATCTGACCCCATAGACTTGTGAGTGTCCAGATGGCGTAGCAGGTTGCTAACTGCTTCTTCCATATACCTTCCTAACTCATGTTCTGTTGCTCCAAAAGTTAATTTGGATTTTGGTTACTCTAATTGCACAATTAAAGAGCAGAGTTTGTGTGTCAGGCAAAAGTGTAATTTTGCACATGCAGAAGCTGTGCTCTAAATCATGCTGTTAAGTGATATCTATCTGAGATCAATTCTCCCAAGCACAATCCAGCTTTTGTCCTGTACATAAATAGTACTAGTGGTTTTATTATTATAGTACGTTTTTGGCATGTGAGATGACTTCTTGAAGAACAAAGTTTTCTTAAAGTCAGATTAACAAGGCTATTTTCAAGTGAGTATAAATCATTGAAATTCAACAAGCCACACTACTAGGTGATACAGATTATTGTACTTGCACTGAATATAGGAAGTCCCCCAAAAAGTAGCATGGTGGGTTAGCCTTGGCTAACAGCCAAACTCCCATCCAGTGTCTTGTCTCTCCCCACTTTCCCCTCCAAAACAAGATGAGGGTAGAAAATAGGAACAGAAAAATCTTACGGGCTGACACAAAGACAGGGAGATTGCATAAGAATTAGCACTGCAGGCAAAACTGACTCGACTTGGGGAAAATGAACTAAATTTATCATAAATTAAAATAAATATCCAATTACAGATTTAGGTAGTGGGAACACAAAGACAAATATTAAAGCAACTTCTTTCCTCCTCCATTTCCCAGGTTCACCTTTACTCCAGACTTTTCTGCTCCTGTACCAAGTGATGCAGTGGGGATTAATAAATGGTATTAATAAGGGCATGATGATGGTGACTATGGTCAGTATACAGCAGTTTCTCTCTGCCACTCATTCACACTTTTCCTCTGCTCCAGAATGGGCTCTCCATGGGCAGCAGCTTCCTTCAGGATACACCCACCCGCTGCGGCACAGAGTCCTCCACAGGCTGCCTTGTGGATATCTGCTCTGCCATGGAGTAGCTCCCCTCCTCCTGCTCCTCTGACTTTGGTGCTACCTCTGTTTCTCACTCTTCCTGTTCCTCTATCCTCCACCTCTCTGGCACTTTTTGCCCTTTCTTAAACATGTTTTCACAGAGACACCACAAACTAAGTGGCTCAGTTTTGGCCTATCAGGAGCCCACTGCCAAGCTGGCTGTCTTGCACGGTGCAGTTCCTCACATCTTATCATACAGCCCCTGCAGCCTCCCCTGCTACCCACACAACCTTACCACATATACCCAACACAAGGAGCGACAAGTATAATGAGCTATTGCAACTTGAATGACCCAATTTTTTCTGATATGCTAAATTCTCAAATTCAATACAATTTTCTTTAAAAGAAATAATGACAATTATTAAAAGCAATGATAAGCATTCAAGTATCTTGGTTTCTCATTTTGTTACATAGGTATGTTGATACTTACTCAGGTATGTATCCAATGGGATACAGTTCTCCAAGTCATCTGTTGGAGATAAGAGCTCACAAATACTTTCAGCTGAGTGGCCTTCAGGGAATTTGTTATGATCTCCACATTTCTTCAGTATTTCCACACAATCTGATCTTCAGATTAAATAAAGAAACAGAACTTCGTGAACACTACTTGAAAAAAAGGTCTTGTATGGAAAAGATTTCTTTCCAAATTCTTCCCTTCCCCAAATCCACAATTTTCTTCTGCCTCAGAACTAGAGTGTTTTATACATATATATATATATATACACATACACACTATATTTTACATACAAATTTATGACACAGACAAGAACTATTGCTGACACTACTTTACTTTGGGCTTGGTGATCTTTATTTTTTATGATAATGTATGGCATGTATCTTTCAAGACCAAGCATTTCCTTGATTTACTAACATTTACTATAGCTTGAACTTTCTCTCTCTACCTGCATTAACTGGTCTCTTCTACCCAGTCACCTACTTTCAAAATTTATTTTTTTTTTAAAATAAACTTCATTTTTTTCAGACCTCTCTGTCAGCTGAAAATCACCAGTAGGTCTCAAAACCAAAAAAAGAGAAAAGGTTTTATAGGCACCAGAGAGCCAAAAGAATCCCCAATAATAAATCAACTTTAGAACAAGTGTATACATCCATCTCATTAATGGCAAGCACCTTCCATTTACAGTGATGGAGACTCAGTGGCAACTATGCCAGGCCATATTCCTTCATTGTTCGCCTTGCCAGATTTTCCTAATGTAAGTCAAACACAGTCCTACAGCAGCTTTTTACTTCTCATTACAATCCCTAGCAGAATCTCTAAACTGCTTTCCTCCCCCACCCCAGCACTTACTTGCAGATAATACTTCCTCTAGATTTGCTGTGGCAAGGTTTAATCTGCAGCGAGCAGGCAATTGCTTTCCACATCTCTGGTTGGCATTTTTTAATATCGAGCACAGGAATATTTATAAATGGCATCTTAATACTTCCTTTTTCCCACAGCTTCATGTCATTCATGGCTCCCTGGTCTGACTGAGTATTGCAGCTCCTAAAAAGTTCTGTTGGTCTTAAAAGAGGAAGTTAAGATATGGCATGTATAACAAGAAGAAAACACCACACATTTTACCTCTCACCATATCAATTCTACAACCTTGATATGGCTTGGGTTTTGTGGTATTAAAGAAAATAATCCCTTCCACAGTTAAGCAAGATCAAAATCAATTTGAATTCTGTCTTTAAGAAATGCTTTAAGACTCAAGGCAGAAACTCCCTTTTCACTTCTGTCTCCCAGATAAAAAAAACACCTTACATTTTGCTTACCTGAGGAAAGTTGACCTAAAAGCAAATGTCTTAGATATCCCGAGTAACTGTGCAAATGTTTCCTGGTGAATCACTGATGCAAGTTGATTTACAATTTATATGTACTCAGGCTGCTTCTATCACATAGATGATTCTACTGCTCACGTGACACTCATGCTACTGTACACTATTTCAAAGAAAAGCCAGAGATCTCTAATACCTGACAAAATTTTAAATGGTTTTTTTTTTTGAACTCAAAGTATTAAATTTGTAACCTTGCAACCACTAATTCAGACACCATTTTTAAATCATGCATTTGCCCTATAGAGTATAAAACCACAGAAACAACCCTGAAAGAAAATGAATTTTGAAGAAGAGTAACATGTAAATTTAATAAGCATTTTAACCTTATTTATAACACACAACATTCCAGTAATAATGGCTTACTTGTCTATACAGTAAGACAGAGGACTATGTTGCTGATACATGATGACATTTTACAGGTTCATGGGTTAGCTCGTATTCTTGTAAGTTTTGTTATGTCTGTTAAATACATTTCCAAAAGTTTATTCTAAAGAAAAAGTATTTATTTTTAATTTTTCTAAAAGAGAAAAAAAAAAATATTTGCAGAAAGACAGCTACATACAATCTCAAAATAAGCCTGAAAACATTTTATTTTTTTAAATTAAAGCACAGGAATTCCTTTATAAAATATTCAGTGTCTCTCTCCTACCTGTTATTAAAATTAGTGCAGTAAGTAAGATTTCTACAGCCCAGCTGACAAGGTTCTCGTACATCTGCTAAACAGGTCAACATGGAAACTTCAACTGCATTATACTCACAAAAGCGAT
>VYZX01033437.1:7309-92636 GCA_013401335.1 Brachypteracias leptosomus
TGGAACTAGATGATCTTTGAGGTCCCTTCCAACCCTGACAATTCTATGATTCTATGAAACACACACTGACCCAACCCAGAGACACAAAACTAGGGACTTCCCAGGGGTTGTCACCTCTGCCTCTCCCAAGCACTCACCATCAGCAGCATCCCTGAGCGTTGCAGTCAAGAGTTAACCAAGATGCAGGGAGAAAATGTGAAGCAGGCTCTTCCCAAGCCCTTTAATAGATGTCTCAGTTTATTAAAGGAGAGGAAACCAGACGGAGCTCACTGCTCAGCTGACGCCTGCAAGAGCTCCGAGCGCTCTTGGGTGGTAATTAGCACTGCCAAAAAGACAATGACCAGACAGAGAGGCAGACAACTGTTTTGGAGCATATCTGTTTGCCTTTAGAGATCTCTGCTGTTTGTTGCAGTGGGAAAGAAGTGAGAAGAAGCTCCTAGCAGAGCCCAGCTCCCTCTCTGCAGCACTTGAAATGCAGAATTCCCACTGAGCACGATGAAGGTTGCCCCATGACAGCCCCCACTGCCCATATTTCAATGGGTTAAGTGCACAACCCAGTGCAGAAAGCCCTCCCCATGTTTTCCCAGCTTTCTAAGACATTCATCTCGCCATAAAATGAAAGTTCAAGGATGTTTAATTCAGGGATCATATAAATGCATAGCATGTAAGGTTAGAAGGGACCATTAGATCATCCGTTCTCACCTCCTGTACATCACAGCCCACTAAATTTCTCTCATCTACCCTTGTATGTAACCAAAGTACGTGGCTTTAGCTGAAGCATGTTGCCTAGAAAGACCTCCCACTTTGAGGCAAAGACACCAAGAAATGGGGAATCCTCCATTTCATAGGCAGTTTGTTCCAGTGGTTAATCACTTGCACCATAAAAAGCTTCTCCATGCCTTACTTTTCACATGAATTCATTGGGCTTTGGCTTCCAACCACTGATTCTTACTCTATTTGCCTTCTCTAGATTGAAGAGCCCTTTAACTCTGCTGTTTCACCCCATGAAGATGCTCAGATACTATAACCAAGTCATTTCTCAATCTTCCTTCTGACAAGGAGTCATGGTTTTAAGCTAGGAAAGGAGAGATTTAGGCTGGATATTAGAAAAAAGTTCTTTAATATGAGGGTGGTTGATCACTGGGATGGGCTGCCCAGAGAGGGGGTGGAGGTCCCATCCCTGGAGTCATTAAAGATCAGGCTTGATGGGGCTCTGAGCAGCCTGCCCTAGGTAGAGATGTCCCTACTTGTGTAGGGAGGTTGGACCAGATGACCTCTAGAGGTCCCTTCCAGCCTCAAACATTCTATGATTCTATGATAAATTAACAATCTGAGATTCTTTCAATCCCTTTGAGGAGATCTATCATATGTTTCCACTCCCCACAAATAATTTTTGTGGGTCTTTAGTGCTTCTTTTCCTATCTCTCAAAGCTCTTTTACAAAAGGAGACTCCAGAGCTGACCACAGAGCATGACTACTACTCTCCCACCCTCTTGCACTCCTTCAAGGATGCAGGATGGTGGTGTCAGCCTGTTTCTGCTACAGGCTAGACTGGGAGAAACCCTTTGCAAGGCTGCACAGAAATGACCTGCTCATCCATTTCAGTCATTGCTTTCTAGGACACGTCTCTCACTTTCCAGCCTGACCTACATTCCTCCTGAGGAGACAGAGAAGTTTGCATTTGTTTTGTTTGAGGGAGCCAAAGTCACCCAACTGCTCTGTCCTCCTCATCATTAATGCTGAGCTAATCATTGTACCACTGAATATTTCATCCACGGAATTTAATATCAACTTCTCCCTCATTCACGGAAATTTTCAATAACTTTGGGCCCGTTATTGATCCATGGAGAATACTACCAGGAAAGCCCTCAGGCTTTTTGAGAGCTGCCAAGTATTAAGCCATTTAAGAGATGTCTCCATGCTATTTTTAGGTCGTGGTGTTGACTCAAGTGCTGTACAGAATGGTAAAGAAAGGGCATCCAGGCAATAAAACATTACTCCCTTAAAGAATAAATCACCTGTTTCCCTAAAGAATGAAAAATGTCTTATTTTTCATAAAAATATGCTACCTAGCTGCCATTTGGCCCAATTCAGGAGGAAGCATCAGAAGCTTGAGACTTATCCAGGGATGGTCCTACTTAATAGCACCCCTTCTAACCACCATAGAATCACAGAATGGTTTGGGTTGGAAGGGACCTCAAAGATCATTTAGTTCCAACCCCCCCGCCATGGGCAGGGACACCTCCCACTAGAGCAGGTTACTTAAAAATTAAAATTTCCAGGGATGAGGTCCCACTGATACACCTAAATTATAAACATATTTGATGTTGGACATTTCAAGTCTCAGGTGTGATAACTCTGGTGATAACTCTAAATTCAGGCCTTTGCATGGATCCCTCAGGTTGTGCAGGAGCACACAAAGTTCTTCAATTCTCCAACCTCTTTCTCTTTCCCTTGCACTCCTATAATCTTTTCACATTTTCCTCCAGTCAAAGCAGAAAGCTGAGACTCCCACTGCACCTTGCTTTTTATGGAAAGACATACACGGTGCCCAGATTTCTTGAGGGAAAAACAGCTGGCGTGAGGATCTGTAGAGCCACAGAAATTTTGTCCCTATAGATAACTGATTCAAATCTGATTTAAGACCTTCAACACCCCCCCTCCCCCTCCAGGTACTGCTTTGGTACCATATAAAACAGCAAGATCTTATTTCAGCTCCTTGCTGCCAAGCATTGAACTCACAAAAGCTGCTGCTGAGCAGGAGTGCTGCCCAGGGGGGCAAGGACTGGGTCTGGGAGGGGTGATGGTGTTGGACAACTGCAAGATGAACACTGCCAGCTGGCCTGTGCATAAAGCACAGAGACCCAAGGGACCTCACAGAGCCTTTGCCAACTCCATCCAGGTGGTTCCCAAAGTGGCATCTTGAAAGAGAGCAGGATTAACCTAGCAAAGCATCTTAAAGGAGCCCTCCACCTCAAAGATCAAAGGCTCCATGGCTCTTATTACAGCTGCCTCCCTTGTGAGCAGCCCTGACAAAAGCCCACAATCTGATTTGGGCTGGGGGATCTGCTCAGGTGCATTTCACAGGGCACACCACTCCATGCAAATCAAACCACACAAAAAAAGAAATACCAACCCCAAAATACCCTTTTGTCCCTGTGCCTGTTTGGCACAGAATGCAAAGGGAAAGAAATGAGAGCAAGGAGTGGGGCCAGGCTCTTGGAGAGGGCCTCTGAAACACAAACCCATGTAGCTTCAAGGACTCATTCCTCCTGTCCACCTCCAGCAGCTGGGATAGAGAAGCTCCCTTGATCCCAGGGTAGCTCCAGTACCTCCCAGCAGGGCTGGCTCACATGCACACCATCTGCATTGCAAAGTGACACTTGTCCCTCTTGGCAACACCCTGCTGACCCTCCTGGGCATTGGAACAGGCTGCCCAGGGAGGGGGGGGAGTCACCATCCCTGGAGGGGTTCAACAAATGAGTAGATGTGGCGCTTTGGGACATGGTCTAGTGGTCAGGAAGATGTTGGTCTTGATGATGCTAGAGGTCTTTTGCAACCAAAATGATTCTGTGATGATTCCTGGACCCTTTTAGCCAGGTCTCACCCACATCCCACAAAGAAGCCAGTGGCTTCAGAGAGTTTGGAGTCTCTTTGCAGAGCTCAGAGCATCTGACTTCCCTCTCTGCTCTGGTGGGGGGGATTGCACTAGATGATCTTTCGAGGTCCTTTCCAATCCCTAACATTCTGTGATTCTGTAATCTCAGTAGCAGTGACTTCCTCATTGCTCCTCTTTACTCTTCCTTTTCTCCAGCTAACGCAAACACGTGCACTAAAAGGCCAGCACTCCTCACCTGAGGTCCTCAGAGCCACTCAGGAAGGGGAAGGGGAACAAAAAGCATCAGGGATTAGAAGAAAGGCAGCACTGAAGTGGCTGGTTGAAGGTCAAACACACTTAAGCTTTTATTGTCACGAGAATTGACACCAGTTTTATTAAAGCAATTTAACCACTGTTTAAATACTGGCCAAAGTGGAGGGAAGCTGAGGGAGCTGAGACCCCCTCTTCTAAGGTTTGTGTGCTGGATCTGGCCTCCTTGCACAGAATGTCAGGGGTTGGAAGGGACCTTGAAAGATCATCTAGTCCAATCCCCCTGCCAGAGCAGGATCACCTAGAGCAGGTCACGCAGGAACACGTCCAGGTGGACTTCAAACGTCTCCAGAGAAGGAGACTCCACAACCTCCCTGGGCAGCCTGGTCCAGTGTCTGTCACCCTCATTGTGAAGAAGTTTCTTCTCATATTTATGTAGCAACTCCTATGTTCCAGCTTACACCTGTTGTCCCTCATCCTATCATTGGATGCCACTTTCATCCACAACAGCCCCGTAGCACCCATGGGACCAGCAGAGAGGACGAGATCACCCAGCACCACGCTCCTCCTCACACGTGTAGACACGTGTGTCCTCACTCTCATGCAACTCATGCAACCCTGGCAGCCAGTGAACAGCATCTGCAAGAGCTGGCAGATTTACAGAGTCCAGAAAGGGGCTGTGTGGAGCATTTTATTTATTTCCTGGCTTCCATTTCACACCAGTGAACCGTAAAATTATAACTACAGCTTTTCTCAGTCTTCTACTGATCTGTGATATGGCTCTGTCTGTCTCCTTGCAGCGTGGTGGCAATAATGTATGTCCTGAAGGAACAATATCACCTCTGCTTCCCGAGGATTACAGCCTGCCTCTTCCAGGACCAGCAATCCCTGCCCCTGCTTTATTAACCGAGCAGCAGGTGTTGAGAAAAACCCTCACCCCCACAAGCAGGAGAGTGGTTTTCTCAGCATTTCTGGAGAGGGGGAAATTAGGACCATATAATAAAACCAGAGGATCGGTTTCAAATCTCACCAAAATGATAGGTGAGAAGGAGTTGCCTTCCAGATTTTACCCAGGGAGAGCTGTGTATCTCCTGCTTTAACTTCATGAGTTATAATATCACCTTTTGGGGGCTTGTTTTGGAGAAGCACAAGGGCTCATGTCTCTGTTCCTTTATCATCTCCAAAGGAAACACAGATTTTATAGTGATCTGTCCCAAGGGGGGTGAAGGAAAAGTGGTGTTTTGTACTGATTTGATTTCTTGTTTCAGTTGTTGCTCCTGATTCAGCATCTCCAAACATCCTCCCCGTTTGGAGATCTTCCTTACATAGAATCACGGAATTATTTAGGCTGGAAAATACCTTTTTAGGTCATCCAGTCCAACTGTTAACCTGACACTGCCAAGTCCACCACTAAACCATGTCCCTCAGCACCACATCTACGCATCTTTTAAACCCCTCCAGGGATGGGGACTCCACCACTTCCCTGAGCAGCCTGGGCCAGCCTTTCACAACCCTTTCAGTGAAGAAATTTTTTCTTATTATCCAACCTAAATCTCTCCTGGTGCAACTTTAGGCTGTTTCCTCTTGTCCTGATGCCCATTACTTGTCCTATCACAAAAACCTTTTTCCCAGTAGTTGTAGAGAGCAAGAAGATCTCCCCTGACCCTCCTTTTCTCCAGACTAGTCTTTGAAGGAGAGATGCCCAACCAGGCAGGAGCACAACTCAAGCCTCTCTCTGGCCAGAGAACCATATCTGCCCAAGTTATTTAATCTCCAATGTGCCTCTGAAAGGGACACAAACACCACCCAGGACTATTTATCTCCAGGGTTTATGAAGGAAGCTTATATGGGTGGTAGGATGACTCTGCAGCACACCTTTTTTCTGCATGCACAGCAAGAGTTAGAGCCTATCTGCAGCTCACGAGGCTGTTGTGAAGCTCTGGGACCAGGGGGATTGCCTGGTGCTAATGGTGGATGTTTAGAAAGGCATGTACTGAATCCCTGGAAACATTCAGCTCGGATGGTTTGTTTTCCTAAAAGCTCTGCAGAGCTGCTGAGCTGGGGCTCAGAGCAGAGATCTCCCTGAGGACTCCAGTGACCTGAGTTATGCAGATCACATTTAGACAATCACCCCAGTCTCTTTTGCCTTTCAATCCTATGAATTTATAAGCAGTCCTCAAATAGTTCCAATGATAATTGTCAGCCTTGTGCTGAAAAGAGCTTAGCTGGGCAGCCAGGCCTCATGTGGAGTGAAAACTTTCTTATGTTATTATTATTATTATTACAGCAGATGTTTGATGTCTTGCTCAGCTTCCAACCACATTTGCTCTATCAGGACATAGATTTCAGAAGACAAGTTGCCTGACCCAGTGACCAGCCCTTTAATGGGCCTACTGCAGTAATTGCCATATTTGCAAGACAAGTATGAATTGCTCCTTCTAGATTAGCCATAGAGACAGTGGAGATGAAGTTTATCATTCCCCTAAATGTGTTTTGTTTTCTGCTGAGGCATGAATGTTCCAGCAATTAGTTTGCTGCATTAGGTTCCCCTTTTCCATACATATTTTTTCCTGGAGCTTTTGTGAACGATTGACAGGAAAGGCTTTTAAGACAATTCACTGTGAAATGACCATTCCAGCTCCCTCAAATGTTAGTGCAGGAATGTGAATCTTCTGCTGGTTTGCAGGGCATCTGTGATACTGGGAATGCTGGGGAAGAGGAGGATGTTGGCTGGTGGTATAAGAGGTTTTTATCAAGCTGAGATCAATTAATTGAATTCTTATCTGATTAGACCAGGTAGCAGAGCTTCAAGAAGCCCCTAATCATAGAATCATAGAATGTTTGAGGCTGGAAGGGACCTCTAGAGGTCATCTGGTCCAACCTCCCTACACAAGTAGGGACATCTCTACCTAGGGGCAGGTTGCTCAAGAGCCCCATCAAGCCTGACCTCTCCTACTGATTTGCTCCAAGATATTGGAGAGATGTCCTGGAAAACAGTGAGATTTATAAATGAAAGAAACCAAAGGGAATGCAAAAAGGAACATGTCAACAAGGCTTCAGAGAGAGGACTGACCTTCCAAAACCCCAGCTCTGATTGCCACCTACAGAAGAAGTCCATGCAACCAAAACCAAGGCACATCCCCACTGCCTGCCCCAAGTGGTGGGTTAATGAGAGCAGCACAAGAGGGATTCTCACCTGTATTTCCACCTACTCACTACTACACTAAGAGGCCTGGAATATAATGAAAGTCAAAGAATTTATGATCTCCTTGCCATTTTAAATCATAGAATCATAGAATGTTTCAGCCTGGAAGGGACCTCTAGAGGTCATCTGGTCCAACCTCCCTACACAAGCAGGGACATCTCTACTTAGGGCAGGCTGCTCAGAGCCCCATCAAGCCTGACCTTGAAGGACTCCAGGGATGGGGCCTCCACCACCTCTCTGGGCAGCCCATTCCACTGATCCATCACCCTCACATTAAAGAACTTTTTTCTAATATCCAATCTAAATCTTCAGATTTCAGTCTAAATCTTCAGTCTAAATGTTGTTCCCTTTCCATTTTTTTTCCTCTCGCTTCTTTTTTTTTTGCATTATTGTAAATTTTGCAATTTTCTTTGCCATTTTCCATTGCTAATTCCTCAACTAACAAGAATCCTAAACATTCTTATATAGGCAATTATGGAAAAGGGTTCTGTATTTAAATGCCCTGTAGTATCAGTGAGACTGTCACTGGTAGTTCCTACTACTTGACCTGTTCTGAATTCCTAAATTTTAATCCATAGAATCACAGGACCATAGAATGTTTTGGGTTGGAAGGGACCTTTAAAGGTTATCTAGTTAAATCTCCCAATTCAGAGTATCCCATTAAAATTCATCAAATTGCCTTTTTCAATGAAAAAACCAAAATATAGACTGATTCAACAGTTCCCTCCAAACCCTGTTTTCTGCAGAAATCCTTTCATAAAAGAATCTAAAGAATGAATCTTCCTATGACTTGTAATAGGTCTCTGATTTACTGACCCGATCTCAGTAATATTCCATTTCAATGGAGTATTTAGTCATAGTTTAGTCTGAGCTTCTCCATTTCCTTGGCTTTGTTTGTGATTTTTTCAAACTTTTCATGCAGTTTGTCAAGCAGAAGTTGATGCATGGCTCTTCTTGAAAAGAATAGCATGGAGACCAATTAGTCAACCTAAAAATTGGCAAACTCCTCCTAATGTGACTGCCTGACTGCCCCAAAATGGCAGCTCAATAAAGATCTATCTAGCTTTTAAAAATATTAACCTTTTTGTTGACACTGCCATTTATCAGGAGGTTTATTCTTTGAGTGATGAGATTGATGCAGCAAAAAGCAGAGCTAAAGGCCACCAGCTACCCCAGCATCACACAGATGGGCAGCAAAAGCCCAGGGGTGCTTTTAAGCATAAAGATTCCCTAAGAAAGCATTTGGGCAAAATAATTGAGATTAAAGCATGAGTTAGGAGTTGGGGTTGTGTAAAATGCTTCCTTAATTACTTAGGAATTGACAGACTTAATAAAACCTAATATCCAGCCCTCTCTGTCTCCTATTTCTGCTGTCTAGTTGACCCAGATGCTTCACAAAAGGTGCAAGCATCCTATAAAAGCCAGGGCTTTGTATTAGATATCTCTGTATTTTCTAATACCTGGAGACTGGAGAACTGCAGTTAAGGCTTCTTCTAAACTTCTTGGTTAATTTATTTTTTTAATTAAAAATCATGTATAAAGCACTAAGCTCCAAAACTTTTTGGTTTTCTCTACATTTGCTTGCAAATACATCTCCGTGTATGCTGTCTAGGATGAAAGCTGGAGGGGAAATACAGAAATAACCCCAGAAATAACCACCACTTCAAGATAACCACCTTATTCCTTGTCCCTCAATGAACCTGCAGAGTCACTCCCAGTGCCCCCTGCAAGGACTGAACTGGAGGACAAAGTTGTGGTTGGGGCTGGCTGGGAAAATGCCAGCAGAAGAAACTTCCATGGGGAGATGCTGGTTCACTGAATTCAATTTATTGAGCTCTAACACTTTGCAATGAGCTGTTATTAGGCTCAGCACATCAGAGAGGGAGTAGAAAACTTCCAGTAATTTGCAAGTTGGAAATGCTGAGCTGGTTTTGGAGGAAAAAAAATAAATCTTTTCCAAATAAACCTTTCCTCAGAAAGGAATTAAAGGATCAGGTGCTATGCTTAAAATACCTGTGGTGGCATTTTAGCCATGAGAGCTGCAGGGGGAGGAGGTGAGCAGGAATTGAGACCTAAAGCACTGAAGATGAAGGGTCTGAAACAGGACAGTCTTCACTAGATCATTGTTTGGATAAAGAGATATTGTTGACAAGCATTAATAACCCATTAACACGCAGAAATCTGGGAGATCTATCTGGATCACCAGCTATTCTGCTCCTGTTTGGGAAATCATTGCCTCTGCTATAACAAACCAACTTCACATTTTCAGTGAGCGAGGACAATTAATTCTCACCCTTCACAAGGAAAAATGAGATTGAGAGATGCTCTTCAAACTGTCCACCGAAGGGAAGGAAATTAAAACAACATCTCCTGGTAGTTGGACAAGCAGTCCCAAGCTTGGTAAATAAAGCTGAATTCCCAGAGCATCCTGCAGCTCCTCTGGCTGCCAGCTGTTGATAAGCTCAGGACAAAACCCAGAGACAATCTACTGGGAAAGGAAGGGGGTCAGGGAGCAATTCTACCTTTAATGAACTGTTTTCCATTTTTACCACTTCCACTTTGCTCTCCCCAGGTCCCTGCACTCACTATTTCTTTGTCTGGCAGGACTAGAAACTCCAATCTCCATGATGGAGCTTGTGCTGCAGGGTCCCACCTCATCTGGGGGAGCTCAGGCTGGAGGACACACTAACCAAACCACCAGTCCTGCTTGTAAAGCATCTCCTATATGCTCTTGTCCTCTTCCAGAGACATAGTGCAGCAGAAAACATGAAGCTAATAAGTCACAGTTGCCACAGGAACTAGGACCTATTAATTTCCATTTAAAAAGTCTGGCTGTTTAATGCAGAGGGTTTAATAGCTCGTCTGAAGGAAGACCAGGAGATCTGATCATATGAAAGAGGTGGGTCTATCAAACAGTGCTCTGAAAATGCTGGGCAGCTTAATAGCTCTGATTTTATCTCCTGACAACTTTGAGAGGCTAAAGAAAATCTCTGTGCTCACCTCTCTCCAGTTCCCCTGGGGGTTTCCAAGTCTACAGACACATCAAGAAGGGAATAAAACAATTGCTGCATAGGTGGTTGGTCAAGGGAATAAACAGACTGGCAAGGAAAATGAAGCAGCAGAGGTAAGTAGTTTATATGAAATGAGGAGTCCACCTCAGCTTCCTGAAGTCCTGAGCCACAGGTTACTGGCAACGGAGACTGGATCACTGTCTGCTCTCTTTTGAAGCTCTCTGCTACATGTTCATCACTGATCCTTATTAGAAAAAGATTTCTGGGCTGGAAACATAGAATCATAGAAGTTTTGGGTTGGAAGGCACCTTTAAAGGTCATTTAGTCCACCCCCCTGCCCTGAGCAGGGACATCTGCAACTAGAGCAGGTTGCTCAGAGCCCCGGCCAACCTCACCTGCAATGGTTCCAGGGATGGGGCAGCCACCACCTCTCTGGGCAACCTGGCACAGGCTCTCACCACCCTCAGCAGCAACAATTTCTTCCTTCTCTTTAGTCTAAATCTCCCTCTTTTAGTTTAAAACCATCACACCTTGTCCAATCCCAACAAATCCTGCTCAAAAGCCTGTCCCCATCTCCTTCTAGGCTCCCTTTAAGTCCTGAAAGGCCACCAGAAGGTCTCCCTGGAGCCTTCTCTTCTCCAGGCTGAACAAGCCCAACTCTCTCAGCCTGGCCTCACAGCAGACGGGTTCCAGCCCTCAGATCATTTTTGTGTCCTCCTCTGGACCCACTCCACATCTCAATGTGACCAGTGCAGCCAGGCCAGGCAAGCTGTACCCAGCCCATCCCTGTGCCACTGAAGAAGGAACAGAGCAACAGGAGCATCCCCTCCTGGAGATGTAAATCTGAAGAATGATACATTGAGGGATGGGAGATGAGGAGAGGGAGGACAAAGTCATCACTGAAGATGGATTAGAAGTTTAAGACAAAGAAACTCTGCACTGTAGAATTGCCTTGATGGGGAAATGAAGGCAGGACCAGACACCTTCATAAAAGATGGTCCCTTCTTAGTGGGAAGATCCTCAGCTACATAATAATGGAAAGCATTGGTATGGAGAAATTTGTTTGTGGAAGATGTGTGCCTGGGGACCCATCAAGGGCAGGCTTCAGTCACCAGCATTTGCTTTTTCCCCAGTAACACCACAGATGAGCTTCTCTGTCTCATAGCTAAGGGTCACTTGGTTTCCAGTATGAAGCTCATTTTCAGGAGGCCATAACTCACATACTTTACACTGCATATAGCTGAGAAACCACCAAAGAAAAACTCAAACCCAAATAAAAAACCTCACAGAAACCCAAACAAAACCCCAGGAAATCCACCAAATAAAACCCCAACCCACAAAACCCACAAAAAAACCCTCACAAAAACCCCACAAGGACGGCTCCAGTTATCCTAAAATTCATGTTTTTCCAATATGAAGGCTGGTTTGTGGAGGTGTTTAATCCTTTCTAGAGGTTAAAAACACAGGCCTGGAGAGGAGGTATTTGCTAGGGAAGCTGTTCTGCTCTTTTTATTTTCAGCTAAACTTTAAGGAAAGGCTGAAGATTGCAAATGTGATATTTGTCTAGGAAGGATTCCAGCATGAGGAATCACCACTCTTCCTCTTGGTTTTAAAAGACCAGTCTATTTAAGGTTCAAAAGCATATGTTGCTCCCCACTTCCATTCCATCCCTTTTGTTGCCTGGCTGCAAACGAGAAGATGCCACTTTTCTTCCTCTGGCTCCAACCCATCGTGTTGCTAGATTGTACATCACGGATTATTCACTAAATCCTGGTGATGTGACGAAGTGACATCTCAACAGAGCTCCCTGCCAGCACTGTGTGAAAATATTCTCAGCTGATCCCACCGTCAGAGAGAATCATTTGCATGGGAAATTGCTGCTGTCTTTGAAAGCTGGAAAAGGGCAAGCGAATAAACTTCCGCCAACACTGTTCCCTTCTCTGATAGAATCAATCATGGAATCATTCTGGTCGGAAGAGACCTTCAAGATCATCAAGTCCAGCCATTAACCCAGCCATTACTGCCAGGGCACCACTAATCCATGGCCCTCAGCACCACATCTCCACACCTTGGAAACCCCTCCAGGGATGGGGACTCCACCACTGCCCTGCCCAGCCTGGCACAGCCCACAACGACCCTTGCCACAAAGACATTTCTCCTCATCTCCAACCTAAACCTCTCCTGGTACAACTTGAGGCTGCTTCCTCTCGTCCTATCGGTACTTCCCTGGAAGAAGAGACCAACCCCCACCTGGCTCCAACCTCCTTTCAGGTAGTTGCAGAGAGTGAGAAGGTCTCCCCTGAGCAACCTGATGTTGCCTATTACCTGCTATTTTCCCCTAAATTTGCACCCACCTTCTCAGAGCAGCTGTGTAATGTCTTGGACCTACTGAATCTGGAAAAATACCAGACTTTGATGGTGAGAGCCTCAGATTCTGGGGCATGAGAGACTCACTTCTTTGCTCCTTATCATAGAATCATAGAATTGTCAGGGTTGGAAGGGACCTGAAAGATCATCCAGCTCCAACCCCCCTGACATGGGCAGGGACACCTCCCCCTAGAGCAGGTTGCTCACAGCCCCAGCCAGCCTGGCCTTCAACATTGCCAGAGATGGGGCTTCCACCACCTCTCTGGACAACCTCTGCCAGTGTCTCACCACTCTCATGAGGAAGAACTTCTTCCTAATGTCTCATTTGAATCTACCCACTTCTAGTTTTGACCCATTCCCTCCAGTCCTACCACTACCTGACAGCCTAAAAAGTCCCTCCCCAGCTTTCTTGTAGCCCCCTTCAGATACTGGAAGGCCACAAGAAGGTCCCCTGGGAGCCTTCTCTTCTCCACACTGAACAACCCCAACTCTCTCAGTCTGTCCTTGTAGGAGAGGTGCTCCAGCCTCTGATCATCCTCATGGCCCTTCTTTGGACATGTTCCAGCATGTCCAGATCTTTCTTGTACTAGGGGCTCCAGAACTGGATGAAATACTCCTTACTGACAGTAAAATCCTCAGCACAAAGCCCCACATCCTTCCTTCCAAGCTCCCCATAACTTTATTAATTCCCACCTCTCCCTGTGCTCATACTCTTACTAGAAGCAGGGCTACTACTGTGAGCAGGCCTTGTAGTACTCCATCCACATTTCTCACCCATTCTTAATCAAAAAAAGGGTTCAGCTGACAAGCAGACATTAATACAACAGAAGCCTTCCACAGCACTGATCATGGAATCCCAGAGTGTTAGGGATTGGAAGGGACCTCAAAAGATCATCTAGTCCATCCCCCCCACTGGAGCAGGATCACCTAGAGCAGGTCACACAGGAACACGTCCAGGGGGGTTTTAAACATCTCCAGAGAAGGAGACTCCCCAACCTCCCTGGGCAGCCTGGGCCAGGGTCTGTCACCCTCACCATGAAGAAGTTTCTTCTCATATTGATGTGGAACCTCCTCTGTTCCAGCTTACACCCATTGCCCCTTGTCCTATCACTGGATGTCCCTGAGCAGAGCCTGGCTCCATCCTCCTGACACTCTCCCTTAATGTATTTATAGACATTAATAAGGTCACCCCCCAGTCTCCTTTTCTCCCAGCTAAAGAGCCCCAGCTCCCACTGATGCAAACTTGGTGCAGAACTCCACCAGCTTCAGAGGCACCAAGCCTGCAAGTGAGTGAAGTCTTAAGTAATAATATTTTAGCAGTTCTCAGATGACACAGGAGCACTGCAAAAAAAAAAAGTCAAGCCTAACCCCATTATTCAAAAATAGGAGCATGCGATTAGACAAGCAATTATACACCGAGCAGCTTAACATAAATTGTGGGTAAAAATATCAGAAACAATTTTTCAGGATTTAGTGAAGGAGCACCTTGTAAAGCATAATTGGATTAGAGGAGACAGCCAGCGTGGATTTACAAGCAGGAGGTCTTTTGCTTAACTAACTTGTTGGAGTTCTTTGAAGCTCTGGTGTTACTGCCAAGGTAGGCAAGGGAAATGTAATAGATGTTCTGCACTTAGATTTCCCAAAAGCCATCGGGGAGGTTGTACAGGGAGATTATCAGCTAATGGAAGAAGTCGTGCTACAAAAGGGAGCTGGCTTAGAGAAATGGCTCAGAAGCAGAAAACAGTCAGTGCGTGGGCTGCCTTGCCATGTTCCTTCTCAACCTCAAAAGTGAGTTATTTAAGTGCTTGGCCTGAGGAAGAAGGATGTGGAGGGGTTTGGGCTTGGAGATCTCTTCTGCTCCCATTTCAGAGCCTTTCACAACGTGCACATCTCCCACAAGAGCTCAGCTTGTTAGCCCCGAGGATGAGAACAGCCCAGGGAGATCATTCCTCCTCCAGAAAGAGGTGCAATTCAAAGGCAGCATGGGCTGTGTGGTTTGACATCCTCAAGGCTGCTCACAGAAGGAAAACCAAATTTTCCTTCCACTGAATGAGTGAGGAAACTGAGGCACAAGCAGGAAGGAAAATGTGCTTGATCTCACCCAAATCAGTGCCAGAAAGAGCAAAGATTGGAGAAAAAATAAAAGTTATTCCCCATGGGGGTGGTGAGACACTGGCACAGGTTGCTCAGAGAGGTGGTGGAAGTCCCATCCCTGGAAATGTTGAAGGCCAGGCTGGATGGGGCTGTGAGCAACCTGCTCTAGTGGGAGGTGTCCCTGCCCATGGCAGGGGGGGTGGGACTAGATGATCTTTAAGGTCCAATCCAATCCTGACAATTCTATGATTCCAAGATCCCCCCAGGGATGGGTTTTATCCTCTGGCTCACACTGCCATGGAGCATGTTCAAAGCAGAGGACTTCTTGAGCATGTACAAAGTGAGCTTCAGCACCACAACACCTCAATTTGTCATGGAGAGAAGCCACCCTCACAGGGAAAAGGGAGAGGTTTGGGGAGAGATGGGTGCATTGAGGATTGGCCTGTGCTTTCAGGCCCTCCTCTGCAGCCAACAGACTAATCTCAGTGGATCTACATGAAAAGCAGGCTAAGGAGAAGACCTGAGTGGCCAGATTCATCTCACAGTCCCCAAATCTCTCCCAAGAAGCCAACTGCTCCTTCTGTTTCTTTTCCACATCATGTCTCAACAGCAAGCAACATTCTGCTCCCAGTTCCAGCTGCTTTTCTTGGCTGCCCTTGGAGCCACAAGCTCTGATAAGGCTGGAATCCAGGTTCAATGTGGTCCCACCACCGTCCAACCACAACGGTGACTGGTCAGGGATCAAGCAGCATTCCCAGGCACCATGCAAGGCTTTTGTTGGCTTTCCTGGAGACTCAGCTCCAGCTCACAGACTGCTGGTTGCCCATCCCCATCACCTCATCCTTCCTCTCTCCTCCACCAGCGCTGTGGCTGTCACCCTCACCACTCCTCCTGGCATCCCCGTTCCCTTATTCCCCCTTCCCACCCCCCCAGAACATGCCCCAAGTTTGCTATGGATCAGTGTATTTACAAAGCTTAAGCTGAAAATCAATTTTAATTACCAAAATCAGATTGCCATATCAATAAATCACTGGGGACCCCTCGGAGACACAGACAGAAGGCTGCACCTGGAAGTGAGGGAGGGAGAGATAATGACACGTTTTCCCATTGGGGCCCTCCCTGCATTCACTGGACAATATCCATCAAGGTCGTTATCTCTTGTATTACTGAGGGCATCAAAGGCAGATGAATGGAACTGGAGCCAGTTTTAAACAAACAGCACTGGTTGAAATTTGATTTACCAGTGATGGCTTAACAAGAGCCCTTATTTTTTATATTTAGGATAGTGATGAGGAAAGTGGCTGGAAAACCTTCCAGAGCATCCTCTTCATCAGGGTAAATGATTGATCAAGCTGCACCCTGGAAATTTAACCACACAGGACACTACACAGAGCATCATTCTTATTATTCAACAAGTCTACCTAAATATATGATTATTTATCACCATTATTACTAGAGGCACCCTTGCATGTGTGTTGCTTCAGGGAGCCCAGTGGTTTGGGAAGAGTCACAGCAAGAGCTCAGTGCCCTGCTTCCTCCTTCCACCCTTGGGTCTTGCCAGGAGCTCCAATGGTTTTCAAGATAGGCCCAAAGTCAGGAGAGTGAAAAGGTTGCAACCCAGATGGTGGTGGCTTGCAGGATGAGGAAGGGCATCTTAGAATAGAATTATAGAATCATTTAGATTGGAAAAGACCTCTAGGATCATCAAGTCCAACTTTTGTCCAACATCTCCCTGACCCCTAGACCATGTCTCAAAGCACCACATCTACTTGTTTTTTGAACCCCTCCAACTTGTTTTTGAGTTCTGAGCCAAACCCTGAGGATTTAAGTAGATTTGTCCCTCCTGCAGAAAGTCTAATTCACAAAACCCTGAGTTTTGCCTCTTTTTCTGATACATAACTACCAAGGGCTTGTCCTAGTGACTTTCTGCACCTTCCCTTGCAAACCTAGACCAGGTCTCCCAAGGCCAAGCAGAAGAGACAGGGTAAAAATTGTCTTCAGTGAGCTACCCAAGAGCACCTAGGAACAGATGCATGGAGTCTTATACATCAAAGTAGTTCTCCCTTGCTCTCATTCCTCTCTGGCTAATATGTCAGAGCAGCCTTTGCAAGTAAATAGCAACCTTCACCTTTGATTGTCCATCAGGGGAAAGATCCAAGAGAAACCCATAGAGCAGTTACAAAAAGAAAAAGGGAAGAGATGGTGACTTTGGGAAAAGGACACAGCCCAGAGACTTCCTCCATCCACCCTTCTCCATCCCTGTGGCTGCATCCAAACCTGAGGGAGTCAGCCAAAAGCAGACTCAGATGGAGAAAACAAAGCCCTGCTCATTGCCAGGGGAGAGAAGGAGCTTCCTTGGCAGTCAACAGAGAGATTTCCTGCAAATGTTCTTCTTTTATCTCCCTGATACATTATGAGCACCCAGATGAATACAAGGAGGTTCTACCAGAGACACGTCAGCAAGGGATGAGCCAGACCTTCCCACTGAAGGTGATAACAGCTCCTTGCTGCACCTCTGGCATTTCTTCAAGTGCTAAATCCTCAGGAGTTATGAGAAGTGATAACTTCCTCCTCACAGGCCATCTATTCATGCTGTGTCTTCCCCTACTCACTCTGCATATATGGCAACCAGCTGATCCCTGAGAATCACAGAACCATAGAGTCATTCAGGTTGGAAAAGACTCTTGGGATCATCGAGTCCAACCATCAACCCGACTCTACAAAGTTCTCCCCTAAACCATCTCCCCCAACACCACATCTAAACAACCCTTAAACCCCTCCAGGGATGGTGACTCCACCACCTCCCTGGGCAGCCTGGTCCAGTGCCTGACCACTCTTGCAGTGAAGAACTTCTTCCTAATGTCCAATCTAAACCTCCCCTGGGGCAACTTGAGGCTGTTTCCTCTCATCCTATCGCTTGTTACTTGGGAGAAGAGACCCACCCCCACCTTTCTACAACCTCCTTTCAGGTAGTTGTAGAGAGCAATGAGGTCTGCCCTGAGCCTCCTCTTCCTCAAACTAAACAGTCCCAGCTCCTTCAATCTCTCTTCATAGGATTTGTTCTCTAGGCCCTTCACCAGCTTCATTTCCCTCCTCTGCACTCGCTCCAGCACCTCAATCTCTCTCTTGTGTTGAGATGCCCAAAACTGGACAAAATACTCCAGGTGTGGCCTCACCAGTGCTGAGTACATCCTTGGTGGATGCAGTTTCCAGAACCTACATCATCATTTTCACTGTAACCTCAGAAGACTAACTTGGTTCTCTGCTGCTCTAAGGCACAAGGTGTTTGACCAGCTGTGTCTCCATTTGGAGCAAGGACCTGTGCATACACTCCAGGAATGAATAAGAACCCAGGAGGACAAGAAGGACCCAATCATGCATCAACAAGACCCCACTGGAGATAAGCTGGACTGCAGGACCAAGGGCAATCTTGGTGTGATGCAATCTCTGATGAGACCAGTGTTTTTTCTGCCCTTTTTCTGCTGTGGGTGGGAGCAGGACTGCCAGCTGTTGGAAGTCTTTGTGTTTTAAACCCACCTACAGCCCTGCCATGTTCTCTTACAACACCTGAGCCTGACACACAAGGAGGACTCTTCTGAGAACCTGCAGTGTTCAAGGGAGGACAATGCTGCTCCTTCACAGATGGTCCCTATTGCCATGGCCTGGTTTACAGAGGAGCAGAGTGGATTTCTGTGCTCAGTGCCCTTCCAAGATGCTAATATTAGCTGGGCTCTTCTTCCCCATGCTTGCCTTCAAAGTTCTGCTGCAGGCATCGGCAGGAAATAGGTAAAGGGTTTGCTAAATTGTTAAAAAGAGCTTTGGACCAGAAATCTGAGCTCTCAAACACTCCTCCCACACACTCAAACTCAGCAGCAAGAGCAATTTTCTCCTTTCTCTTTCTAATATCCCTAATATCTAGGAAGAGAAGAGCAGGCAGAATAATGGGGCTTTTGCTCTGCATTTGAGGAAAAGAAGAGCAGGTGCTCACCTGGGTGGGCAGGTGGGATGTGAAGTCATTTCCCTTGGTTGCTTTGGATGCCCATCTCTTACCCCACTGAATGAGATGGGGGGAAATAAAATTATCTTTTATACACACTCATTTCATCAAAGGGCTTCCTTTGTAGCAGACACAAGGTGGTGGTTGTGTATCAATCATAGAATGGTTTGGGTTGGAAGGGACCTTAAAGATCATCTAGTTCCACACCCCTGCCATGGGCAGGGACACCTCTCACTAGAGCAGGTTGCTCACAGCCCCAGCCAGCCTGGCCTTCAACATTGCCAGGGATGGGGCTTCCACCACCTCTCTGGGCAACCTGTGCCAGTGTCTCACCACCCTCAAGATACCTCAAGGTGGTATCTTGAACATTTCCTTCACAAAATGGACTCAAGGTACCTCCCTGGGCTGTAGGACAACTCTGTGCTTCATACATCCTACAGGGGCTACAGCCACTGGCAACAACAGTTGACTTTTACTCTCAGCTCTCAGAGACAACCCTTTAGCTCCAGCAGGATGAATAATGATGCTCATGTGTAAGTGCCAGGCACAAATGGTGATACTTTTTCCATATTTTTAAGTAGAAAAACAGGTTTTCCACACAGAAGGTGGGTTTTAAAAAAAAAAGCTCCTTTGTTTAGCTTTTAAAAAGAAAAAGATGAGTTTTTACTTCTTTTGGTAGATGGAAAAAAATCTCATTTCCTTTTTGTTCTACACACAGAGACACATACTGGAAAAAAACAGAGAAAAAGACTAAAAACTGACTTAAAATTGGTCCCATTGTCTTCCCCAAACAACGACAGCTAATTTTTGTGCATAAATAAATGCTGATATTAATAAGAAGATGAAGGTATTCATGAAAAAGTTTGAATGCTGAACAAAAAAGCACAATTGTGTCTGTGACCCAAGGTCCATGCCTTTGTTGGTGCCTCACAGAGATGGTCTCCACAGTCTCCTTTTGCATATGGATGCTGGTTCCTTGCATGTGTAGCAACATACATGTGCTTTCCTCCACATATTTTTTAAGTGGCTCAACAGTTGACCCCAAGGTTCACTACAAGGGCAAAGTTTCACCATTTCAGTTTCCAGTTTGATTTTCTGCTTCAGTTGAAGGATATATTCTAGTTATTCACTAGGGAAATTTTACTTAGGGATGGTACATTTGACTATTATTAGACTTTTTTCTAATTATCAGCATGGTGACTATGTTCTACTATCCACAGATCAAACCCATGTCTGAACAGCCATGATGTAGAATCATAGGATGACCTACAACAGTTCTACAACACCATACAATGATGTACAAGAGTATCAGTAAAGCCCCCTCTGTAGAAACATGAAGACTCCTTCAGAGTTCCTTGATGCAAGATGTCCTGGTCTCCTAAATGCTGACCATCCTCTCCAGGATGCCTCTGACTTCAGAGTTTAACCTCACTCCAAGAGCTGGCTATCAAGACAAGACTTTTGCTGGCTTTTGGTGCTCAGGCAGGTGTTTTCTAGCTCAGAATGGACAGTTTAATGTGTCACCTTATTGGAGAAACATTAAAAAGATCTGAGAGTCATAGAATCATAGAATGGGTTGGGTTGGAAGGGACCTCAAAGATCATCTAGTTCCAAACCCCTTGCCATGGGCAGGGACACCTCCCACTAGAGCAGGTTGCTCAAGGCTCTATCCAACCTGGTCTTGAACACCTCCAGGGATCTACAACCCTCCTGGGAAACCCGTGCCAGTGTCTCACCACCCTCAGAGTGAAGAATTTCCTTCTAATTTCCAATCTAAATCTCTCCTCTTCCAGTTTGAACCTATTACCCCTCATCCTATCACTACAGACCTTTATGAAAAGTCCATCCCCAACCTTCTTGCAGGCCACCTTCACATATTGGAAGCCTTTTACCCTTTGCTCTGCTTCAAAGAGGAGTTGATTCAGGGAAGTCCCTGGTTTAATTTGTGCTTTTTCTGCAGCTCAGACAGGGTGATTAGGTGATTACAACAACACATTCTCACAGTGCCACACCAAAGGCTCATCAGATACTGTGAATCTTCCTGGGAAATAGGGATCACCAGGCTAAGTTGTCTCAACTCATGCCCAAAAAGTTCCTTTTTCTGGAGTATTGCACGTTCAAATCTTGGTGGGATGCACTAGGAAATTCATTCTGCAGAAGTGCATGGATGTGATGCCCACTCACTTCTGCTTTTCCTGGCAAGTAGGGGAAAAATGAAATTAAATCTGTTGTGTAGGGACAGAGAGGGGAGATCTACAAGATGTGTCAATGAGATCCCAACCAGAAAACCACATCCAGTGTCACTTGCACCCAACTCCCTCTCACTTGCACAGCACAACAACCATCTCATCCTTATCCTGGCTCCATCTTAATGACAGGTCAGTAAATTTTGACTCCTGGCCATGATCAAAAAGCAAGACAGGGGCATAGTTGGGCTGCAGATCTGATTTGGCAAAGCAATGCCTGTCTTCTTCAAAAACAACCCCTGGAGCATCCTGAGAGCCTCGTGAGCACGTGGGCTGTCTGACAGCTGATGCTATTTTATGCAGCGAGCTCTCCTTTCATTCACTGGCAATGGATTGCATTAAGAGTTATTCAATTACATTTATTAAATTAAGAAATAAACTTTAAGCCAGCTTCCTTCATTTGCATAATGGGAGGCTGTGCAGCAGATGGAGAATGGAGGCTGTAGGCAGGCAACAGAACACAGGAGCCTGGATGTTTTGTAGATGAATATCCCCCCCCAAATGCTCTCCCAGTTGCCTCTGAATGGAAAATAACCACATTTTCCATGCACGAGGTGGTGACTGTGGGGTCAGTGGGAGAGGACAATGAGTAAAACTGGACCCCAGCTGCCTGCTATGACCTTATCTATTCAACATGTTCATCTGGACTCAACTCATCTTCCCAAACAAGCCTTTGGAGGACTTGTGGAAAATAAGAACAAATGTAATTTTCCAAGGAGGCCAAATGCTGCCCAGGTATTCACACAACTTTGCATAAACAAGCTGGCAGAGATTGCACTTCAAATTCAGTTAAGTGAAAGAGAATTGCTTGCCAAAGAAAGTCCTGGGTCTTCTTTTAATTAATTAACGTGGGATTGTTCATTTGGATACTTTAGGCCTTACCCACCATCCACCTGATCCTTATCTGATGACTAAAGAACAAAGTCTGGAAGACAAATATGGGTGCACCAAGGACGGGTTCCTAAGGCAGCAGAGAAAGGCAATGAAATGGAGAGCACATTATGGTTCATAATCCTGATCCTGCTACATATGAGCCAGCAGGTGACCAGGTGGCCAAGAAGCCACCAGCACCCTGGCTTGTGTCAGCACTGGTGTGGCCAGCAGGACCAGGGCAGGGATAATCCTCCTGAACAGGGCACTAGGGAGGCCCAACCTTGAATTCTAGGGTCAGTTTTGGGCACCTCAAGACAAGAAGAACACCAAGGTGCTGAAGCAGGTACAGAGAAGGGCAACAAAGCTGGGGAAGGGCCTAGAGCACAAGTCTTGTGAGGAGTGGTTGAGGGACCTGGGGTTGTTTAGCCTGGACAAAAGGAGGCCCAGGAGAGACCTTCTTGCTCTCTACAACTCTACGAAAGGAAGCTGTAAAGAGGTGGGTGCTGGTCTCTTCCCCCAAGAAACAAGTGAAAGGACAAGAGAAAATGGCCTCAAATTGCACCAGGGTAGGTTTAGGTTGGGCATGAGTAAAAATGTCATCACTGAAAGGCTTGTCAAGCATTGGAACAGGCTGCCCGGGGAAGTGATGGAGGGGTTTAAAAGTCATGTAGATATGGTGATAAGGGACATGGTTTAGTGGACTTGGTAGAGTTAAGTTAATGATTGGACACGATGATCTTAAAGGTCTTTTCCAACCTAAACGATTCTATGATTCTAGTTTCATGCCAGGTAGGAATCCTGTTGGTGGCATGAGTTGATCTGACTCACCACAGAGGTAAACTCAGCAAGAACTCCAAGAGTCCTGGGCATTAGTCAAATTATGACATGATTAACTGATTCCCTGTTAGCTCTATGTCAGTTATTCACCAATGACTATTTTTATAGTTTCCTAACAGTGTAATGGGTAACTGTCTAGCTTATAAAGGTAATGACACTAAATACCAAGCAAGAAGTGCTCCAGAATTTAGCCAGAAAATGCCTCATCTGCTTCAAAAAGGAAAAAACCTAAAGCCAGAAAAATGAGGAGGAACTAATATGTCATCAAGCCAGAAAGAAAGAGCTTAATTGAAAGAAATGAGTGAACTAATGAAAGGAAATGTTCAAAACCAGGCAAGGAATGGACCTTTACAACATGCTACTTAGAAAAGACATCTGGAAGCCATCTTCTCCCAGATCCCATCCCAGAACTCAAGAGGACCAAGCTTAGCTGGCCCATATGTGGGTTATATGGGTAACCTTCAGGTACCTGAGCCAGGAACAGTGGGCACCATGAGGAAGGGAAGAAGGGACACTGCAGGTAGAGGGGAAAGAAGAAAGAGGAGCATCACATGAGGGTAAACAGCTCAACACAAGGCCTGAAGACCAGGAGGTCAATGTGGAGGTTACAGGTAGTGAGGTCTAAGGATGCAAATTACCCATTGACCTAATTTTCTGCATTTCCACCAAGGTCGCTCAGCCCACGGGGAAATTGGGCCATGTCTGTCTCACTGACAGCACAGGGTTTCTGTACTTTTGATTTTCTGGTGCATTTTTTCTGTGCTAAGTAAAGCTGAAGACTTCCACCTCCCATGGGAGGCAGAGAGAGTTTTTCACTGTCTTCTACCTAGTGCTGATTTCCAGAGTTCACTGATTATTAAACAGCCAATCTCCCACAAAAAAACTATCCCTTAACGATCTCGAGAAGCAACAAATCTGATCTTGCTCATGGGACTCAGTTTCCAATACGAGAGATTTGACCTGAGCCTAAGCTGACCACAAAGCCAGAATGAAGATCAGATGCAGGGACGTGGCCAGACCTACATCAGCAAATCATTAGTCAAGTGTAATCAAGTCCAGCACTGGCACAACTTGCAGATCCACAGTGGTGGGAGGCTGCAGAGAACTTAGAATCATAGAATTGTCAGGGTTGGAAGGGACCTNCATTGGCTTTCTGGGCTGCAAGTGTCCACTGACTGCTCATGTTGAGCTTCTCATCCACCAGCACCCCCAAGTCCTTTTCTTCAGGGCTGCTTTCAAGCCAGTCACTGCTCACCCTATAGTGGTGTTTGGGATCACCCCAGATGCAGGACATGTTGATGAACTTCACCCGACACATGTGTACCACAAAGTTAAACCTCCCAGTCCTGGACTATGTGCCAGAGCATCTGGTCTGCAGACCTCCCTGGTGCTAATTTCTCAGAGATCAACCTTCATTAGAGAAAATACCTGACAAGTTACAGCTCGTGTGTTCCTTCGCTGGAGTTATAAATAGATGCCTGGTTTCACTGTATCCTTGTGTTTATTCCCCAGGGCACGTGTGGCAGCTAATTCCAAAATGCTGATATGCTCTGGGTGTTGGTGACAAGATAGAAAGCATCAAGCACTGCTCTTGAAACGCTGCTTCCAGAAATGTTCCCAACCCCCATCCCAGGACAAACTTTTGTCTGCACTTCTTTCCTTTAGTTTCCATTTATTCCTCTAAAAAAGCAGTAAAACCAAAGGAAAACTCCATTCTTCTGTGCACTAAACCTCAATGTTTGTTCCTTTGTCCTCTTATGACATGGTAGAAATGTGACTTTCATCACTAGAGTTTACATGATATGGGATAGGACTTTAGAAATTTAGACTGAGTATTTGGGGTGCATTCAGAAGAGTGTGACCAGCAGGTTGAGGGAAGGTTCTCCTCTCCATCTATTCTGCCCTGGTGAGACTACATGTGGAGTATTGGGTCCAGTTCTGGGCTCTCCAGTTCAAGAGAGACAGGGAACTACTGGAGAGAGTCCAGCGGAGGCTAAGAGGATGATTAAGGGACTGGAGCATCCCTGTCAGAGATGTTGGACTAGATGATCTCCAGAGGTCCCTTCCAACCCCTACCATTCTATGATTCTGTGAAATACAAGTTATTTATTCGAGTTCAGTGATGTAATACCACTGATGAGCCCATCTTATGTGTCTGCAGAAGAAGCTAAGTAATAAGACTTTGGACTTGTTTACACACAAGAGTTATAAAACTTGAATCAAAACAGAATATTCATAGAATACCACGTTGGAAGGGTCTTCAAGAGAGAGGTGGTGGAAGCCCCATCCCTGGAAATGTTGAAGGCCAGGCTGGCTGGGGCTGTGAGCAACCTGCTCTAGTGGGAGGTGTCCCTGCCCATGGCAGGGGGGTTGGAACGAGATGATCTTCAAGGTCCCTTCCAACCCTGACAATTCTATGATTCTATGATAAACCATTTTGTTTGTTGACTTTTATTTTGGTTTAAAACTTCTTTATATTTATTTTTTTTTAGCTGAACTAGTTCTCTGGATCATCCAACAGTAGCTAAGCAGATAGAGAAGCTATGATTAAACAGATATAACAGCATCCACATAAAATGCTGGGCAGATCTAAAAACAGTAATTTTAAAATGCCCCCTGGGATAAATCACTGTGAGTGTCTGGGGATGTTTAGATTTTAGTGTGGCACCCAGAGTGGTTTGAGAATCTGTTACTCTATTTTTTCTTGAGAAAACGATGGAAAACTCAAGTCAACTCTTAGCCAGAGCTGCCTGACCCTGGTTCCCTGTGCAGTCAATGGAGAGAAGGGGCTGGGAGCCCACGTATGTGAATATTAATTTTCAAATGGATATTGGGCATGAACAGAGGAAGCCAATTCTCTTATGCTTAAAGGAAAGGCCTGAGTATCATAGAATCATAGAATGTTTAAGGCTGGAAGGGACCTCTAGAGCTCATCTGGTCCAACCTCCCTACACAAGTAGGGACATCTCTACCTAGGGCAGGCTGCTCAGAGCCCCATCAAGCCTCACCTTGAATGACTCCAGGGATGGGGCCTCCACCACCTCTCTGGGCAGACCATTCCAGTGATCAGAAGGGACAAGCAAAGCTACATGATCCTTTAGACCAGCCAGGCATTTCTGGCCACACTGGAAGCACTGGCATGTGCACATTGTCCCATAGTATTAAAATAAAACCCCCCAACTTCCAGCATATTTCAATGCCTGATTCACCATTTGATTTATTTTTATGTGTTTCCCTTCAGGATTATAATCTCTAGTTCTGCATAAAAAAACCCTCCAAGACAAATTATTGTTTTAGGGGCAATTATTTAAGAGAAGGCAAGGAACGTGCAGTACAACATGAGCTGACATCTGCATGGCCTTCCCCAGGAAACTCCTAAAAGAACCATAGAATCATTTAGGTTGGAAAAGGCCTCTAAGATCATCAAGTCCAACTATCAAACCAGCACTACCATGAACAGTAAACCATGTCCTGAAGTGCCACATCTATACATTTTTCTGAACCCCACCAGGGATGGTGACTCCACCACCTCCCTGAGCAGCCTGGTCCTGTGCCTGACCACTCTTTCAGCAAGGAACTTCTTCCTAACATCTTCCCCTGGCACAACTTGAGGCCATCACCTCTTGTCCTGTCATTAGTTACTTGAGAGAAGAGCCCAACCCCAGCCTCACCACAACCTCCTTTTAGGCAGATGTAGAAAGCAATGAGGTCTCCTCTCAGAGAAAGAGAACCAAGCTGATGGTGAGAAGACACCTCTGCAGATAGCAGAGAAGAGCCAGCATGGTCCTTCTGCCCAGCCTAACGTGCCCATTCTGTGCTGTGTTGTGCTTGTGATATAGATCCATATGTACTGGGCATCTGTTCTTGTGCCTGCCATGAAAATATGTTATGGATATAGCCTTGGAAACACACACCCTGTATGAGTGCTTGAGGCAACACGTTCATGGGTGTTTGATGCACACGTGTGATGGGTCTCTCCCACCATGTAAGGTAGCACGTGGCACATTAAGAAATTCTTTAGTGACAGAGTGATCAGACACTGGACCAGGCTGCCCAGGGAGGTGGTGGAGTCACCATCCCTGGAGGGGTTCAAAAAAATGAGCAGATGTATCACTTGAGGCTATGGTCTAGTGGTCAGGGAGATGTTGGGATGAAGGCTGGACTTGATGATCCTGGAGGTCATTTCCAACCATAGTGATTCTCTGATTCTATGATTTATGCATAAACAAACAAGTGTCATATTTATGACAAGCCACGTGTGCAGGGATGTGTTTGAAGAGGGGGTGTTTGTGTGCATCTGTGGATCATGCATGTGGGTGTCCTTGTGATGCCTGGTGAGCTCTATCAGCACCATGCTTTTCATGCATCTATTGTATGATGCAATCCTGAGTGTGCTGCATGTTTTGTGGAGCTTGTGTACTGTGCATTTTATGGGCATGTGCCCTGTGCCATGCTCAATTTATCCTCAATTTATCATCTAGGTCGAGGTGTGCACTCCAGATCACATGAATTTTGGAATCATAGAATGGTTTGGGTTGGAAGGGACCTCAGAGATCATCTAGTTCCAACCCCCCTGCCATGGGCAGGGACTCCTCCCACTAGACCAGGTTGCTCAGAGCCCCATCCAACCTGGCATAATCACAGAATGGTAGGGGTTGGAAGGGACCTCTGGAGATGATCTGGTCCAACTCCCCTGCTCCAGCAGAGTCACCCAGAGCAGGGGGCCCAGCATCGTATCCAGCCACCTTTGGAAGCTCTCCACACAAGGAGACTCCACAACCTCTCTGGGCAGCCTGGGCCAGGCTCCAACACCCTCACACCAAACAACTTTCTTTTTTTTCTGGGCTAGTATAGAGCTGAACCTATGGTTCTGGACCTATCTATGCAAGATGATCCACAGATGTCCTACAACAATGTAGCATCTCTCCACTTGGAAGTCACATCATGGAGGGTTATGGTAACCCACAGAAAAGTTCTGAAGCTTATCAGCAGATGATATATGGAATATTTAAAAGCTACTGGGCAAGAGCAAGGGTCTCTCTGTAGAGTCTGTCACTGTGTTCTATCAGGATTCTCAGGAGAGGGAAAAAATAGAGGAAGATGGAAAATGATGACCAAGAATGAAGATTGTTTCATACACCTTATTTTGTAAATGGTGACAATGGGAAAATAAGCCATGGATACCATCAGCTATGCCATGGATACAGTACTTCATTCACTAAAACAAGATCATCTTATGGCATCTTACAGTCCATGATGTAAGGCCATCTTATGGCCTATGGCTTCTCTACACTGTCTTAGAAGGTGGTGGAGCAACTGTAGGGTATTAGCCCAACAACTGTGGTGCCTGAGCCACACCTGATATCCAGCTCAGTGAGAGTGGTGACCCATTCAGATGGGCTGTTACCCAGGAACCCAGACTTTGGCTCCCTGTACAGGGAATGGAGAGAAACAGTCATGAAATATGTGTTCAGCGAACCTATCTAGGAGGTGGTCTGAAGACAATTCCTCCATTTCTCTGCTGGTTGTGCAGAGAGCCAGGGTCTGGCAGTGCTGCAGAACAGCAGGCTGGGTTGTTTACTGTCCCCTTCAAGTTATCACAGTTGGTATGTCAAATATGGTTTGGGGCTACAGAGGGATTTGAGACATTCCTGCAGGATTTGTTCAGGAAAACCATCTGGCAGCCTGGACAGGTCCGTGAGTCTGTCCAGCCCTCAGCAGCCTGCTCTCCCTGGGACAGCTGTCCTGCAAGGACTTGTGGAAGGCAGAGCTGGTTGGGAAGTGAAGCAGGACTGCTCAGCTCGCTGTGAAATCTCTGGCATGACACAACACAAAGTCCCTGCTTTGGAAACAGATGGAGTTAATCCTGGGCCAGCCTCTGCTTTGCAAATCCTCTGAGGAGCAGCCGCCTTGCTCAGCAGCTCTGCTGCTCTCCACTGACTCATCACAGCATTACTCCATGGCATGGCCAAGCACAGTCCACCAAGAATGTCCTTGTCCCCCATCCCAACCAGCTCATGGTTGGCTGCTTCCTCAAGGGTAAAAGAGCAGAGTCCTATGAGAGAAATGCAGCCCTGCTCCTGCATTCAGACTGCCTGAGACCAAAGATGGTCTGGGCCACCAGTCCTGGGGAAGGTTGGATCTGAAAGCTCTTGGCTGTGCCCAGTACTTCATGTGCTGCATGAATCTCTCAGCATTCTGAGGTTGGAGCATCCTTCCTCTAGACAAGATACGAGACTTCCCTATCTATATAAGATCTTCCTAGATCTATCACTGAGCTACATACAAGAGCATTCCAGCTCCTCCTTCCACCCTTCTACCACTTACTTTCACCACTATGTGAGGACTCCCTGAACTATGATGTGGACTAAGCAACCATGACAGTCAAGGAAACTCCCTATCACAAAAGGACTCCTTCCTCCACCTCTTCACTGAGAAGGTCATAGAATGCTTTGTTTGGGACAGACTTTTAAAAGTCATCTAGTCCAACCCCCCTGCTCTGAGCAGGGACATCTGCAGCTAGAGCAGGTTGCTCAGAGCTCTATCCAACCTCACCTGGGATGTTTCCAGGGATGGGGCAGACACCACCTCTCTGGGCAACCTGGGCTGGGGTCTCACCACCCTCAGCATAAAACCTTTTTTCCTCATATCTAGTCTAAATCTACCCTCTTTTAACACCATTACACCTTTCTGAAGTGTTTTCTACAGGTATAAGATGTAGCTCCAGACAACTTCATCACTGCCCATCCCTCCCTGATCAGAGCAAGGCAGTCTGTTAGCTGGAAATTGGACCTTCATGATGATGACCAACACTAGGCAGGGGCTTAAATAGTTGACTGGATGATGAGATTTCATCCTGAAATAGGCTCAGAGTAAGGATGGTGCTCACCCTCACATCACCCAGGACAGCCAAAGAGTTTAGGTTCCAGAAGGCTCTGAATTGGGCACTAGAGCTTTCCAAAACATCCAGGAACCCTTAGCTTCACCCTCTGATATAATCTGATATCTGCTACTGAAAACATCTGTCCATCACACCATCATTCACTTCTACTAATGAACTAGCACTGATGAATTTATAGAGAGAGGTAAATGGGAAGAGTGTTTTGCACTACTGTCAATTTTTTTTAAGCTTTCTCATTCTTTTCTGCCTAAATAGCAACTTCAATAATTTTTGAAGAGGTTCAAAGAGAAAATAAAAATAGTGCTCCAGGCTTGCAGGTGGCCAAAGGAGCATTGCTCAATAGTACAAGAACCTTTTTGCTGGACTAGATGGTCCTTGAGGTCCCTTCCAACCTGGCATTCTATGATTCTTCCCTTTTCTCCTTTAACTTCATTCAGTTTCTCAAATCTGAGGCTTCCCTGTCTAGATCTGACCATTTAAGCTCTGCAGATAAGGCTTTAATAATTCAGTCCCAAATCAGGGAAAACCCTGTGGTTAGAGTTTCACTTGCAGGATACACTTATTTTCTTCTTTTTCTTTTTTCAAATAGAATAAAAAAGCATAAAAACCTAAATTATTAAATTTTACCTCAAAATAACTGTTGCAACAACCTGCTGCTTAACCAGGAACACAAAGACCAACACCCAAACATGTGTGTGCACACAATACCCCAAATCCCATCCCCTCCAGCCCTCTTTCTGCACCAATCTTTCGATCAAACACACTTCAACCATCATNCAAGGAAAAAGGGCAAATTTTCTTGCAATTCATCTCATCCTTCTCCAAGATGACCTATCCATGGGTACTTAATCTGGCAGGGCTGGCAGGACCAGAGCAGGATGTGATCATAGAATCATAGAATGGTTTAGGCTGGAAGGGACCTCTAGAGGTCATCTGGTCCAACCTCCCTACACAAGTGATGCTGAGGGTCGCCACGAACTCTGCCTGCCCTCCAGTTTACCTTAACATTGCATCAAGTTAATGCAGTTGTGGTCAGGAAGAACAAAGTACATCAAGGGAACACTGTGAAAATCAGGCATTCAGCTCTTGTTGGAAAATCTACTTTTCTTTTCTGTAGAACTTACAACTGATCCATCCATCCACAGAGATGTATTAGGAAACTACTACCCACCCTCAAATAAGTCTCTTTGTTGGGCACAGAACCACCTGAGGATGCAGAGTAGGTTGCAATAATCTTATAAATATGAGGTGCCTTTGCCTCCTTATCATCATTCATCTCCTGGTGCCATGAAAGCACGTAATAAAAATAACCATTAAAAAACCCCCAACCTCAGTGAGAACTTTCTTTGGAAGAACGTGGATTCTTTAACAGCATGACCCATCAATCCCATAAAAAATTGGATCAAAGATACAGAGCAGAAGTGTTCAGTGGGTGCAGGAAAAAATGCCAACAACTGGGAGAAGGTTGTAACTGGGCAAGAGCAGAAGTTGGGAGAAAAGATGTTAGTCAACAATTTTTTCCTTGTTACATCTGCCAGATTTCAATGAAGGAATAAATCTATTGGCTAAGTTCAAACTGAAATTCTGATATTTCTGTCATTTTTTCCTTCCCCCTAACAAAATGATATTAGGACAAACAGCAAGCATGATTAAGGTGGTCTGTAAAAGAAAAATAAATTCATTTTAGTCTCCTGCAAGGAAAGGAAAGGAATAAACAGCTATATATTAGAGGGGGGAAAACCAGCACTGCTCTAACCAATATTTTGCAAAGTAAAATATGCATCCAAGGTGCAGGAAAATGTCTTTAGAGGGTGGCTATTCTCCAAAGTGGTTGAAAGCCACTAAAAAATATATTCTTCCCTTCCAAACTGACTGACAGACTCCTTCAAATAGATCAACTCTGTTTTCTCAAGGGTTTTTCTCTTTCCAGAATACAATGAAGATCTTCTCCACTGCTTCCCAGGGAGAGCAGAGACAAGTAGAGCTCCTGCAGAGGGGAAAAATCCCTTTTCACCCAAAGGCTGGAGCTGATGATTTGCATGCTGGAGGCAGAAGGAAAGAGCCTTGCAAACTGGACAGGGTTTCTGCTCTTGGTTTGTCAAAGTTAGCTCGTTTCCATATTCACAACTCCCAGGGGACACGTGCAGCAGCAGCAAAGAAAAAGCTGAGCCCATGCAGGCCTGAAACCCATCTAATTAGTCCACGTTTTCAGCCTGCTAATGGTGCTCTCCAAGCTGAACCACAAGCTGGTTTACCTGGAATCCAGGATTTCTGCTCTCCCTGTCCTTGGCTGGGGGAAAGTCTGGACAGTCCACTTAAAGAAGTGGCAAACTGCTGCTGGACAGATTTGTCTTGGTTACCTAAGCTGAGCCCAGACAGAGCACAAATTAGATCACATTAATCTGCTCCTGCTGCCTGTCAGACCATCCTTCCTGTTCTCCTTAGCTGGACAGTGTCACCCTGTCCTCTGTAGGACCACACCAAAAGAATCAGAATCATAGAATTGTCAGGGGTGGAAGGGCTCTCAAAGATCATCTCGTTCCAACCCCCCTACCATGGGCAGGGACACCTCCCACTAGAGCAGGTTGCTCCCAGCCCCAGCCAGCCTGGCCTTCAACATTGCCAGGGATGGGGCTTCCACCACCTCTCTGGCCAACCTCTGCCAGTGTCTCCCCACCCTCCTGGGGAAGAACTTCTTCCTAACATCTCATCTGAATCTCCCCGCCTCTAATTTTGATCCATTCCCCCCAGTCCTACCACTACCCGACATCCTAAAAGAAGAGTCATGGGTAGACTGTACCTCATCAGGATAAGGAGAAATGTGGAAATAAACAATCATAGAATTATGGGGTTTGCCCAGGAAATCTGAAGCATCAGCAGCTTTAAGAAGAACATATCCAGCTGCCTTTGCTCAGAAATACTTATGCAGTGACTTTTTGGGTTATTGGATCATGGTTTTGCTGTCTTGGAGCTGGACACTTGGCAGTAATGTCCACCTGGCCCTTTTCTTCATGCTACAAGCACACACGTATGGACAGACACCAACATGGACATGGAGTTGAGGATAAAACTCAACAGGTCAAATGCTGATGACTACAGGCAAGCAAGCTGTCTAGGCTCTTCCTTGGAGAGCAGAATCATAGAATTGTTACGGTTGGAAAGGACCTTTAGGATCATCAAGTCCAACCTTCATCCCAACATCTCCCTGACCACTAGATCATAGCCTCAAGTGCTACATCTACTAGTTTTTTAAACACCTCCAAGGATGGTGACTCCACCACCTCCCTGGGCAGCTTTTTCCAGTGAGAGGCACAGAAACTTCTGGAGAAGAATTAATGTAATCCTAGTATACAATCATAGAATGTATTGGGTTGGAAGGGACCTCTAAAGGTCATCTAGTCCAATAGACAACTAGTATAGACAACTAAGCAAGTGAGATGGGTCACAGTATAAAAATAACTGTTATCTCTCCATTGACTGTCAGTGGAGCCTCAGGTAACAAGTCAGATGAAGATGTCTCCATGGTAGACATAGGTTAGTTGAGTCTTCCTTGGCAAGTCTCAGTTTCCTGGGAGTTCTTTCCATTCAAGCAGAGGACACCAAAACAACACCAAAGTCTGAGCACTGCCCAAATTTCCCAGGTAAGTTCTACTCAGGGATTTGAAGGACCATGACTGTTTTAGCTCTGAATCATAGAATCATCAGGGTTGGAAGGGACCTTAAAGATCATCTAGTGCCAACCCCTCTGCCATGGGCAGGGACACCTCCCACTAGAGCAGGTTGCTCACAGCCCCAGCCAGCCTGGCCTTCAACATTTCCAGGCATGGGGCTTCCACCACCTCTCTGGGCAACCTGTGCCAGTGTCTCACCTATTCTACCTCTGGAGCCTGGGGATGCAGTTAAAGATGTGAAGCCATTAAAATTACAGGCATTTTAATTCTGTTCTGAGCAATTATATAAGCCCTATCTGCTTGTAGAGAAAACCTCCCTGTGTCAGAGCTAATATTAATTTTAAATCTCCAACCTTTTCAAATTAATGTGAAACTGTAAGTTTCCACATTCTTTGATTAAACATTCTGCTGTGTAATGACTACTTTATTATTTCCCCCCTCCAAATTACTGATTGTTGTCTTACATTACAGCCTCATCGCTACTTATTAAATTAACAAGACTGTGAAACACTTAATGAATCAAAACTCATCAAGTGTTTCCAAAGTTAATAACTAATCTAAAGATTTTTTTTTTTTCCCCCCACTATATCTGCATGTGAAATTTATACATTCCCCACACAACTGCTGAAGTTCAGATGGTCCTAATCTCATGAAAGATTTATTACAGCGTAGCTCGGTGATTTATTCAATGTTTGCTGAAGCAACACGGAGCATGTGTGGGGAAGGGAGGAGGGACTTTATTATTTAATTTCCAAGGCTTATTCCAAATTCTTAGGACCCTTCTATGTGTGTGTGTTTGCAGATGCTTGTCAACTAGCAAACCTGCTGTTGTAAACTGGAAGTGGAAACCAGGGTGCACAAAGGATGGACTCGATCCAGAGGAGAGTGACTGCACAGTGACAGGGATCAAGTAATGGAGAAATTGCTATCCCATGTTCCAAACCAGAAGACCAAAAATAGAATCATAGAATCATTGACTTGTCAACGTTGGAAGGGACCTCAAAGATCATCTAGTTCCAACCCCCCTGCCATGGGCAGGGACACCTCCCACTAGACCACGTTGCTCACAGCCCCAGCCAGCCTGGCCTTCAACGTTTCCAGGCATGGGGCTTCCACCACCTCTCTGGCCAACCTGGGCCAGTGTCTCCCCATCCTCCTGGGGAAGAACTTCTTCCTAATGTCTCATCTGAATCTATCCACCTCTGGTTTTGACCCATCCCCCCCAGTCCTACCACTACCCAACAGCCTAAAAAGTCCCTCCCCAGCTTTCTTGTAGCCCCCTTCAGATCCTGGAAGGCCACAAGAAGGTCCCCTCAGAGTCTTTTCTTCTCCAGACTGAACAACCCCAACTCTCTCAGTCTGTCCTCATAGGAGAGGTGCTCCAGTCCTCTCATCATCCTCATGGCCCTCCTTTGGACATATTCCAGCATGTCCAGATCTTTCTTGTAATAGGGGCTCCAGAAGAGTTTTTTCAGGATGATGGAAAAGTAGGCAAGCCTTCCTATCGGATGTTAGGAGGAAAATTAATAGGTATAATGAGGAAATACATGGTGGATTGTTGGGAAGGGTATGGAGGGACAGCATGTAAGCCAGCAAGACCCAGTATGACAACATAGAATCATAGAGTGTTTTGGGTTGGAAGGCACCTCCAAAGGCCATTTAGTCCAACCCCACTACAATAAGCATGGACATCTCTAACTAGGTCAGGTTGCTCAGAGCCCCATCAAGCATCTTTATCCCCAGTAGATCCATCCCTGGGCAGGCAGTACCATGGTTTACAACAGCTACCCCGTCATCCAAAAAGACCCAAACATCCCTGAAAGCCACCATGTTGCCCAAAAACCACCATCATGATGACAGTGATATGCAGAGACAAATGCCTTTGGGGGTACATGATGCAAGGCCAGGTGGAGATCCATGGAGGTGCACGTGCAACCACCAGCCCATGGGACTGCACGTGCTTGAGACACAAGCACAGTGATGACTTCCAGGCTTGGAAAATGGATTTACAGCCTCCCTGCATGAAAAGCTGAGTGCAGGTGGATCTACAGCCAGTGCTGATGAAGCAGAAGGAGGGTCTGCATGTGCACCCACCACCATGGAGGGGTTGTCACGGGGACAGCCAAGGAGATAAGAGATACCCTCCATGCTCTGGGGATAAGCAAAATGAGATTGTTTCCAAGGTCTCTGCTGGAGAACACTACCAACACCACCCATTGGGACATCTTGGCAACCATGAAGTCTTTTGAGAGCAATCCCTGGAGCAGAACCTGCTTGAGGTGAATAGCTTGGTGAGGAGAAAGCACAGGTTTGCCAGTGGATTCAGTAAGTCCAGTAGAGATGTCTCATGGTGAGCAGAGCACAGGGAAAAGCCCTTTCTCCTCCACCTGCAGCCCTTCTGAGGGAGTCAGAACAAGCCTGGGAGAGGGGATGTCTCTTAGGGAGGCAGAGAACTGGGGCTACCAAAAGGTGAAAGGGAAGAGGCAGTGCAAAAAGACAAGGGGAAGAGCCAGAGGGATGCACAATGACCATGGAGCACCACCTGAGTCTCCAGCTTCCAGCATCACAGCAGACCCAGGTGCTCAGCTGCCCATACGGAGCCTCATGCAACTCGACCAGGATTTATGCTCAATCCATATAAATTGCATCTCTCTGCCAGGAGCGTGACAAATGGACCCTACAAAGCTCCCTCAGGCCCCACTACCCTTTCCCCCCTTGCCCTGCACCATCTCTGTTCTCAGCTACCTCGGGGCAGCTGGATTTGTGATTACCCACTCCAACACCCCATCAATCTCGGGCTCCCTTTTACACGTGTAGGGAGAGATATCTCACTGCAATGACACTGCTGTAAACCACGGAGCCTTGTTCAGAAACAGCTCATGAGCAGCTCACGGGGCTGTGAGGAGAGACCGATGGCCAAGCTGAGAGAAGAAAGACAACCCAGCCACCTGGGGCTGGGCTGACAAAACCCATCAGGCGTGTAGGGGAGAGGGAAAATTCATCCGCAATTTACGCCGCAGCAGCTGAGACTCCAGAGCAGCCTTTTAAGTGAATTTTACACCAATTCTCTGCGAGGCACTGTGAGGAGAGAGGCAGAAGGGCCTTGTCTCAGCCCCTGGGGCAATTGTGGAGGAAAATGCAATTACACCAGGCTGCTGAACTTGCCCTGGCCTTCCCTGGCTGCACACACCGTGCTCCCGCCTGGGAAAACTCGTAGGCAAAGGGCAGGGATGGGAATAAATGGTGCTGCCTTTGCCATCAGTGACCCTGTGCCCCTGCTCCCCACTCCCTGCAAGGATTGTCACACCATCCCAAGCATAGCATGGCTGCAATCACTGGAACAGGCTGCCCAGGGAGGTGGTGGAGTCACCATCCCTGGAGGGGTTCAAAAAATGAGTAGATGTGGCACTTGAGGCTATGGTCTAGTGGTCAGGGAGATGTTGGGTTGAAGGTTGGACTTGGTGATCATAGAATCATCACAGAATGCTAGGGGATGGAAGGGACCTTGAAAGATCATCTAGTCCAACCCCCNCAGAACTGGACACAGTACTCCAGGTAGGGACTCACCAGTGCAGAGTGGAGGGGGAGATCCTAGAGGTCCCTTCCAACCATAATGATTCTATGATGATATGGACCTTGGCCCACCCTCACTGACCACCACACCTTTTCTCATCTCACAAAGGACTCTTGTCCCACACTTTGGTGGACTCCAGAGACATTCAAGGCTGGTTTCTCCATAGACTGCACTGGATTTACACCCTTCCACTCCTCACTTCTTCTCCACACTCTGTCTGCTCTCTGTTGCAATGTTCCCAGGCTCAGAGAGGAGCTACAGGGGGTGACTCCACACCCAGATGTTCATCAGGGTGTGGGAGGATAAATGTCATCAGACTAGGGTGTTGTAAGAGCCCCCACTGATGGAGGACAATACAAAGCAGGGAGAAGATGAATCCCTGATGACAATCCACCCAGCCAGGCTTCCTCCCATAAGAGAAAGGATTTACCTTAGGAGGTGACTGGGATGAAGCTCATCCCCAGGAGTTCACCATGTCTGCAGCACATACTCCTCTTAGCTGGCCATGAAAACTCCTTCTCTCTTCCCTCTTCATCACAATGGCAATTGTGTTACTTACGTCATAGTCAGGATGAGTTAATTAATTCATGCATGTGACATGAATTAATATCACCCTCTTCCCTAGTCCGGTTATACCTATTGATTGCCCACAAACACAAGCTGGGCAGTGAGTGGGTTGAGAGCAGCCCTGAGGAGAAAGACTTGGGGGTGCTGGTTGATGAAAAGCTCAACATGAGCCAACAATGTGCCAGTGCAGCCCAGAAAGTCCCAACCATGTCCTGGGCTGCATCAGAAGAAGTGTGACCAGCAGGTTGAAGGAGGTGATTCTCCCCCTCTACTCTGCTCTCATAAGACCCCACCTGGAGCACTGCATCCAGCTCTGGAGTCCCCAACACAAGAAGGACACGGGCCTGTTGGAGAGTGTCCAGAGGACACCACAAAGATGATCTGAGGGCTGGAACACCTCTTCTATGAGGATAGGCTGAAAGAGTTGGGGTTGTTCAGCCTGGAAAAGAGATGGCTCAGGGGAGACTTTATTGTGGCCTTCCAGTATCTGAAGGGGGCTACAAGAAAGCTGGGGAGGGACTTTTTACAAAGGCCTAGAGTGGAAGGACAAGGGGTAATGGGTTCAAACTGGAAGAGGGGAGATTTAGATTGGAAATTAGGAGGAAATTCTTCCTTCTGAGGGTGGTGAGACACTGGCACAGGTTGCCCAGGGGGGTTGTGGATGCTCTATGCCTGGAGGTGTTCAAGGCCAGGTTGGATGGGGCCTTGAGCAACCCGGTCTAATGGCAGGTGTCCCTGCCCATGGCAGGGGGTTTGGGACTAGATGATCTTCAAGATCCCTTCCAACTCAAACCATTCTATGATTCTCTGATCCAAAGCATTCACGTGTCCTGAAACACCAAGATCTCTACTGAAAGAGGGACAAACTGGAGTTGAGCTGCATCTCAATCATTCCTTTCTATCTGCTTGCAGATTTCTAAACAAGAGCCAAGTCCTCACATGTCAGGTGCTGTTTCGTTTCATCCAACCATGCCATTTGGTGATTTTCTTAAGGTCATAAATGAATTGTCTTGTCCACCTTTCTGGCACAGTGTCCCACTGCTGGTGGGATGTGAGACCAGATGTCCTGACCCCCATAGTTGTGTCTCACCCTAGGGATTAGACCCCTTCGAACCTCAAGCTCTCATACTGAGGGATGAGGAGGAATTTAGATGCAGAGTCTGCCAAAGAGGCAATTTTGAGCCAGAGACCACACGGAGCCCTCCAAAATACCCCAACCTGCCAGCAGTGTCAAGTAGTCCATAAATTATCCCTGAAGCCTTCTGGTTTTAATCAGTCCCACTCCCTGATTACTCTTAGAACGTGACTCTGGGCCCCAACACGGAGTATTTATCTTGCATTAATTAGATTAGAAAAGCAGAGGTATTTGATACTCTGGCTAATCAAGTCAAGGGATCAATACAGCATGTGGCAGAGCTTTACATTGTCCTCACTCTGCAAGATGACAAGTAATGAATTCGTTCTGGAAGGTGCCCAAAATAACACTTTGTGACCTAACGCAGGGGAAACTGTTTCCCCAGTGGAGAATAAAGAGATGGTGCCAGCATGTATATACCAGTATGTATATACCAGTATGTATACACCAGTATGTATACACCATTCCTGCAGGGCAGAACTGGGGAAGTTGAGTAGTAAAACACAACCCCAGGTCACAGAATCCCAGCATGGTGGGGTTGGAAGGGACCTCTGGAGATGATCTGGTCCAACCCCCCTGCTCCAGCAGCTCACCCAGAGCCCAGCATAGTGTCCAGCCACCTTTGGAAGCTCCCCACACAAGGAGACTCCACAACCTCTCTGGGCAGCCTGGGCCAGGCTCCAACACCCTCACCCCAAACAACTTTCTCCTCCTGCTCACATGGAACCTCCTGGGTTCCAGTTTGTGCCCATTGCCCCTTGGCCTGTCACTGGGCACCACTGACAAGAGTCTGGCCCCATCCTTTTGACACCCACCCTTTATCTTTTGATCAGCATTGATCAGATCCCCTCTCAGCCTTCCCTTCTTCAGCTCAACAGCCCCAGGGCTCTCAGCCTTTCCTCTTCAGAGAAATGCTCCTCCTCAGCATCTTTGTAGCCTCTGCTGGTCTCTCTTCAGTAGTTCCTTGTCTCTCTTAAACTGGGGAGCTCAGCACTGGACACAGTAACCCAGAGGTTGCCTCACTAGGGCAGAATAGAGGAGGAGGAGAATCTCCCTTGTCCTGCTGGCCACAGACTTTCCTGTACACCAGGAGACCACTGACCTTCTTGGTTACAAGAACACACAGCTGACTCATGGTTAACCTCTTGTCCACCAAGCCTCCTTGGAGGTGATGACATTTTAACCTGTCCGCAGTCTCAGTTGCATGTGTTGTGGTCACACTTCAGCACAAGGTGAGTTTGGATGGCTTATAAAGTAGGTCTGTTCAAAAGGGTTTGTAATGATAGGACCAGGAGTGATGGTTTTAAGCTGGGAAAGGAGAGATTTAGACTGGATATTAGAAAAAAGTTCTTTAATCTGAGGGGGATAGATCAGTGGAATGGGCTGCCTAGAGAGTGCTGGGGGCCCCATCCCTGGAGTCCTTCAAGGTCAGGCTTGATGGGGCTCTGAGCAGCCTGCCCTAGGTAGAGATGTCCCTACTTGTGTAGGGAGGTTGGACCAGATGACCTCTCGAGGTCCCTTCCAGCCTTAAACATTCTATGATAAACACCATCTTCATCCAGAGCTACCTAAACCCTGAGGCAGCAAGTCCAGGTCTTGTTGTCAGTGGGAATTTCCTATGGTCTTTGGTGTCCTGTGTCTTGGTTATTGGGCCATGACACTAGTGAGTTATTCTATGAGTAGTGAGAAAAAAGAATTAAAAAAAGAAGAAGAAAAAAGCCTTAGCAGCAGCCATCAGTAGAAGACGAAAGGGCAGACTGCTCTGTCTCAGGCAATGATGACTTACCCATGGAGGAATGGGCTTAGTGATCATTTCAGGTCATTGTTTATTATGTTACAGGGCTGAAGGGGGGAGGAAGTCCTAGCCTGAAAGACAGAAATACAGAGAAAGATGACCCTGAGTTCACATCAGCATTGAACTGGGGGAACATGCCTGTCTGGTGAAGCCCTGTGGGCTACTCAGGACTTATAAGAGCAGTCTGCAGAGCTGCTTCAAACCATGAACTATCCTCTGACTAGGATGAGTAGAGAGGAGCCTCTGAGTTACAAACAGTTTTACTATGAAAGACTGTCCACGTAACCATTCATCCTCCTTCTTCCCTCCAGAGCTTTCCTCATTATTGGAAAGTAAGTTGTTATAAAGCCACATATTGTTGCTAAAGCAGTAGCTGCTCTCTTGCTATAAAGCTTCTGATAAATTCATCTCATATTAAATGGTCCTGTTGGGCAGAGGGATTCTCCTTCTTATTGATGGCAGCAATCAGCTGAGGATGGAGAGTGCTCATCTGATGCTCTCTTGTGTTTCTGCACATGTTCTCCACTTGTAGGTTCCACCAGCTCTTATAATTAGTCCAACTTGACTTCCCAACCCAGATCACTCATTCTGCCAACCAAGCCCATGTCCCTAACCTAACCCAGAGATTACCCTCAGAAGAGAAATGCATATGAGGGTGAAGACTCTACCACCTCCCTCAATAAGATGGGGAGATAGTTGGTTCCCCACACTAGTGATGCTGCACTCAGAGTCTGGAGGGTTGTGAAATTTCTGGGGTCGTTGTAAAATAATCACAAAATCATACCATAGAATGGTTTGGGTTGGAAGGGACCTTAAAGATCATCTAGTTCCAACTCCCCTGCCATGGCAGGGACACCTCCCACTAGACCAGGTTGCTCAAGGTCCCATCCGACCTGACCTTGAACACCTCATAGGATCATAGAATGTTTTAGGCTGGAAGGGACCTCTAGAGGTCATCTGGTCCAACCTCCCTACACAAGTAGGGACATCTCTACCTAGGTCAGGACCTCCAGGGATGGAGCATCCACAATCCCCCTGGGCAACCTGTGCCAGTGTCTCACCACCCTCAGAGCAAAGTATTTCCTCCTAATTTCCAATCTAAATCTCTCACCTTCCCGTTTGAACCCATTACCCCTTGTCCCATCACTCTAGGCCTTTGTAGGTCCCCTTCAGATACTGGAAGGCCACAATAAGGTCTCCCCAGAACCTTCTCTTCTCAGGCTGAACAACCCCAACTCTCTCAAGCCTGTCTTCATAGGAGAGGTGTTTTAGCCCTTTAATCATCTTTGTAACCCTCCTCTGGACCCTCTCCAACAGGTCCATGTCCTTGTGCTGGGAGCTTCAGAGTCTGAATCAATTTAATTCCACCTGTTCTGAGCATTACACGAATCCTGAACAACAGGCTCCATTAAGGAAGGCACAAGAGCAAGACAACCAGTCCAACAAGCCACCTCTGTCTTCTCAGCAGCCATCTCCTCCATCCCCCAGGCTGCAGCTTCATAGTGAAACCTCGAGCACTCCTCCTGCAGAGAGGAGGTTCTCCCTTCTCCCACTTGTCTGTCACACAGAGAAGTTGTGCAGAGCTTCTGCAGCTTGGGCTCCCACTCCAGTTAATTTTCTCTCTCCCTGAAGCAGTTGGAGCCTGCACTGAGATGGAATGATCTCCTGATTCTGTTCTTGTGAGTCAGCCTCTGCTCAGTACAAACCTCTGAGCTAATCCCAGCGTGAGCAGCTGTTTCTGGCAAAATGAGGGACAACAGGCAGATGAAGCTGCTCCGGGTGTTTGCTTCCTTCTTCTTTGGGAACTAAATCTTCCCAGTTAAAGTTCTCGAGGATGTCCATTAAGTTTATGGAGCTCGCAGGAGGTCTCAACTACAGCTCACTGTGTCGTGCTCAGCTGTTCACATCAATGCAGCAAAACATTTAACAATTTAACAACCTGGTGGGAAGGGGGAGGCGAGGAATGTGATTGCAATTAGAAGGGTGGTTTGGGTTGTTTTGAGGGGTTTTTTTAAGGAGTTATCATTAAACAGCAAATGCTCTGCAACTGGAAACGTGGTGAATGTCAGAAAAGCAATTGCAATAGGCACAGTCATTCCAGGCTTGTCTTTAGGAGGGAGGTGGTGGTGGTAGATGCAGTTATTGCAGTCCCAGCAGCTGGTTTCCCAGTTGAGGAGGTCTGGGTGAGGTGTGAAGCTCAGATCCAGTTTGATTACTAGCTCTTGTCTTCTATATCTGGGACATGAGATGCTCTCTGTGCCCATCACACTCAGCCCTGGATCCCTCATCAGACCTTAGTTGGTGGGCAAGGCAAGACATGACCCCAACCTCCCACAGAGCTCCTGGCAAGCAAGATTCCCTTGCTGAACAAAGACATGAGCCTGATTCCATTGGCTTCCGTGAGAAGAGCTTATCAGAAAAAGCTGGATTAACACGATTGGATGTGCCCAGGGATTTATAGGCATTAAGAAGGTGCTCCTGCTGGAGCTCCTTTACAAACACCATTTCCCTTTATTAACTGTGGATCACATTAGTATACAGGGCTACAGATGACATGAAAACCCCACAGCTGACATGTTCTTTAAAGTCTGCCTAATGAAAGACTTCTCCTGGTCTGTTATCAAACTACAGCCTCGGGGAGAAGACACTGAAGAGGGAGAGTGATGGGCCCAAGATCCCCAGCAAGCGTGTGCCTAAGGCAGAAATCTCTAGTGCCTTGGTCCCCTTTCCTCTCTCCTCTTCCCTGTCAAATTCCCCCAAAAAGCAGAAGAAACACAGAGGTTGAGTTGAAAGGGATGACAAGGACCATGCACTCACCGGGGTCACTTCATGGTGTAGCCTCCTAACTCACTCTACTACTTCATCTTTCCTTCCTGGGAGCAGCTGATTTATCTTTATTATCCTCCTCTGTTGTCACTGTCATTAAATTTTGTTGAGCCAAGAGACTTCACTGTGTGCTTTAGTAATTCGATCAGCAAGGAGGGGAGGCAGAGCTGAGGTAATAGGCAGCATGGAGGAGGTCAGGAGAAGCAGCCGTGGCACATTAAGGGAAACACAGATCCGGGCTCACTTGGAAATGGAAATCACACAGAGCGTGCCTGAGCAACTGGTAACCATCATCTAGACCAACAGAGACCCAAAGCCCTGCTGGTTCCCCTCTTGTTTTGTTTCCCTTAGCTGTAGGCTCATCTCCCTAAGACCTCATCTTGCAGGGATGTCACATCCCAGGCTCCTTTGGCTGGTTTTAGTCTGTCTTTACCAATGCAAACCAGCTGCTGGAATTAGCAAGGGAAGAGCTCAGGCATCTCTCTCCCCAACTTCCCTGTTTTACATGCGTGAATTTGTGGGTTGTTGCATTTAAGCATCAGCCAACAAGCCCAGTGGCAAAGTAATCATTTATCTGCACTATTTTATTTATATAGCAGGAGTCCCCTGCTGAGAGAATCCCACTGTGCTGTGCCCTGCTGCAGACAAGGAGGAAAAGACAGTTTGGTCCAAATCTAAATGGTCAAAGAGAAGCAGAAAATGCAGGAAGAAAAGGAGCTTCAAAGCATTGGGGATGAAATTCATTTATCTCTTTCATTTATCTCCTAGAGATCAGAATAACAAAGAGAGAAAAATAGAAATTATTTACCTTGGGGGTCAGCAGCAAAGCCCCATCTCTTAAAGATTAGGTCACCACCCTGGTTGTGAACGCATTGGTGCTTGCTCTTGCATTTGGGGTGATCCCAAGCACCGCTACAGGCTGGGCAGGGACTGGCTTGAGAGCAGCCCTGAAGAAAAGGNCTCTGAGTCATCCTACTGAGGACCATGGGACCATTTCCATGACCAAGTCCCAACATCAGGCAGGAACTTCACCAGAGTGCAAACATCAATATTGTAACATCCTTATCAGCACTGACATGGGTAGGGCTTTGTGAGGACAGCAAAAAGCCACCTGTAGGTATGGCCCCATGGACCAAAGCCCGACAGCTTAAACCCTGTAACATGGAGCAAGGTGTTAGCACAGAGGTAGCCTTAGCTCCTCAAGGGTTACAAGCTCAATGGTTACACCCTGCTCTCCTGGAGATGGTTGAACACCTGCTGCTGATGGGAAGCAGTGAATTAAGTTCTTGTTTTACCTTGCCTATTAAACTGTCTTTATCTCAACCCATGAGTTTTCTCATTTTTACCCTTCTGATTCTCTCCCCCATCCTACTGGCAGGGGAGTGATGAGTGGTTGGTGGGGCTTGGTTGCCAGTTGGGATTAAACCATGACACCAGTATAGTCATATATAACCTTGTGGTTAGACATGTATATGTACATACAGCACCTCCCACCCCACGTACTCACCTACACGTGCATTGTAAGCAAAACTCTAATGTCCTAATCATACAAACACACAAACCCATATAATTATGGCCCACTACCTAAAACCCCCACGTCTGTTCACTGCATGCATATGTATATATGAAGAGGACACGGTTATCTGGCATACTTTAAATGTCTTTTTAGGATGAATAGAAAAGCTCCCCAGGAGCTCTACTGACCACCAGTGACCAGTCCTAGAGATGTCATGAATCCATCATTTTTTTTTTTGCATTATAAAGGGAGCCTACACATCTAAAACAGAGGCTGAGATCTTTTTTACACACATGCAGAGATATGTACAGACAGAAAAACTCCATGTTTTATCCTGTTTTTTGCCTTCACATACACATGCTCTCACATATATGCAGATAAACACACAGAGACTTCATGGATTCCCTGAAAAAGATACAGAAATAATGCAAAACACTATAGAGAAGATGTCCAGGATCCCACATGCTGCCTGGGCTAGCTAAGGTCCAGCACACGCCGTAGCAAGCAGCAATTTCATTGGAATCAATTATTTATTAGTTTTTGAGGGTTGTTTTTCTTTTCCTTGAAGCTCATAAAGGCAACAATGAAAAATTACTCCAGAATTTATTCATTCTGCATGCTGGGAGAAACACTGTGTGTCTGCTTATATATACAGATATAAAGCAGACCACGCTGAGAGTTTATATTTTTATGAACAGGCTGCAAGTTTATGCATGCCACAGAAATAAGCAGAACACCATAAAAATTAAAGGAGCAGTGCAGAAACCCACTATCTTTGTAGGCACATAAAAAGGCAGAGGTGTAGCTTGCTCTGGATACTAGAGATGGCTGCTCTCTTTCTGCTTAAGTGAGCTGGAGCTGATCTTTGCCAGATGATCTCTTCTATACCTTCAGGCACTGAGATAACATGCTAGGCTTGGGCCACTGCCCTGAACTGCCACAGAAAATGCTTATAGGTTGTGATTGGGGTTGTCCTGAAAGGTCTCCATGCACTCAGCTGCACTGAAGACTCCGAGATGCTCTTAATTTTTGACTGCAGTTGCCTGTCTGGCCACTCTTCTAATAGTGCCTAAAGGTTTCCAGTGGTCCTATGCTGATGGGTAACATCATCATGCTGGATACACCAAAATCTCCACTGTTTGGAGGTTATTTTTCATTTTTTTTACTGCTCTCTCACAGTTCTTTGTTATTCTGTTCACAGTTTATGCTCAGCCTTTCTAAGGTACCTCTACCAAGACTTGACAGCACTTTTGAGGTTTCAGAGAGGGCTGGAGCACCTCTCCTATGAGGACAGACTGAGAGAGTTGGGGTTATTCAGTGTGGAGAAGAGAAGGCTCCAAGGGGACCTTCTTGTGGCCTTCCAGGATCTGAAGGGGGCTACAAGAAAGCTGGGGAGGGACTTTTTAGGCTGTTGGGTAGTGGTAGGACTGGGGGGAATGGATCAAAACTAGAGGTGGGGAGATTCAGATTAGACATTAGGAAGAAGTTCTTGCCCAGGAGGGTGGGGAGACACTGGCACAGGTTGCCCAGAGAGGTGGTGGAAGCCCCATGCCTGGAAATGTTGAAGGCCAGGCTGGTTGGGGCTGTGAGCAACTGCTGTAGTGGGAGGTGTCCCTGCCCATGGCAGGGGGGTTGGAACTAGATGATCTTTGAGGTCCCTTCCAACCCTGACAATTCCATGATTCTATGATACACGTAGGTAGACAATCTTCATTTTTGTTTTCTTCAACCAATAACTGAACCATCCTCCACTATTTCTAAATCCTTAGCACTTGATCTGGGCCTCTGTATCAAGTTTACCTTCATGCTACATAGCACAGCTTTATACATTGAAGTACAACACCAGGGTTCAACAGATCATCCTCTGACATCTAAGGATCAGCAAACATGAATGAAACTTTTAGAGGAGTCTCCTGATCTCTTCTGTCATTTGTCCCTAAGAACCAAACCAAGGAGCTTCCAGAGCTCAGCTCATCCAAGAAGCCATTTCCACAGATCCACTGTATCTCTGTGTGCTTGATGCACTCTGAGAAATGTCCTTGAAGAACTTTGCTATGGATCACTGATTTTTCTAATTCCTCTAGAGTTCTTCATCAGCACTTTTGCCTCTGGGATCCCCAGCCACATTTTCTACACCAGTGATGGGGGTTTGGGTTTTTTGAGACTCTGAAGTGAGGACTAAAATACTGTAGCTAGCTTTAATTATTGGAGGATTAGCAGTAGTCACTCTGACACTTCTTAATCATAGAATGGTTTAGGCTGGAAGGGACCTCTAGAGGTCATCTGGTCCAACCTCCCTACTCAAGTAGGAACATCTCTATCTAGGGCAGGTTGCTCAGAGCCCCATCAAGCCTGATTAATGTCTGAGCCATGCTACTAAAACCAAGTGGATCCTCTCATAGTCTGGGATCTGTGTCCCTGGAAGCTGTATGGTGTGGTTTGGAGTTCTTGTGTACCCAGAACAGACTAGGGTGACAAGAAAATCTCAATGGCACCATTTCTGGTCATTGTTTGGATAGCAATTCCTGAAAATAGTCTCTGTTCAGCCCACCTCAGATGAACAGAGCAACAACCTAGCCAGTAAGGCTGGGGACAGAGAGAAATGAAGGGCAGTGGAACCTGCTGCTCCCTCCCAAGGGGATGAGAACTATTTCCTTGGGGGTAAAATGTATTTATTGCCCATCAGAGACAGGCCATGTGCTGGCCAGGCTGGATGGGGCTCTGAGTAACCTGCTCTAGTGGGAGGTGTCCCTGCCCATGGCAGGGGGGTTGGAACTAGATGATCTTTAAGGTCCCTTCCAACCCTGACAACTCTATGATTCTATGATACAGTGCCAGAATGACTGGAACTAGCAACAACCTGGTATCTGCTTTGGGTGGGAGTCTTGGACAAACATCTGAGGAGGCTCCTTGCTGGTAGAGCAGCCAGAGTCCCAAGCATCTCTGTAAGGATCACAGGGACATCCTGAGTGAAAAGGAGCACGGACACTGCACACAAGCCAAGATAGAAACAGAATATTCATAGAATACCACGTTGGAAGGGATCTCAAGAGAGAGGTGGTGGAAGCCCCATCCCTGGAAATGTTGAAGGCCAGGCTGGCTGGGGCTGTGAGCAACCTGCTCTAGTGGGAGGTGTCCCTGCCCATGGCAGGGGGGTTGGAACTAGATGATCTTTAAGGTCCCTTCCAACCCTGACAATTCTATGATTCCCTTCTCAGAGACCTTCTCAGGGGGCCAAGTGCTCGAGGGATGCCCCTGGTGTGCTTGAAGCTTTGCCCCAGTAGTTTTATGGCTATTGGCTGTCCCTCCAGCACTAAAATAGCTCTCCTTGAGTACCTTCCATCATCCCTTGGCAGCAGTCCTCCCTTCCCATCCTCTCAGTGATGGCACTGGCATGGAGCACAGCCCTCCACCAATCCCAGCTCTCTGCTGCACTTAATTAAAGCAGAATCGCTCGATAATTCTGTTGTGCTTTCCTGGGCATCTGGTCATTCACCTCTCCTGTGCACAGGCAATTAATTTTTAGGTTGTCAGTACAAAAGGATTGAAACAAGAATATTAATTCCAGCCCAGCGGGAGGAAAGGAGGAAGTTTTGCTGGTGTCTGAATCCACCTGCAGGGCTCTGCCCCCAGACACTGAATGCCCACCAGGCCTCAAGGCCTCCCAGAGTGTTGAAAGTTGGAAGGTTTGTGAGATAAAACAGCTCCCCCCCTCCTGCCCAATTCCATTAATATTGTGGATAAATTAATAACCCTGCTCCTGCCTGGAAACCTCATCAAAACCAGTGGCCCAGGGTGCTACATAAAAATAAACCCCAGCCCCTGCTGCACGTGGCCATTAGTGACTTGTGCAGGGACCACGTAGAAATCTCAACGTCCAAACCTCTGATTCATGGTCTGGGGGACTTTCATTAGTTTATCCCCTTCTCTTAGCCTTTAAAAAAAGAAAAAGCACTACAGAATCATCATTTTCCCCTGGCATTTATTAAAATGTCATTTGAATGAGACCAAACAATGTTTGCTGTGCCTTTGGGTAACTGATCCGGCCAGAAGTCCCTTAGAACAGGAAAATTGCAACTCTGAGCTAGTTAATGTGTATTAGAGGCACAAAAATGCTTTCAAATGCACACAATTATTTTTATCTGCTAATTGAGGGGACGAAAGCTTCTTTCTAGGAAATATGGTAATATATATTGATCAGAAAAATGGAGCTTCTCTCCCAAACCCTGAGCACGGCACAAGGTTAAGGGGTTTTAATTAATGAAAAAGCTTTTTTATGAAATGATGCCACCACTCAAGGAGAGGATACACTGTGACCTCCAGTTAAGTGGAGACACCTCTTAAACATGACACTGCTCATAGGAGCATCACTCACTCTCTTTATTGGCCAGATAAATACTGATCAGACCTGCTGCCAGACCAGGCTGTGCTATTCTGCCCTGCCCGAGTGGTTGAGTATCCACTGCTGACATGACCACCACTAAAGTCTCAATCCCAGATGTCCTTCAGGCATGCCACAGACCTGGGAAGGCATCAACCAGCAGTTTAAGCATTGTGGAGGGACAAGATCAGCACTGGGGAGTGAAGATCCACAGGATCACAGAATAAAGTTCAGGTTAGAAGGGACCTTAAAGACCATCTAGTTCCAACCCACCTGTCATGGGCAGGGACACCTCCCACCAAACCAGGTTGCTCAAAGCCCCATTCAGCCTGGTCTTGGACACATCCAGGAAAGGAGCACCCAAAACTTCCCTGGGCAACCTGTGCCAGTGTCTCACCACCCTCACAGTGAAGAATTTCCTCCTAATTTCCAATCTAAATCTACCCTCTCCCCGTTTGAACCCATTACCCTCATCCTATCACTACAAGCCCTCATAAAAACTCCCTCTCCAGTTTTATTGTAGGCCCCCTTCAGATATTGGAAGGACATAATGAGGTCTCCCCAGAGCCTTCTCTTCTCCAGGCTGAACAAGCCCAACTCTCTCAGCCTGTCATCACAGCAGAGGGGTTCCAGCACTCAGATCATCTTTGTAGCCCTCCTTTGGACACTCTTCAACAGGTCCATGTCCTTCTTGTACTGGGGACTCCAGAGCTGGATGCAGTGCTCCAGGTGGGGTCTCACGAGAGCAGAGTAGAGGGACAGAATCACCTCCCTTGACCTGCTGGCCACACTTCTTCTGATGCAGCCCAGGACACAGTTGGGGCTTTCTGGGCTGCACAGGCCCATTGCTGGTTCATGTTGAGCTTTTCATCAACCAGCACCCCCAAGTCTTTCTCCTCAGGGCTGCTCTCAACCCACTCACTGCCCAGCCTGTCTCTGTGCTTGGGGTTGCCCTGACCCAGGTTCAGGACTTTGCTCTTGGCTTTGCTGAACTTCATCTAAGTCCAGACCCCTACAGTTATCAGACACCCAAGCTGCCACTGAAATTAAAGGCTTCTTTCTACCTCTTCTCATGCTCCTGGATTTATTTTCTAACTAACTCCTGCAAGCACAAAAAGAAATATAAATTAGCTCTTTCTATCATTTATTATGAAATCTGCCTGGCTCGCCTCGCAAATGGAAATAAAATGAATTTCAACTTCAATTAGAAACAAGTGCTTTAATTGTTCACTATATTATTGCTGGATTGTTTACAGAATTACTCTTTTTTAGGAGGCACAGTTAACTTCCACTGAGTCCCAAATGGATGGTAAACTGGCAAAATTTCACCTGCAGCAGTGTTTTTGCTGCCTGAAAGGTAATATATTTACTTTCACCCCACAGGGATTCCTCTGCATCTCAGACCTGTACAGGACAGATGCTAAATTGCCCAAGACAGCAGAATTATCATAGCACGGGGGCAGAACAAGGGTTTTGCTGCAGGATTTAACTCAGTACAGCAAGGCAACTACACGTGTGTCTTCTGTTAACAATATATGGCTACAGTCCTACCTAAAATCTAACCTGGAGCTTCTTCACTGAGCAGGACAGAGCAGAACCACTCAAGTCAGCAACAAGATTGTTCTGCCATGATCTCCAGTGGGAAGAACAACACTTGTCATGCAAAATTGCTGATATCTTTACATTTATTGTGACATTTCTGCTCTGGTGGTATCTGGGCACCTAAGTTTTGGCTGGACATGTTCATTAGCAGAGTCATGGAAAGCTAGAGAGAAAAGGATTATTCTTTGCTATTCAGGGATTAGTTTTACCAGGAATTCTGCCTGGAAAATAATCTACTTAGCTTATGTAATGATGCATTTTTTGCTTACATTCTTTAATCATGACATCATTACTGGTTAAATACAGTGCCTGTTAATCACTGGTTTCCCCAATCATTTGGTTTCCCAATTTTTTTAAATCTCTGTTCAGGAGCAAGATCCTTTTTAAAGTAATGAGTTATGTAGCTGGAGCAAGGCCAGGTTGGATGGGGCTTTGAACAACCTAGGGATAGGATGAAGGGTAATGGGTTCAAACTGGAAGAGGGGAGATTAGATTGGAAATTAGGAGGAAATTCTTCACTCTGAGGGTGGTGAGACACCGGCACAGGTTGCCCAGGTGGGTTGTGGATGCTCCGTGCCTGGAGGGGTTCAAGGCCAGGTTGGATGGGGCCTTGAACAACCTGATCTAGTCGGAGATGTCCCTGCTCTTGGCAGGGGGGTTGGAACTAGATGGTCTTTAAGGTCCCTTCCAACCCAAACCATTCCATGATTCTATGATTCTATGCTGAAAGGCTGGTCACCCAGGCTCAAGTATGGGTCTCAGATGTGATACTGAGTTGAGAGAGATGCACCCAGCAGAAGGTCTCATTAAGGCAGGGAGAAGGAGACAACACTTAAGGACCCTCCAAAGGGAGAGCTTCCTTCTAATCTCATGTTTTTATCTCACTCCTGATACTGTGCAATGAGTTTGGGAGAGGCCAGCAGAGTCTAATGGAAATTAAGAGAAAAGCAACATTATCCACTGAAACGTCAGACAAATATTGACTTCTCCACAAAAGGCTTACTCAGACGCCCTCAGAGAGTCAATATTTGGTGGGGAGCATTAAAATTTCACAGGCCCTTGGCCAAGGTGACTTTCTACAAGTAGGACTGATCTCTCTGACAGTAAACCTGCCTACCAAGCCTGCCTGTGTGGGCAGAGATGGACCAGCTTTCAGCAAGCCCTGGTCTTCCCTGACTGACAGCAAAGCAACATTCATCTGCCTTTTGCTCTGCTCAAGATGAAAATCCTCCTGCCTGGGGGAGGTGTCTAAGTAACAAGTCCACGGTCCCAATAAATCCACAGCAAAGAATCACAGAATGTTTGAGGCTGGAAGGGACCTCTAGAGGTCATCTGGTCCAACCTCCCTACACAAGGAGGGACATCTCTACCTAGGGCAGGCTGCTCCGAGCCCCATCAAGCCTGACCTTGAAGGACTCCAGGGATGTGGCCTCCACCACCTCTCTGGGCAGCCCATTCCACTGATCTATCACCCTCAGATTAAAGGACTTTTTTCTAATATCCAGTCTAAATCTCTCCTTTCCTAGCTTAAAACCTGGTCCTATCAGAAGGTAGGGAAAAGAAAGGGGGGGGGAAGAAAGGGTGAGTCCAGACAACACGGTGATGGGCACTCCATAAACACAGCTGACAGGTCAGAGAGATTGGTAGGTAGAGTTCTGGTATTTTAGCCCATGAGCACAGACTCTATAAACACTGGACTTACTTTCAGCTGCAGTAAAAAGGAGATTTCATGCTCTGTGGGAATTGTCACTCCTCAAAAGCTTTCAGGAGCTGGCGACTGCATTTCCTGTGCATTACATCCCATTATGCAGATGCCTTAAAGTAAATGTAAATCACATCAAGCCTAATTGTAGAAGGGCTTTGGGTTGTGAGAGGCAAAGTGCTTTGAGATGGCTTCTGATGGTCCAACGGCCACGTTATCTTCGCCCTCTTCCCCTCTCCTTCCACACCCTGCCTCCACTCCTGCACACATGGTGATGTCCTGAGCTCTCCTAGACAAGGCCAGCAGGGCTCCCTGGGTTAATTAAATCAGCGTCGCTTTGCTGTCTGGAGCTCAAGTGACAAATGCATTTCCAACCTTGTCCCTGCTGAGGGAAGGGTGGCTTGTGAAGCATGACGGTGGCTCAGGACCCCTGGAGTCTGTGCTCACACGTCTCACCCCCATGAAGGCACCACGGCCCAGTGATTTGGTGTCCCCCCTCTCTCCTTTCTTCACAGAAAGCACCAAGAAACACATTTTCACTCTGCTTTAAGAACCCTCCTCTCCTGCCTCCCTCCCTGGGCTGTCAGGGGGGAATAAGATGTCAGGGGAAGCCTGAAAGGGGCAGTTTCCCCTCCTCCCTATTCAGGCTGTGAATGAGAGGCTAATTTTATTAGCCCAGCCACTCCATTAGCCAAATAGCCCCTCACCAGCCTCCCAGTGCATTTGCAGATGCATTAGTTTAATGGTGCTGTGCACTGCCCAGGCACATAAGGTGATTTTTGCATTTTTATATATATATCTGTGCATAAGTGTATACACTGGAGCATCCAGAGCAACTTCAGAAGATTTTGAGCACACAGGGGGGTTACAGAACAAGGCTGGTGTTTTGAGGTCCTACCTAAGCATGGGTATATGTTCACAAAATGCTGCTTGTTGGCTATAGGCTTTATCATGTGTGAAAGGTGACAAAAATAAGCCTGATTCCCCTTTTTCTGTCTCCTGGTTTGCAGAAATCTGCCTGAAATCAGGTGGTGACTTTCTTATGCTAATGCTGCCTCTTCTTTTAAGCTGGAGGAGGAGGAGGGATGGGACTTGAGGAGTGAAGGGTAATGTCTGTGTGACACAGCTTTCCTCTTGCCCTGTGACCTGACATGAACATTAGATTCATATAGATGCAGTAGGTCCAGGTTTTCTTTGTGTCCTACATATGATGAACTCACACATCATCCTCTCAGTCCCCCACATCATCTCACAACAAACCTGTTGAGAGATGAAGGAAAGATGCAACGAGGCTCCTGACACTAGAACAACTCATTCATCCACAGCCTGCTCCCAGTTCCAGCCAAAAGAGAGGGCAGTTAGTTAGGAAAATGCTGTAGCCTTTTATAAAACCATTTCAGAAATCACTAAGGAGCCAATAAATAACCACATCAGGTCTGTGTTACACATGACCACTCTCGTGGCCAACAGGAGAAAAAGCAGAATCTCAGCCTAAGAGCAAATCACAGCATCAGAGCAAATATTTTCTCCTACAAAAGGAACACTAAATTCAGGGTGACTTTTTGCTTAGCAAAGTAATAATAATAAAAATAGTTAACATCTTGGAGAGGCAGGATGGTAGAAAAAAAAAATAAATAAAAAAATGCAAGCGAAAAAAAGGAATAAAATTGCCCCATTGAAATACACAGGATATTTACAGGGACCTGACCCAGCTGAGCAAGAAAATTTCATCTGCCCAATAAAGCAGCCTGCTATTTTTCTAGGACCCTGGGGCAAAACTGTCAAGGCTAAAACCTACAAATAGTTTCTCTGCTTCAAGAAAAAAATTATTCAAAACTACAGTGGTTTATCACGTGTGAATTCTCCCTCCTCCTCCTAAAGAGTTGCATGGAGAAGCAAACAAAGACAGGCACAAGCACATGCATGAAATACAAATACTTCAGTATTTAAAAGGTCTTTTCACCTCAAAGCCAACTGAGGACTGAAGACAGGGGGCAAGGAGTTAGTGCCAATTGTTGGTTCTATCAACGTGGTGCCACAATTAGTAGCAGGTGGATTGACTGATTTGCAGTTCAAAAAGTCTAGGAAAAAAAGAAAGGGGGGTGTCTGTTTTGTGTAGGAGCAGGGAGAGCTCCTACAGTATTTCCTATGAGTGCTTTTATCTGGTTAGCTCTGAAAATTAATGAAAATAAATGATCAGAAGGCAATAAATGATCAGAAGGCAATAAATGTATCTGCAGCTCCCCTCACCAAGGACTGCTGATCCACTGTTTACACATCTGATGTTTGTTTGGAGACTCCACAAGCTCTGCAGGATGCTTCGGTGCAGATGGTGTTGTCACTGTATTTCCTTTTTTTTGCCTTTTTAATTTATTGATCCAGGATATACAAGTGTTCCCAAAGCCCTGGGTTGGGTTTTCAGAGGTTCCTTTTGCTGGGAGGAGGTGGTGCACCTCGAGCAAACCAGTTCTGAAGGAGCCTGGATGCACAGAGGTGGGTGAATTGGTACCTAAAGAGCAGCACCAGAGGGTTGTGGAACCCAAAGACCCTCATGGACATGTTGATATCCACTGAATTAGCAAATAGAGAGCTTTTGTGGCATCACGGCAGTAACAGGTAGTTATTCTCCAAGGCTATGTCCACATTATCCAATAAAACAGGCCAAGGACCTTTCCCAAGCCTTGCTGGCAAAGAGCAGAGTCTCTACATCCCTAAATTGTCTTTTCTTCCTTCCCAAAGCTTTGCTGGCAAAGAGCAGAGTGTCTACACTCCTAAATTGTCTTTTCTTCCTTTTTTTCCTGAAGATGGGATTGATGTGTCCCTAATGCCCCAGAGACCAGTCCTGCCCATGGTATTTATTCCACTGAGCCTTGCCCCAGCACTGCTTGGAGGATCTCTGCCTGGCACAGGGTAAACTCATGGCTTGAACCATGTCAATAATTACGTGGTGCTCAGGTGGTGTTCAGGGTTTGAGTCTGTGCTGGCCCTTTTCACCTGCTGATTTTGTCATAGCCCAGGAGATAACATAGAATGTTTGAGGCTGGAAGGGACCTCTAGAGGTCATCTGGTCCAACCTCCCTACAAAAGGAGGGACATCTCTACCTAGGGCAGGCTGCTCAGAGCCCCATCAAGCCTGACCTTGAAGGACTCCAAGGATGGGGCCTCCACCACCTCTCTGGGCAGCCCATTCCACTGATCTATCACCCTCAGATTAAAGAACTTTTTTCTAATATCCAGTCTAAATCTCTCCTTTCCCAGCTTAAAACCATTACTCCTGGTCCTATCATTACAAACCCTTTTGAACAGACCTTCCCCTGCCTTTATGTAGGCCCCCTTCAGATACTGGAAGGTCACTATAAGGTCTCCCCAGAGCCTTCTCTTCTCCAGGCTGAACAGCCCCAACTCTCTCAGTCTGTCTTCATAGGAGATGCTCCATTCCCCTGATCATTTTGGTAGTCCTCTTCTGGACATGCTCGAATATGTCCCCATCCTTCTTCTGCTGGGGGCTCCAGAACTGGACGCAGTAACATGTGAAGGACACTCCTGTCTCTGACTGCTATTTGGGTAGCACCACTGACATGTCATGAGAGCATCCCAGCTGACCTTCCCAGATCTCTTACCACACAGAGACTTGCCTTGCACCATGCAAACATGAAGTCCTTGTGGCTAGGCATGTTCTCGAGGTGGCTAATAAGCAGAAGACAGACAGACACCTTCATGGACATCCACAGAGAGTCTTAACTAGAGGTTGCTGCCAGCTTGGGCACCCCAGTGCACCCACCAAGTCTACTCCAGTGAGCTGTGTGAGCTTTCTCCTAACACACACCCACTCTTCTCCTCTGCTGCCCCTGGTTATAAGGTAGATGCCAGCTCTCAATCTGTATTTCAAACTTTTAATTAGGTGTACAAGCTAAAAACACCAAATGCTCAAGCTGACAGCTTGCAGCAGCTCCTGTCCTGTGGAGCAGAGACGTTGAACCTACCTACACAGATGACACAACACTCTGCTTGTACCACTCTGTAAAATTCTATCTGCACTGGGAAATTTATTGTTCTCTGGTCCTAAGGCCAATGAGCACAGAATAGCAGATGCACACATCATTAAACTCTCCTACCCCACAAAAGGAGCAGCTGCAACCAAGCTGCCTCTCAAACAGTCACTGGCCATGGTCACCCCTGAACCATGTCCAAGGCTGGCTGGGAGACAGCTCGCTGGCCCCATGGTGAGGATGTGCCAAGTGTCATCACACCAGTCTAATGGACAAGACAATCTACTTCCAGTGCCTGGTCATGCTCCCTGGTACTGGTACAGATGGAACCTAAACCCCACGAGGCTTCACTGCTTGCTGGAACAAGGAAAGCCATGATTTAAAAAAAAAATAGCAATAGCAGATGAAAGTAATCCCTCCTCCAGGCCCAGGCCATTCCTGGTCCCATCCTCCAAGGTGCACACACAAGTGGACCTGAGGTCCTGCTGTCAATCAGGACAGTAACTTGGCCAGCACAAACCTAACCAAGAAATTAATTTCAAATGTTTTAGTTTTTCAACTGCCATGAGTCTAGAGGTTCAAATGCAAGACCAGGGAAGGGATATTGCAGATCTGTATTCATAGAATCACCAAGGCTGGAAAAGACCTCTAAGATCAAGTTCAACTATCAACCCAACACTACCATGACCACTAATCCATGTCCTCAAGTGCCACATCTACATGGTTTTTGAGCACCTTCAGGGGTGGTGACTTCAGCACTGCCTTGGGCAGCCTGCTCCAGTGCCTGACCACTCTTCCAGCAAAGAACTTCTTCCTAATGTCCAATCTAAACCTTTCCTGGTGCAACTTGAGGCCACCACCTCTTGTCCTGTCATTAGTTCCTTTGGAGAAGAGACCCAACACCAGCCTCATCACTACGTCTTTTCAGGCAGTTGTAGAGGGCAACAAGGTATTGACATGGAAGACAACATATCATCAACCCATGACCTGAAAATATAATGCTCTCCCAAACAGAGCCTGTACTTGCTCCTTGCTGGGGCACAAACTGATTACATTTTCAGATGAGGACCACAGAAGGCATTTTTCTCTGCACACAAACAGAGCTAAGATGAGCAGTGCAGAGATTGGATGGATTTTCCCAAAGGTGTGAGCTCAACCTTGGGAAAATGCTGAGTGTGGGGATAAGTAATTAATGATGGATAGCGTGTTCACCAAGTCCATTAGCTGGAAAGAAAAGCAAACCTGCAGCGTTCTCGGGTGGAAAGAAAAGCAAACCTACAACGTGCTTCACATTCCTTCCCTGTCTTTCCCTCAGCAGCATCCTGACATCCCCCCTTGCAGCCCACACTGCTCCTGTCAGGGGTCTTCCCTCAGCACAGCTTCCAGCCCATTGGGGACTGGCATTTCCAATCAATTAGACACGTCACCGCTGAATTTCTCTCCTAATTACTGGGGTTTATTATGTCTATAGCCAGGTTAAACGCCCAATTCCCCAGGTCAAACGGGGTCACCCAGACAATCAGTTCCACATTTTCTGCAGCAAAAGAGACCCCCACAATCAGTCACTGCCAAGTGGTTTGTAATGACCAACCTGCCAGTTAATGGCCTGAGGTGAAAGTCGCCGTCATAGATAATGCACTTGGAGAGAGAGTGAGGGGGAAAAGTGAAGCAGCAAAGAAAAAAGCCACTTTGGAGGAGATTATAGCACAGACACTTGAATCCTCAGCCCTTTCTTGGTGTCTTCATGTGGAAGGAAGAGGATTTCCTTTACACATCAAGCAGCTCACGGAGAAAGAAGAGCCCTCCTATGTGCTCATTTCTGGGTCTGACCCTGTTGCCAAATATCCTTTGGTTTCAACAGCATCATTTGAGGCCACAATAAAAGTAGCGCCTATTACAAGAAAGATCTGGATGTGCTGGAACGTGTCCAGAGGAGGGCAATGAGGATGATCAGAGGCTGGAGCACCTATCCTACAAGGACAGACTGAGAGAGTTGGGGTTGTTCAGTGTGGAGAAGAGAAGGCTCCCAGGGGACCTTCTTGTGGCCTTCCAGGATCTGAAGGGGGCTACAAGAAAGCTGGGGAGGGACTTTTTAGGATGTCGGGTAGTGGTAGGACTGGGGGGAATGGCTCAAAACTAGAGGTGGATAGATTCAGATGAGACATTAGGAAGAAGTTCTTCCCCAGGAGGGTGGGGAGACACTGGCCCAGGTTGGCCAGAGAGGTGGTGGAAGCCCCATCCCTGGCAATGTTGAAGGCCAGGCTGGCTGGGGCTGTGAATAACCTGGTGTAGTGGGAGGTGTCCCTGCCCATGGCAGGGGAGTTGGGACAAGATGATCTTTCAGGTCCCTTCCAACCCTGACAATTCTAAGATTCTAAAGGTGCTCGGGAGTAAGGACTGAGAGGCCATAACTCACAAGTTGCTCAAAAGTGTGCCACGAGCTTTGAATCATAGAATCACAGGATCATGGAATCACAGAATGGTTTGGGTTGGAAGGGACCTTCCAAGGTCATCTAGTCCACCCCCCCTGCAGTCAGCAGGAACATCTCCAACTAGATCAGATTGCTCAGAGCACCATCAAATCTGGCCTTTGCTTCCTCATCTCTCTTTTCCTAGCAATAAATGTGGTGGTTGTAAGTGTTGCAAGCCAAGGAGAGCCTGGTTGGGCTGTTCTTTCAAAACAGAGCACACAGAAGGAAAAGAAAAACATCTTCCCATCTGTTTCAGAAGCAAAATGGTTTTCAAGTCTCCCTTGGCTCATTTTGACACAGCATCCTGTGGGTGAAAGATGTCCTGTCCCTCCCCAGCATTTTGCTGGGAGCCAGCTGTAGCAGAGCATGAAACATCTCAGCCCAGGCAGAGCACACAGGGAGGCTCAGAGAGCTCAGTGTTTGCAGTAGCAACTGCCTGGAGAGCTTTGCCTAAATGTCCACAGTGATTCCAGAAATGATTACAGGGAATGCAAAAATAGCAATCAGGGAGTTACACGTATCCCTTCTCCATCCAACGGCTGGCAGATGAGTTTATAGCATGGGGAAGCCAAAAGAGGATCCCTCTAACTGCTGGCCCTGAAAAATCCCTATAAAAGAGAACACTACACAGGCTTCTCTTCCCAGGGTTAAAGGCTTCAGGTGTGGAGGAAAACCAAACTCTCATGGATCCTCCTACAGCTGGAGAGATGCTGCAGAGCCCTGACAGTCCACACTGTCAAATTCTTCATGGTTTCTTGCATGAGTCATAGAATCATAGAATCATTTAGGTTGGAAAAGACCTCTAGGATCATCAAGTCCAACCTTTGTCCAACATCTCCCTAGACCATGTCTTGAAATGGCAGTCTCCCAAATCAAGAGTGGCTTGGGTTTATTCCTACACAGTGTGGATGGGAGAGTAAAAGAGCTGAGATCTACAGGCACAGGGTTTGGTCTCAGTGCCAGAGGTTGTTCCCTGGTTTATTGTATTTAGTAGTATATGGGAAAAAAGGACACTTTGTCCTGATGGAGGTTAGGTCAGTGCAAACATCTGCCTGTCTCCTTTGTGCCAGTGCTCTGTGAATCCAATGTGAATTATATAAATCATCCTGGAGTTGATACTCCATCAAAACACATTCCTGAGGTGATGCCTGGAGGAAGCACGTGGGTTAACTTTGCTCTTTGGGGCAGAAACTACTGACACGTGAACTTCCAATGTGCTCGGAAGGTTCCTTCCAGAGAAAGCTTCCCAAATGATGTCATGGGAGCAGGGATCTTATAAAAACACTGCCTTTCATCCTCAAGAAATCCAAAGGGCTTTTCAAGTTCATAAATACATCACAAAGACATCCATGGATCTGAACCCTCAGAGGAAGGACACAGGAGCAGGTATTTATGTAGGAGTTCAGAACTAGAGGAAAAGAGGTGAATTCATCAGGTGAATCAGAGGAAAGGATTTCTAGGGATGTGAAAAGTGCTGAGTTTTGGATGAGAGAGCAGAATTAAGAATTTAAAGGCCATTATTTCAAAAAGTTGCAATCTTAAGCTCTTATTCAGATAATGACACATGGGGCAGTTAGCAGAGAAATTGTCCTGTCCATGTGCAACATCCACTGAATGGGGAGGCAAATACCCACTGATCTACCCACAAAACTTTCTGCAGTGATTTTTCTGTCCCTTCATATCTTCACAACCACCCCAAACCCCTGACTTTGCCATATTTATCATATAGACACAACTACAAGCTCTAGGGAACATCATGACAGTACTGGGAGTCTTCCTGGGCTGCCCTGTCCATCTACACAAGTGGCCAAGCAGGTCAAGCCTATACTACAAAAAAAAATAGATATACCTTACAATAGAGTATTGACCAAGTGCTCAGTTTGCTGGCTGAAAGTATCTTTCTAAAGGAAAGAAAAAAACAACCAAACAAAGCAAGACAAACTAAATGAGGTCTCAAGGACTCCCATTACCTCCTCATCCAGTTAGGAAATAAAACAAGAAAACAATTTTCAGGGTAGTTAAGTACACTTGTCTCCAACCACAAACTGGAAAAAAATCACAAAAACTGGAAAAAAACCCCAAACAGACTGAAAAAAAACACTGGGGAAAAAAAACCCTTGAACATAAAAGTATGAATTTAAAGTTTTTTCTTAACAGAAAAGAAGACAGAAGCCAGTTTGCCTTTCAAGGGCAGGTTGGGGAATGGATTTAATTTTCCTGCTCCTACTACACACATCCATGATGATAATGACTATATGGAGTAATATGAAGTGATGGAAGGGATTTAGCAGGAGCCTAAAGCAAGAAGGACTCAAAGCCATGAATGCAGAAGACCCAGCAAATTCTGGAGCACTTCAAGAAGTTCTCCCTGAGTCTGGCAGCGAGATGTCTCTTGATCCCCACTAACCAGGAGCACACTTAGGAGTTCAGAGATATCACATGAAAAATAGAAAAGGCACTAGAAAATGATAACTCTGTGCATTTATGGTGGGAGAAAAAGCCCCAAGAGGGCAAATACTTACTTCAAAGAAAGTAATAAGATAAATGGAAAGATTCCTGCAATGGAAACAACTTTAAAAGCATATTTAAAAGGCAATAATTAAGAGAAATGTCTCTGACACCCATTGGGGGAAGCTCTTAAGCACGTGTTAGATTTAAAAGCTTAAACCCAAGAGGTGTGGAAGGGCCCATACCTCTGAGTCAGGGTCTCTGCCTTGTCCAAACCCTCCCCTCCCTGGGACCACTGGTGCCCAGGCTGGGCTGGGCTGGAATCCCAAAGCAGGGGGATGATTAACAAGCAGTAACTTTCAAGTGAGCTGCAAATGTGAGCTCGGTGTGAGGAGGAGACCTGGCTGTCAGGGAGATTGGAGGAGACAGATGTTTAATGGAGTCCAGGATTACAGCTCTGCCAGGCTTCACATGTAATCACCAGCTTCTTAAGTTTCCTCTTTCTTCTGCCCTTCTTCTGGGTCTATGACAGGGTCAGGGGCTGGGGGAGGGGAGGATGGAGATTTTCTGATTTCCAGCTCAATTCCTTGAGCTGCCCTTAATACTCTGACCTATTCCCAGCTGACACCACAACCCCCTAGACTGGCAGGACTCAGAGAGTGGATTTTTTTGGTTTAAAACAAGAGGAGTGATGCATTTAACTCCATGGATCCACCTCCTCTCCCTCAAACAGCACCGTGGCTCTATTGAGCTGTCTGTGTTTGACTCAGAGAGGCCACACAGCAGAGGAACAGCACCACAATCAATAGTGAGATGACCCACACGCCATGTGCTGGGCAGGACTGTGCCCCAGGGGACACGTCTGCAGTGGCTTCCTACCCATCACCAGCTCCTGAGGATCGATGGGCCCTGACGCTTCTCACCCAGGGAATGACTCTACAAATACTTTTTGCATTTATGGGCATTGCTCACTCTTCCCTCCAGCCTTGTTCAGTTTTTGTCCTCTGTGCAAGGCAGGGGAGCTGCTGGAGCAGGTGCAGAAAAGAACAATGAAGCTGGTGAGGGGTCTGGAGAATATGTCTTATGAAGGAACTGGGATTCTGACCTCATTGCTCTCTACAACTACCTGAAAGGAGGTTGTGGTGAGGCTGGGGTTGGGCTCTTCTCCCAAGGAACTAATGACAGGACAAGAGGAAATGGCCTCAAGATGCACCAGGGGAGGTTTAGATAGGACATGAGGAAGAAGTTCTTTGCTGCAAGAGTGGTCAGGCACTGGACCAGGCTGCCCAGGGAGGTGGTGGAGTCACCATCCCTAGAGGTGCTCAAAAAACAAATAGATGTGGTGCTTTGAGACATGGTCTAGGGGTCAGGGATATATTGGACGAAGGTTGGACTTGATGATCTTAGAGGTCTTTTCCAACCTAAATGATTCTATGATTCTATTGCTTTGTGAAAGCAGAGCCCCATGCATTAGAAGGGCCAATGTTCCCACTCAAAAATGTAATGAACAGGAGGAGGGAGACCTGGTTAGACTGAATCACATTCCTCATGTCACTACTTCAGGCAACTTCTTACAATTGTGCCCACCACATGGATAGCTTAAGGCAAGGAATACCAAAGATGAACTAAACCATAGTCTACAGGAACACAGCACCTTCTAAAGCCTCCAAGTATCCTCCAGTTCCTGAGCTGCTGCTTTGAGCAGCTTGGGGAGGAAGCATCCTGGCATGGGGATGACTCTTTGGCAAGCTAAGAGATGAATGCTGACATCAGGCATCGCTGAAGTTCAAGCCAAACACAGATCCACAGATGGCAGTGGGAAAGCCATAGTTCTACCCTCAAATATTGGACATGTAGAAGAGGGCATACGTGTATTCCAGGTACAAAAATACCACCACTGTGACTGATCATAGGTCTTGTCATGAGAAAGACTGTGTCAGTCACTAAATCATAGAATCATAGAATTGTCAGGATTGGAAGGGACCCTAAAGATCATCTCATTCCAACCCTCCTGCCATGGCCAGCAACACCTCCCACTAGAGCAGTTGCTCACAGCCCCAGCCAGCCTGGCCTTCAAAATTCCCAGGGATGGAGCTTCCACCACCTCTCTGGGCAACCTGTGCCAGTGTCTCCCCACCCTCCTGGGCAAGAACTTCTTCCTAACGTCTCATCTCAATCTACCCACCCCTAGTTTTGATCCATTCCCCCCAGCCCTACCACTACCTGACATCCTAAAAAGCCCCTCCCCAGCTTTCTTGTAGGCCCCCTATCTGTGTGGACATAAGTGCACCCCAAACATTGGCCCAGAGGTGCCTGGGAGACTCAGTTCTGATGCTCTGTTCTCTCCCAGGCATGTGGCATGACCAAGGACATGTCACTCAGCCCCTTCTGCTCATCCACTTTAAAATTTCACCAGCAGTGCTCCAACGCAGAAGGCAGTTGGAATTCATGTCTTGTCAGCAAGTAGGACTTAGCCTCTGTCCATGATAAGGTACGTGGATTCAAAGTACTTGAGCAGTTGCCCTGACACACTCCACTCCAGCTGGATCCCCGTGATTAATGGGATGTGCTTGCAGAGAAGTCGTTTCTCTGGGATGGGGCAGGGCTGGAAGAGACATGGTTCTGGCACAGCTAAGCAAGGCCAAGCATGAAGCAAAGAGACCTGCAATTTCTATTAAATCCTGCCCTCCAGAGAAAGATTCAAACTTCTCCCAGCTAGTCCCCTCCACACAACTTGGGCTTCTCAATGTTGCTCTAGATGGCATCAAGAAAGCTCTAACTTAGTGTCACCTACTACAAAAAGGAGAAGAGTTCATAGAACCATAGAATGTTTTGGGTTGGAAGGATCCTCTAAAGGTCATCTAGTCCAACCCCCCTACAAGGAGCAGGGACGTCTCTAACTAGGTCAGGTTGCTCAGAGCCCCATCAAACCTGACCTTGAATGTCTCCAGGGTTATTCTCTCAAGAATAATTTCCCTCTTCAATACAAGCAGCAGAGCTCAGAGTGGGTACCTGATGGTAGCATAGCAAAAGTCCCTCTGAACTTTGGGATCCAGCTCTCATCAGGGCATGTACACCAGCCCCAGTGTCAGGAGACGTGAGTTTTCAATAGTGGCAGGAATTGTGGAGGCTCCTGACCTTGGAAATATCTTCTGTACCTTCAGGACACATGGAGTTATAGTGGTTTACACACACTAAACATGGACTTTGTGAGCAAGGCAGGGTGTGAGTCTAGGCCTCCCAAATCCAGGACTGTCTCTGAACCTCAAACCTTTTCTCCTTTCCAGTGCATTTAGCACAGCACTCATTTTAGGGCAAAGTGGGGCACTTGAATATAGCCTCAAATTGGCTTACAAAAGCATTTCCAAAGCATAAAAAGAGCTTAATTCAAGCGTGAAAAGCCCAAGGCTGAGGGACAGTGGGAGATGAATTTCCAGATGCCCCTGCATCTCATGGGATGGGGACAGCCCCTGGTGGAATTTCTCCCCTTGCCAGAAATGCCTCATTTGGGACACCTCCAAGACCTTGCTTAGGTTCCTCACCTGCTCACCTCAGCTTTCTGAGCTATTTACATCCCCTCTGGACCACACAACCTCCAGCAGGAGGTTCAGGGACTCCTTCCTCCCTTAATTATCCCACAGCTTCTTACTCTTAGGATCCCCACGTGCTAGCAGCAGATGAGTTAAAATCAAGCTAAATTATGACTTTTTGCAATAATCTGCCTTTTGCTGATAACAAATTCTTTCCAAAGAGTCAGCAGCACAATGTGCTGCAGTTTTGCCAGTGGGCCAAATTGCTTTTATCATTCTTGGCTGGGAAACACAGGCCCTCACGTGGTGTCTTTGCCATCCTCAGCTGAGCATCCATGCAGGGTTTTCCATCTCTGCAGTCATTCCTCAGAGGGCATCTGACCTTATTTAACAGGCCCTTAATTAGGTGAAAGTGAATGCAAAGGAGAGTGGAGTTCAGCCTCTGATATTGCTGAGGGGAATGAGGGGTCTTTCAGGGGCAGGAAAGAACAGGCAAAGAGAACCAAAGTTGCCTTTGGTGCCAACTGGGATTACACTCATTGCTTGACAGAGACTGAATGAGCTCTAGAAGCTGCTCTTCCCTATCTAGGAAAGAAGAGATTTAGACTGGATATTAGGAAAAAGTTCTTTCTTCTTTTTGGTGATAGATCAGTGGAATGGTCTGCCCAGAGAGGTGCTGGAGGCCCCATCCCTGGACTCCTTCAAGGTCAGGCTTGATGGGGCTCTGAGCAACCTGCCCTAGGTAGAGATGTCCCTCCTTGTGTAGGGAGGTTGGACTAGATGACCTCTAGAGGTCCCTTCCAGCCTCAAACATTCTATGATTCTCTCTCTTTTGTGCAGGACTGCCCAAGAGCAACTGGCCAATGAAAAGGACAGTTTGGAGTCCACTTCTTTTGAGAACTTGATGATCTTAGAGGTCTTTTCTAACCTTAATGAGTCTATGACTGAGGAAGAGCCTAACATGACACATCTTTGCAAAGAGAACGTGCATTTCAACTCTTGACTCGGGCCTCTTAGAATGGAAAATGACCCTGATCTTATGTAGGATGTCAGTGTGGTCTAGGAGCAGCCAATTACTCCAAGGAAGAGACTATACCACCAACACTCTTCCTTCCTTCCTGGCTTTCAGAGGTTGAACAGTGGAGGCCTGCAGAAGACCTGACCACCTCCAAAGAGCAGAGTGGTCATCTTTTACACTATGTATAATAGAAGATGACAGCCAATACTCTAAGAATCTATAAAACAGGAGAGTTGAATGGTAGAAATCTGCAGCACCAGCACCAAAATTTACAGTTTATGGCTGTCTCTGCTGCTTTTAAATCCCCAGGTCAAAAAGTTACCCTTATTAGACAATCTCAATGTTGCATTTGCAAACAAGATCATTTGTCTTTTCCGCTTCTGGAGCAGTAATGAAAACCACAACCTGATGGCTCCCAAACAAACAAATGCAAATTAAAAGGAGAAATGCTCGTGTTATTTTTAAAACTTGTGATCTTGAGCCAGTCTTTCTGGGGACAGCCTCAAACTGCCAATCCCCTGGAACCAGCCACTCCAAACCTTGGAGTTAACGCTAATTGAAATCTTGTGCAAAGACCCCATTTGGAGAAATTAAGCTATAATTAAGTGAAATTATTAATGATTGCTTTAACTAATTGATATGATAACACAAGCAGCAGACGAGATTTTAATCAGTGGTCATGAAATCAGAAGTAAACTGGGCAGTCACCACCTCTTCTTTTGCAGCTGATTTGCACACAATAATTCCAGGCTGAGCAGCAAAGGGAAGAAAGAATAAATCTCAGGAGACAAATAGGTATAAACCTTCCCCATTCTAATGAGAAACAGACACAGAAAGGCCAAAAAGACCCTGTCAACATGATTTGCAATACTCTTACTTAATTTCTACCAAATGTGGTTTCTGTCATGCTTTAGCTGAAGTACATATTTGTTTGATATTTCACTGGCAAGGTTTAAAAGAACCCCCCTCCAAATACCTATCTGCTTCTGCTGCCCATGATCCTTCCAGTCTCACCATTGACATACTGTAATGGTTTTAGGGAATGATGGCACCACACAGATGGGATTTAATCTCAGATCATGGATGACTTTCATAGAATCATAGAATGTTTAAGGCTGGAAAGGACCTCTAGAGGTCATCTGGTCCAACCTCCCTACACAAGAGGGACATCTCTACCTAGGGCAGGCTGCTCAGAGCCCCATCAAGCCTCACCTTGAAGGACTCCAGGGATGGGGCCTCCACCACCTCTCTGGGCAGCCCATTCCACTGATCTATCACCAAAAAGAAGAAAGAACTTTTTTCTAATATCCAGTCTAAATCTCTCCTTCCCTAGCTTAAAACCATTACTCCTGGTCCTATCATTACAAACCCTTTTGAACAGACCTTCCCCTGCCTCCCTGTAGGCCCCCTTCAGGTACTGGACTTTCTCCTAGTTTACAGGGAGGAAGGACAACTTTCAGCTGGAGCATGGAGCTGACTCACCTGCACCAAACAAAACCTTCTGCACAGAGAGGGACAGCAAGTCTCCTTCCTTGAGTCAAATGTAGGGTTACTCATCAACTGCTTGCAGAACAGAGTCTTCCCTAGCCATTAGTAAACCAAAAGTAGGAGGCAGCTCAAAGCCTTAGGATTTGAATAAGATGAAGTTGAGGCCTCTTGCTGTTTGCCTTCTGATTTCTCAGCCTTTAAGTTCTTTATCTCTTCCCTTTGATCCCTCTATATCAAAGGGAAGAGCTGAGGTTCTTGTGACTTGGAGATGCTTCCAGGTGCTGTGTCAGCTTTGCAAAACACACCTAGCACTGGGAGGGACCAACATGCTGAAACAGAGATATTTAGGAGGTGATGGAGGTGACCTTCCAAATACTGGTCCAAAGCCACAACAGGAAAATGAGCATCCTGCATGCCCTGACACGTGGAGCTGGGCTCCATCTGCGTGTCAACAGTTAAGCATCAAGGAGGTTGACCAGCAGCTAGAAGATGAGAGAGCAAAGGAACAGAAGTGCCAGGACTGGAGGAGTGACAGAAAAACAAGTGCAAGTCTGTAAATTAGAGGATAGGGCCACGAAGAGGGATGGGATCAGAGAGAGGGGCAGGGATAGTGAGGAAGGGGTGAAAGAAGCATCTAAACCCCTGCAGAGAGCTCCAGAGAGCTTGTAGGCTCAGGATTCTCATTTGGGAAGATTCAGAGGAAAGGATAGTGGGAGAAGAGAGACCTGAGGAGGCACATGTGTGTGTGTGTGATGAGGAGCAGAGAGGAGCCTCCTTCCCCTGCTCCTCCAGCAGCATTTCCCATCTGCTCCTCATCCCCTTAGATCTGTGTGTGAGGCAAAGGGCTCCCTGGTGTCTGCACACCAGAAACAAAGAAGGAAACAGAAACAGCCCAAGCCTCCAATGTATTGATATTCCCATAACCCTCAAGGAACATCTCGATACAGGGAGGAGTGCTATCCAGACAGGTAAGAGGGGAAATGACACCCTGGAGCAGCACTCTCCCTACTTCCACCACACAATATCCCCATTCAGTGGATACATCATCTGCTTTGTGCCTCACTCAAAGCCCCTGTGAAGGCTGGGGCTAAATGGCAGATCTCCTGATAAATCATAGAATCGTTTAGGTTGGAAAAGACCTCCAGGATCATCAAGTCCAACCTTCATCCCAACATCTCCCTGACCCCTAGACCATGTCCCAGAGCACCACATCTATTAATTTGTTGAACCCCTCCAGGGATGGTGACTCCACCACCTCCCTGGGCAGCCTGGTCAGTGCCTGACCACTCTTGCAGCAAAGAACTTCTTCCTAATGGCCAATCTAAACCTCCCCTGGTGCATCTTGAGGCCATTTCCTCTTGTCCTGTCATTAGTTCCTTGGGAGAAGAGCCCAACCCCAGCCTCACCACAACCTCCTTTTAGGTAGCTGTAGAGAGCAATGAGGTCTCCTCTCAGCCTCCTCTTCTCCAAGCTAAACAATCCCAGTTCCATCATAACAAATTCCTTGCACACATCAACCCTTCCCCACTCTGTCAACCAGGACTTGAAACACACCTTCACACTTTAAACACATATGCCCACACCTCTATGAAATGATGGGACCTTTGTAAACTGAGTTTTGGTGAAAAATCTTCCCTTTTCCCTCATTCAATCAATCTCTCTATAAAATATGTATTTAATAGAATCACAGAGTCATAGAATGATAGAATACCAGGTTGGAAGGGACCTCAAGGATCACATGGTCCAATCTTTCTTGGGAAAGTACAGTGTAGACAAGACACCCCAGCACCTTGTTCAGCCCAATCTTAAAAGTGTCCCATGTTGGGAATTCCACCACTTCCCTGGGGAGATTATTCTGATGGTTGATTGTTCTCATTGTGAAAGATTATTTACACAGAATGGAGCCCCTCTGATGGTGAAAAGCTGTTGCATCCTGCTACTGAGAGCATGTCTGATAGGACCAACATGTGCTGCTGGTCATTTCTTGGTGTTTAGAGGAGCTGCAAGGGAGGAGCTGTTCAAGCCATAGACCACAGAACTGAGCTGAGTTCCTCGTTCCCCTTGGAGCCCAAGTTCTTCAGCTACAGTGGAAAACCCCCATGTGCATCCCAAGGACCTCCCAATGCACCAAGGAAAGTGCTCCCATGCAGATAGTGACCTCAAATAGTCCAGGGAATATATTTTTTTGACAGCACAAGAAAGCCTTTTCTTGTAGTCAGATTTATAGTGCCAACTCTTTACAGGTGTTTCAAGCCTGAGTTGAGTCCAAATGCTTCATTGAAGAATAGTTTGGGGCATGGTAAGAGCAATACTTGCTGGGACTGCCAGAGCCATAATAGGACTGGGAGAAGCTGAAGAAATTGGCTTTAACATTCTCGTTGAGGATTGGTGAGTGATGGAGCCAAGCCTGGCCAAACTGCTTTTACTGGAGCAGCTACACACCCAACAGAATCACTCTTATCTCTGGGTCACAGCCAGGGTTGAGCCCATCAGATGAAGGGAGAAGCAGCCTCCTCCTTCCCCAAGGACAGGACCAGCCCTAGTGTCTGTCCACCTTTGAAAAGGTCAAGTCAAGCCATCACCCTCCTGCCCCTCACCTCCACAGATCTCACAATACCAGGGCAAGAAAAACCTCTGATAAGTCAGAGCTTCACCCATTCATGAAAAGAACTGTATGACATGGCTGGGACAGGGGGTGGGATATGTGCTCCCCAAGGCTGCTCATCCTCCTGTCTCCAGCAGAGACAAGCCCCTGAGCCTGCTCTCAGCCACCAAGGTCCTACAAATGTTAATTCATTCAAGCACTTGAAGTGTGTGATATGAGCACACAGACAGTGGCTCTATTGCTGTCATTCACACCACTTGCTACGTGGCAGATAAGATCAGAGATGGGCAAAGGCTTCTGTAGTGTTGAGTGCTGCACAAAATTGGATCAGATTTTAAATAATAAAAGAGTCCCTGCCCTTTTCACTAACTTCTCATACAGATACCCTTGGGCTTCAAAGATGGGTGGGAGGAGATGATTGACTAAGTCACAGGGGACTCAGGGCTCCTGAGTTCTCCAAGGTCCTAAAAAAACCTGCCTAACTCTGTGCTTCAGAATAACCACCCACAAAATTCATCTGCTCATCTTCTAACAGTCAGGGAAGTGCAGGTAGTCAACACACCAGCAAGAATATGAGGAAGAATCCCATGCTAAACACCTCCATCCCAAAATCCCCCCTCATGGGCCAGGAGGAAACTCCTCTTAGCTTAGGTAAAAGCTGGTAACTCCAGTGTTAGCCACAGCCTGGAAAACAGTCACCTCAAGAGGATACAAGGAAGGTCTATAGGATCATGAAGAAGGAACAATTACTCACTGTTGCATTTTTAAGGTGAGTTTGTAGGTGGTAAAACTGCCATGAGAGGAGGAGACACTGAGGCCCATCTCCATCCTCAGGACTGTCAGATGATCAGAGCACACCACACAACATCTAGGAGGGATCTTGGTGTTAGGGAACTGGGTGATACTGGGAGGAAATCTGCTCTGAAAGTGCTACTGGGACATGTAGGCATCCTCCAGGTAATTCATGAAGGCAATAAGAAGTATATCGAGTAGATGTTTTCTGTTTGGTGCCACTTTCATGATCCAAGGTCAGGTTGGAAATACTTGCTCAATGATCACTGAACACTAATTTATGGGTGAATGTGTCACACTTGGACTGGTGGCCTCCACTGAAGATGCACTATAGGGCATCTGCCATCACCCACCTTCTTGCTCCCTTTGTTCTGTGGATCTAAAGCTCATGATCATGCATGAATCAACCAGTTCTGATAACTCAAGTAACCCAACATGTCCACAAGACTAATTATACACAAGTGATTTCTTCATACAAAACTAGTTCCTCCTCCTCCCACCCCAAGCAGCAAACTTCCCAAGGCCAAGCATTTGCTGAAATCAGCCAGAACTTCCATGTTGAACACCCAGATTGGTCTTCCCCTGGAATCTGGCCATTAATATTATCAATAATAACGCTAATATCACAATAGGACCATCACACTAGAGTTGGCCTGCACCACGGCAGGCAGCATCCTACACTCTTGATCACTCTGTCTCAAAGAGGCTCCAGCTTCTCCAGTTTGAGCCAAATGATTCAGCGTCACATTTATCTGTGCCTGTGGCAGATGTAGCCACAGTTTGAGTGGGGGTGGAGAGCAATGTGGTGTGCAGCAGATGCCATAGCAAGTCCTTGTCATGGAGCCAGCATCAAGCAATGCTGGGGGAGGTTGCTGCCCCCTTAGTTCTTGGCCCCTGGTCCCTCAAAAATTCCATCAGTGTATAAATACAATGGTTTCTAAGCATGAAAAATCATGAGATCAACAATGGAACGTGTCTTTGTAGTAACTGTTCACTAGCAGAACTTCACGTGCAATTATGACCAAGCTAAAAGCTTTCAAAGCATTGTGGACTAATTGAGTGTCTTACCTGCTTCTCAGACATGATGTAGAGGTGTTCATGGTCCACTGAGAAGGCCATATCCCGTAATATGGGGCCAGTATCCACCACCTGCACAATCTCATACTCCAGTGTGTTCTTGGTGGTGCCATCCACACGGATCTGCAGAGCAAAAACAAAAGCAGGGACAGAACATGAGGATTTATCCTCCTTCCATGGAGACTGCAGAATAATCATTGGAGAAATGTGTTGTGGTCCAGGTTTTTTGGACAACTACCACTGTCATTGCAAAGTGAACTTTTCCCTGTCCTTACTTAAAGGATAAAGCAGGTTGAACTGCTTCTGCTGGTCCCATCAACCCAGGGGAGCTGTAGAAGAACAACCCAGAGCCTGCTTGCTTTTATCTGCCATTATCACTGTGTTACTGTCATTGCCTGGACAAATCTACCAACCTGAAAACGGTGTCAGAAAGGGAAGAATTTGTGGTGACAATGAGCAAAAGACAAAAAAACCACACAGGAGTCTGCAGGACTGTCTCACTCCAATGCTAGTCAGACAATATTATTGTTCTTATTGCTAATATTCCATGGGGCAATATATTATTGCAGAGCACACAATCCAACACAGACTATTTCTCTTGTTGATTACATGTATCAGATATTGAAATCAGTCCTGCACAAATATGGCACCTTATGATTCCAGACACATCTCATAACAGAGTGTCACTTAGGGACATCAATAACTGGAATTATGAGAAGGAGCCAGACACACAGTCCAAGGGTATCCCTGGCAGTGACCCAGGAGAAAATGCACAAAACCACCAGAATTTTCTTTACCTGTTTAAACCCAGTTTCTAGATTGGGCCTAAAAGCAGCTGGAGAAGGTTTATAAACTTTTTCAATACTATAATCACAGTTTTGGACAATCACAGAGGAGTCATCTGGACCTTGTGAGGCTCTGTACTTCAGCAAACCCCATGGCCATGTGTTCAGAGATGTACCCACATTCCTTATCTCCCTTGCTATGTTCTCAATGTGCTGCCTTTGCCTTCAGAAAATCACAGAATCATGGACTCATTCTGGTTAGAAGAAGTCTTTAAGATCATCAAGTCCAACCATTAACCAAGTGCTGCCAGGTCACCACTAACCATGTCCCTCAGCTCTACCTCTACATGGCTTTGCAACCCCTCCAGGGATGGGGACTCCACTCCTGGACAGCCTGGGCCAGGCCTTGACAGCCCTTGTGGGGAAGAAATTGTTCCTCGTGTCCAACCTTAACCTCCCCTGGTGCAACTCTTCTACCCTGATATATTTTGAAGGTGCAGACCTTCCATCCTGCAGCAACACAAACATCACAGTGCCCTTCCCTGGAAGAAACAAAGTTGTAGCACATCTGCTTTGTGCTCTACATCATGATCTCCACACATTCCTGACCCAAAGCAAACCAAAGGCTCCCAGTCCTTGGTTTGCACTTGTGCAGTTGGAAAGCTGAGCAAAAAGCACCCTTCCCACCCAAAGGAAACAAGCTGTGGAGAACTTATGGCATCAGGACCCATTCCCACTGTTCCCTGGCACAGTCCATGAGCTTGTTCCTTCCATATGAACCTTTCAGCCAAGAAGCTGAGCCTGAATCATCTTCTATATTGGAAAGGCAAAGAGAGAGGGAGAAAGGGAGTGACAAAGGGTCTGGAAAGCCTGTAAGAGCAAAGGGCTGCTATGATACCTTTAACCTTCCTTGATCTCCTCATCTGCAGTATGACAACAGAGAAACCTCATTCTCCCAGGAAAGACTGGAGGAAATGAGGCAAAGAGGAGTTGGAGGGGGTCCATGTGGCAGGAAAGGGCATGAAAGATGTTCAGGGATGCTCAGGTTCTACATGCTACCTGTCAATCTCCACAGAAGTGGGTGCACGTGGCTGTTGGGCTGGTCAAATGATGCTGAAAGATTTGCAGACACTTTGTCATCTTGATGGATCTAATGATGACAGCAACACAAGTTGCAATGTCAACACACAGAGAGGTCAGGGCCTGAAGCTCAACCCTGAGTCTCTGTGCATCCCAATGGCTCAACTCCCTCCCATGTCCATGGTCCCTAACGGGTGAATTCAGCTTCTCTGTTCCTGAAACTGGACACTGATGTCCATAGCATGATCAAGTTAAAAGCTTTCAAAGCACCACGGATGGACAGAGTTTCTAACCTGCTTCTCAGACATGATGTAGAGGTGTTTATGATCCACTGCACTGGACCATGAGGTCAAGGACAAAGAGATCAACAGGTTCTGGATAAGTCATCCTTTTTAGGACAGTCAGGAGAAAGGAAGGAGACACTGAAAGGACTGCAAGGTGAGAAACACATTCTTGTTGGGACTCTGCCCAGGGCAGCTCAAATGTATCTTCAGTATCTGAAGGGGGCCTACAAGAAGGCTGGGGAGGGACTTTTCCCACAGGCCTGCAGTGATAGGATGAGGGGTAATGGGTTCAAACTGGAAGAGGGTGGATTTAGATTGGACACTAGAAGGAAATTCTTCACTCTGAGTGTGGTGAGACACGGGCACAGGTTGTCCAGGGGGGTTATGGATGCTCCATCCCTGGAGGTGTTCAAGGCCAGGTTGGATGGGGCTGTGAGCAACTGATGTAGTGGGAGGTGTCCCTGCCCATGGCAGGGGGGTTGGAACTAGATGATCTTTGAGGTCCCTTCCAACCCAACCCATTCTATGATGCTATGAATGTCCCCCAGCAGGAACCTTTCCTATTTCCCACAGAGACTTTCCTGCACCAAGTTCTCCCTCTCAGGGAGTGGTCACTGAGCTGTGTCTGCTGTTCCAGCTCTACCTCCCTGCTAGTCCCTTGTGGCTGCTCATCCCTGTCAGAGGGCTGCAGAAGATCTTCTCCCTCTGCTGCTCACGGTGCTAAACAAACCTTATATCTTTTTTCCTGCTCTGACCTTGATTTTTCAGCACTGTCAGGGTCAGATCTGTGGGCCACCAGATGTGTAAGCAGCCAATTACCACCCCAGGGCTCAGTCACTGTCCTCAGCCTTTGCCAGGCCCCATTAGAGGAGAAACAGCTCAGAGATGGAAGAGGCAAGCTGGAGGAATCATGGGCTGGAGTTAACAAACCATGCAGACAGGAGTCACAGCCCCCAGGGACCTCCCCTGTGCAGTTGGTGCAGGTAAAAGGCTGAAGAGGTTTCACACCAGGAGCACGGAGCTACTCAGAAGTGATTTAACAGCTATTGCCAGCTAATTGCCTGCAAAATCATTATTTTGCAGAGGAGGGAGGGAAAGACAAGGCTCATTCCACCATCCATGTGCCAACACACACACGTGCACCAATGCACACACAGCCCAACATCCCTGAGTGCAGAAACATGTCTCTTATTAAAGCCAGTAGCTCAGGAAAAAGAAAATGGAGAAGAAGGCCAGAATGTCTGGGAGACATTCACATATGCTACACAGACCATCCAGACCCTGCTCCAGCAGAGAGGTGATTATCAGAGCTTGCAGCCACAAGTCTGGCCCTTAATTCAAGCTGTCCCTTTACCTGTCTTAACCTCTGAGTTTCTTATGTTCAATGAAGCCCAGAGGATCTCCACCTTCCCTGCACATTCTTCTCCATGAGCATCAAACAACACGACAGCAAATTCTCTGAGAGAGAGATTTATTCCTGGCTCTCAGACACCTACTAGAACCAGGGCATTTGGGTTAGCAAAAACATCAAAAGAAGAGCCTGTGAAAGGGAAATGAGAAGATTCTCATCAAAGCCTGGACGTGATCACCTCTAAAGTCAGGGACACAGATACAATCTCTGCTCAGAAAGATCCCCAAGTTGCCAATTGCAGGGAATTTGAAGCATGCACAATTTGCTCTGTTCCTGCTCTTTGCTGGCATCAGCCACGAGCCCCACATGGAGATGGGGTGCTGGGACAGATAGAGTTTGCTTTGACTGAAGTATGAGTATTCTTCTATTCAAGATGTTCTTATTATGCTGTGGGATTAGAGCCTGACTGACAGTGCAGTGGGGATTTCTCCTTGAAAACTGCCATAAAGCACCTCTGCAAGGCAAGGGAGAGGGGAGCAAGAAGTGATGGGGAGGGCTCCAGGACCATACATGAGTCTCAAAAATGCTCAGTCCACCACAACAACCACTACCAGATATGTCCACACCCCTCTGCAAACACACTGGTCACCTCCATCACAGGAAAACCTGCTGTCAAGGGTTAGGGCTGGGCTGGCCACTAGACAAATGACAGATGCTCTCTATTAACCTCTCTCCCTTCCCAAAGGGGAAGAGAAAGGGAATAAGGGAGAGAGACTTATGGGTTGGAAAAGAAAACTAAAGCAGTTTTAATGAAAATGATAACAATTAAATTAAATATATACAAATATGTACAAAACCAGTATCAAACCTAATGGAATCTGATGGCGATTACATCACCATCACCACTGATCATAGAATTATAGAATCATAGAATCATTATGGTTGGAAAGGACCTCTAGGATCATCAAGTCCAGCCTTCATCCCAACATCTCCCTGACCCCTAGACCATAGCCTCAAGTGTCACATCTACTCGTTTTTTAGACACCTCCAGAGATGGTGACTCCACCACCTCCCTGGGCAGCCTGTTCCAGTGCCTGACCACTCTTTCAGGAAAGAATTTCTTCCTAATGTCCAATCTAAACCTCCTTGATGCTGTGGAGCAGGCACTGGGGAAGTCCCAGACTGGACTCAGTGGCAGATGGGAACTGGATTGAGGAACACATGGGTCAGGATTGAAGGCAGAATGGACAGAGTCCACCTTGGATGTTGGCCATTGAAGAAGAGGAGTTGACTCTCATGATCCCTCAGCTTTTTACTCAATATTACTTATATGGGATGGGTCAGTTTGGGGTCCCCTGTCCTGGCTGCTCCTCCCCACAGGTGCCACCTCTCACTGACTGCACCCCAACGTGGGGCACAAGATTTCTCAGTGCCCTTGGTCTGCACAGGAGCAAGGATCAGCAAGAGCCTTTCTGCACAGCCCAACCCTTGGTGGTATCTCCAAACATGGACCGTTCTCACTGCTGGGAGCAGAGACTGGCTGTGAAAACCTGCCCTGAACTTCAGACAGTGCAGAGACTGAGAAGAGACTGAGCTGGGAAGTGAAATCACTCAACAGAATTAGTTCTGTTCCAGCTCAAACCAGGACACCCACTCCCACTGCCTACACAGTTGTCCTGGAGAGACCCACAAGATGCTCTCCTCAGCACCCCAAGCTCCCCTGCCCTCCTATAACCCACCCCACACGTGCAGAGCTCCCAGGACCAGGTCTGGCTGCACATTAATCCTGCTTCCCGGAGGGCTGCGCTCACTGGGCTGCGTTCTGCAGAGCCGGCTGCTATTAAAACATCACCATGATGCTTCCCGAAGGTCAACTACCAGGGGACCTATTCTGGCAGCTGTTTGTTTGTTTGTCTGAACATTATCTAGGCCTGGCTGTTTATTTACATCCATTGAAGTATCAGACAATAAATATCCTCTCCCAGTAGCAAACAGATGCTTGCACTCGAATGTTCTGGCTAGCGCTGACTTCAAAATGATCTCCTTAATGAGCAAACAACACTATTAATCTTTAAAGACACAGGCTCTGGCCTTCCCTGAGCTCCCACCCTGGCCATGGCTAGCCCTCCAGGCATCCTGGCAAGCAGCCCATAGGTCTGAAAGAAGGTAAAAGACACCTTCCATCACTCCACTGGTGCTTTGCAGCCTTATCTGGGTCTCCCCAGCTGCTCTGGAGTCCACAGGAGGGAGATGCTTGAGCAGAGTCTCCCAGGCAAGCTGGTGGCAGATGCCTCAATCACAGTTCTAAGAGGAAGATGGGGTTTAGAGGCTGGGATTATATGGCTATCAAAGAGAGGGACACAATAAACTCCGAATCATGGGTATGGACTCAAAAGGGTCAAAGAAAAAGCAGCAGTATTGGAGGACAAAGAAGGAATTGGTGCTACAAGCACTTAGACTGGAAGAGAACACATGATCATAGCAAAAAGCAAATCTCTTCAAGCTCACCAGAGCAACAGAAACACCTGCCTTCCACGTCCTGCCCCATGGTCTTAGAGGACCATGTCCCTCTGTTAGCATGTTACTGCTCCACTAAGCTGGTTGGGGATGGGCTCTTTTCTCACCAGGTGAGAAAGAGGTGATGTGACCAAGCAAACCAGTAGCAGAGCTGGGAAACCCTCTCCCAAACTATGTCTACCTCAGCAAAGAGCAGAGTGTAAAAGGAGTTATCTGTAAAGGGACATTTTCTGTCAAAACCCAGCATGTATACTAGATGTGCTTCAGGAGCTTCACTTCAGACTCACCAAAGCCTCACCCCGTTGACTGAATCAGTGTTTGAAGCACATGAACATCACCCAGCTTTGTTTCATCCAAGAAAAATCCAGCTCATATGCTTTAAGACTGCTCTGCTGTATGAATCATAGTAAATTAAGCATGGACAAGTGATTGTCTTCATAATTGCCTTCAGACTCACTTCAGAAGCACATTCCTGAACGAGGACTCCTGTTACCACCTCATCTCTATTTTATTCTCCCCACTGGTCACTGGCAGCAAAAGAATGAACCATTTACACTCTGCCAATTGAGCTCAGCTGTTTCCTACTCTTCTAAAACCATCATGTCCTGCCCAGAGCATCATTCCTGTCCCACCAGAGTCCAAACGAGACCCTCTTCATTAACTCCTTTGTATAAAGCATTTGAAAGCCATCCAGGACTCCTGAAGTGTGGTCAGGAGGAGGATCATGATGGCCAGCCAGGCAGCCAGCAGGAGCAGAAGCTGCTTGGCTGATAGTCATTACAAATAATTAAATGAATAACTAAGTGGAAGAGGAACTGGTGAACCATGGCTCGCTCAGTCAACCCGTCCCTCCCCAATATTCTGCTTTTGTGCAGTGTCAGCAGCCCCTGGCCTGATGAAGTTAAAGGGAATTCATCATCACTGTCCCCAGTGCTTCCAGCTGCAGCTCCAGCAGCTCCTGCTCAAGTCATGCTGGTGGCTTATTTTGGCCATGAAATTGCCCCAAGTTCCCAGAGAAGCTGATTAAGTGGCTGCCAGGAAGCTTGCAAGGGTGGATTTCAAAGGGAAAGCCCTGCAGGTCTCAGAGTCCATCCCTGCTGTGTCCTCCTGGGTTCAAGGGAAGGAACACGACTGTGGCACTGCCTCCACCAAAAGGAGAAGAAATATTTTTGGGCAAGGAAAACTAGACCTGGCAGGACAATCTCTGTCCTCCCTATATCCTGAGGCATCCCATTTTTGTCCTCCTTGCCTCTGCTTCTCCCCAGGCTTCTCACTGAAATCACCATCATTACTTCTTGCTATTGGATTAAGGCTCAGCAAACTTCATTTCCAGCAGATCCAAGCAGCCCTGGAGCCCAGCACATCAATCCAGGCTGCTGTGAGTGGTGCCCAGCCCCAGCCTCATGACTGCACTGGGGCCTCTAAGACTTCATTGCTTTTCCAATATCAGCTCCTCCCTGGTTTATGAACCTAACGTTCCCCAGTGGACACTGGGACTGCTGGCTGATGTTCCTGGCATGGTGAAGGGGCAAAGAGACAGCAGACAGCATGTGATCTAAAGTCAGGTTGTTACAATGATCATCTATTTCTGCTTTTCCATTGATCTGGGTTAGATGATGCAACCCTATTGATCCTGGCAAAGGCTGGGGACATTCCGTGCTCCTCCTATTTCCCTCTCTTTTGGCATGTGTTTTCCACTCGAATAATCCATCCTAATTTGCCTAAAGCCTATTAACAGGAGATCAATTTCTAATAAAACATGGCATTTCAATAGCCCTGTCTATCTATCCATCCAAAGGGCCTTTAGAAACGCTAATTGAAAAAGCAAGGGCTGAGGTATCTCTTGCTCATGCCTAATAGTCAGTAGCCAGCAGCCCCCTCTCTTGTCTTGAATAGATGTTTAAGGGTGCTGCTTGCAGGGGTGATGCCAGCCCCTCCACACACAGATCTCAGAGCACCTTCTGCCATACAGACAGAGGGATCCTGTAAAACCAGGTATTTAGTCATAGAATCATAGGATTGTCAGGGTTGGAAGGGACCTGAAACATCATCTAGTTCCAACCCCCCTGCCATGGGCAGGGACACCTCCCACTAGACCAGGTTGCTCACAGCCCCAGCCAGCCTGGCCTTCAACATTGCCAGGGATGGGGCTTCCACCACCTCTCTGGACAACCTGTGCCAGTGTCCCACCACTCTCATGGGGAAGAACTTCTTCCTAACATCTCATCTGAATCTCCCCACCTCTAGTTTTGAGCCATTCCCCCCACTCCTACCACTACCCAACATCCTAAAAAGTCCCTCCCCAGCTTTCTTGTAGCCCCCTTCAGATACTGGAAGGCCACAAGAAGGTCACTTCGGAGCCTTCTCTTCTCCAGACTGAACAACCCCAACTCTCTCAGTCTATGCTCTATCAGGAGAGGTGCTCCAGCCTTTGATCATCCTCATGGCCCCTCTCAACACTCCTGATTTCAATGCTACTCAGATCTCAATGAGCCATAACAGCAGCCACCATCACCAGAGGTGATGCTGGCTGATCTGGAGAGGAGAGTCAACCCCAGCCTTTTGCTTCCATGGGAGACTCACATCTCACACCTGCAAGTGCCCTCCAGCTCTTACCCTGGTACGGCTCATCTCTAAAACTCTGTCCCAAGCTCATCAACGTCTCTGTGATCACTCATCCAACTATGCCAACAGACCCAAAGTTGCACACACAAAAATACCCCTGCAGAAGGCACCTATGGACACATCAGCTCGGTCTATAGAACGCATATGTACACCTGAGTACACACATCTGCTCTACACAACAGAAGGGACAGCAAAGCAGGTTGGGCTTGCAAGCCCTTCAAGTTCCCTTTGTCCAGGAGATCTAAATCTTGTGGTTAGCAAGCAAGAAACACTTCACAGCATCACAGAATTGCCATGGTTGGAAAGGACCATAAGATCATCAAGACCAACCATTATCTATCTCTACCAGGCCCATTTCTAAACCATATCCTTGAGCACCCTATCTAGATGGCTTTTAAATACATCCACAGGTGGTGATTCAACCACCTCCCCGGGCAGCCTCTTCCAGTCCTTGACAATCCTTTTGGAGTAGAAGTTTTTCCTAATGTCCAACCCAAACCTCCCCTGATGTAACTTAATGCCATTTCCTCTTGTCTTGTCAGATGTGGCTTTTAGAAAGAGATCAACACCCACCTCCCTGAAACCTTCTGTTAGGTAGTAGAGAGTGATAAGGTCACCCCTGAACCTCCTCTTCTTCAGGCTAAACAACCCCAGTTCCCTCAGCTGCTCCTCATATCCTTGAGACCCTTCACCAGCTTTGTTGCACTTATTTCCTACAGCATTGTGACAGCCAAGGAGAAGGGTTCTTCCCCCCTTCTCCATCCACACAGCTCCCAGGGCCTTTCTTCCAAGCAGCAACACAGAGATTTCAAGAAAACAGCTTCTCTAGAACACCACTGGCTAATCCCTATCATCTGCAGGCACTGCACCATAATCCTCCCTCTGTGTCCCCTCAGCCAGGCTTTGGCAGGACACATGGGTGGCTGCATGGGGCAGGAGCACAGGGTCTAATCCCTGCAGAGGAGTCACCCACTGACCTCTCGTGTAATCCAGCCAGGCTGCAAAATTAGGTCAAATAGAGACGTGCCTGACTGCTGGGTAGGAGATCTTCCTTGTAGGGCAAGCACAACACACTGGGGCAGAGGAGGATTCCTCTCACTTCTGCAGGGCCAGAAGAAAAGATGAGAGATGTTGATGGCCACCTGATTTTGGCTCATGACATAGATGGGTCAATGTTTTCATAGAATCATAGAATGTTTGAGGCTGGAAGGGACCTCTAGAGGTCATCTGGTCCAACCTCCCTACACAAGGAGGGACATCTCTACCTAGGGCAGGCTGCTCAGAGCCCCATCAAGCCTCACCTTGAAGGACTCCAGGGATGGGGCCTCCACCACCTCTCTGGGCAGCCCATTCCACTCATCTATCACCCTCAGATTAAAGAACTTTTTTCTAATATCCAGTCTAAATCTCTCCTTTCCTAGCTTAAAACCATTACCCCTGGTCCTATCATTACAAACCCTTTTGAAAAGACCTTCCCCCACCTTCCTATAGGCCCCCTTCAGGTACTGGAAGGTCACTAGAAGGTCTCCCCAGAGCCTTCTCTTCTCCAGGCTGAACAGCCCCAACTCTCTCAGCCTGTCTTCATAGGAGAGATGCTCCATTCCCCTGATCATTTTGGTGGCCCTCCTCTGGATGCGCTCCAATATGTCCACATCCTTCTTCTGCCTGGGGCTGGACTTGGACACATTTTTTCATCATGTTTTCATGGTGGTGGTGCTGGCTTTTACCACAGATCAGGCATGCAATGACCTGGGATATGCTGCAATGAACCTTCTGCTTTGGGCCAGAGGGTCCTACAAACCAGAAGACAAACTCCAAGCTGACAAAAGTCCCTTTTTTTCCATAGTCCACAGCACATGACTCCTGTGCCACATCACTGTGATTCCCCACCAACGTTTCTAGCAAGAGAAACTCCTGGCTGCAATGGATTCATGATCTAGATTAGACATAAATAAAAGACCAACCTTTCATCCTGGGCTTGGACAGCACCTAACACAGTGGGTTTATGACTGTTGCTCCCAGCACCATAAAAATAATAATTACAGCTTGAACTGTGGCCAGCCAGCCTGTACCTGGACTTCAGGGCTCACCCCAAAGTGAAACAGCTACAGAACTGGAGGCAAAAGGAAAGAGAAGGAGATGACCAGGTCCTTCTCCCTCACCAGAGCACGTCAGGGGTATGAAGCTTTCACATCCATGAGCCAATTGACAGATGAGATCATTTTTGAGAGCAGGGTTTACACACGCTCCCCTGGCGCTTCCTGATTGATAAATTAGACACTCACGAGCCACGTGCTAATCAATGCAAATCATTAGTTTGTAACAACACAAGGCAAGCTCGGCAGAGCTCATTTTTCAAGGTAATGGCCTGCCAAGTGATCAGCACTCAGCAACAAGCCCTGCCAGGAGATCTATTAGCAGGCTGCTGGCACTCACCTATGGCATGGAGCTGAGGCCTTTGCTGTCCAGTCCCCATCAAGGATGGGGCTGTGCTGCTTGGAGCCAGAGCCCTGAACCTGCTACTCCTCCTCCTTCCTCTCCCTGAGGCATCACACAGGTCCTGGACCTTGCCCAGGTTCTACTGACAGTGGCCACCTTCATCCCAGATGTATGGAGTACATATTCTCATTGCCCATGAACACTTGCTCTCCACCTACCCCAACCCTGCAACCTAAAATAAAAGCCATTTGAGATGGAAATATTGTGCTTTGTCCTCTATCAGTGGAAAAGGAAGGAAAGGACTCAAAGTATTGACCTGCTGTATGTCCTAGGAAACTTCACGATGACAGGAGTGGCATCTCTAAGAGCTGATGTCTGCATCAGGCACATGTTCGGCCAAACAAAGAGGCCATTTGAACACCAGAGCCACCAGACTTTACATCCACACTTCTGGCTTCAGGCTCTTACAAGCACTAGTCAGATGAGTGAGTACTTTGGGAGAATGAAACTACATCAAGGAAAGACCTTCCACCATTGACCTTCCTGCCAGAGCAAAGGGAGGGCAGGAGCATGGGATGGCTCTGCTGCTGCCCCAGAGAAGCCTGTGCAGCCTCTGTCTGCTTCCCCAGCTCCACAGGGTTTCAGTCCTGCTGGTCACAGAGCAGAACCTCTTCATCCACAGGCTGCTTTATCAGGCACGTATCCTACCACAGGCAGCTCTGGAGGTGCACAACCCAAATGCTTGCCTAACTCTGGTCAACTCATAGGTCCCTTCCAATCCAATACATTCCATGAGCTCTTAAGCAGGGGTCACACTGTAGATCAAAAAAAATCCAGACAAGTAGCACTATCAGAAAGACTCAATTCTATGACTCTATGATTCAAAGCCCTGAATGTTTTTGGTCCAGAAATACCCAGAAGTGCAGCCTGTGTGTGAACGGGACCAACCAGAGACAAAGATCTCAACAGAGTGGGCCGGGAGTACAAATCCTTACATGGGATTGCTCAGAACTCCAGGCTGGCAGTAATAGGGGAGGGTATGGGGACAGATGGATCACAAGATGGGCTGGATCATGAATACACGTCCTTTATGAGTGTTTGTTCATGGTGAGGGACCAGATTCCTCCCAGAGATGAGCTCATCCCGGGAACGTGGTGACCCAGAGGGCTGGGAGCCCTGCAGCAACGGGTGCAGAGCAGCTCCACAAAGGGCCCTTTGACTGCGGCCAGACGGGGTGAGCTTTGAGACACCCACGGCCCCTGACGACACCCTGGCACTTGAGAGGGAGCCAGATGCCCTCTGGCAACGGGAGGCACTCACGCTTGTGGAGACCCCCCCACCCTCATGGAGCCACGGGCTGGAGAGCAGGCAGCAGGACACAGATGGACATGGGCAGCAGAGCACATGTCAAACATGGGGAGATCTTATTGTGGCCTTCCTGTATCTCACGGGGGCTACAAGAAAGCTGGGGAGGGACTTTTTAGGATGTCAGGTAGTGGTAGGACTGGGGGGAATGGCTCAAAACTAGAGGTGGGGAGATTCAGATGAGACATTAGGAAGAAGTTCTTGCCCATGAGGGTGGGGAGACACTGGCACAGGTTGGCCAGAGAGGTGGTGGAAGCCCCATCCCTGGCAATTTTGAAGGCCAGGCTGGCTGGGGCCTTGAGCAGCCTGCTGTAGTAGGAGGTGTTGCTGGTAATGGCAGGGGGGTTGGAACTAGATGATCTTTAAGGTCCCTTCCCACCCTGACAATTCTATGATTCTATGGGGCATGCAAGAGGTGGAAATATTCAAGCAGGCAGAAGATGCAGGGGTGTGGAGGCATCCAGCAACACACACACGGCTGTGTGCACCCACCTTGCCCATGGAGGATCATCTGCCTGGACTGAGGTTGCTCTCACCAACATGCCACAGGGTCTCAATCACAAACAAGTGGCCATGGGGTGATGTAAAGATGAGTGCACTGAGTGTATATTCACACCCAGCAGAGCCTGGGGTGGGAGCACACAGGCAGCCCCACAAAAGGATCTGCTCCCTGTAGCAGACAACACAGGGACTGTGCTCTGAATATGGGCATTTCACACACCTCAGGTGGACCAGTGCCCCAAGCAGCTCCAGGCACCAGCAAGGGCAACAAGCCCAATCACAGCCTGTCAGTTTTAATCTTGGAGATACACAGATGTATTTGCAATTTCCCTTTACAGCCTACCAGGGGTGGACCAGAGCTCCTGCTCTGCTGAGGGGTTGGGTTCTTTTGCCACTTTCTCTAAGAAAAAACAAATCAAAAATCATATCCCAGAGATTGTATCACTGGGCAAGTAAGATCTGGTGTTCTTGAACCAATATTTGTGTCAGATGCTGGTGCTACATGTCCACAGGGAGATGCTGTGTCTAACTCAAAACAGAGAAATCTGGTGGCCAGAGCTCTTTGTTCACTCCCTTGCTAAAAGCCATGGGCTTGGGTGGGTGGATGGAGCCATGGCTGGAGAACAATTCCTGTCAGCAACGTGGGGACACGTTATCTCTAAGGCCAGGGGAAAAGGGAACCTGAAAGAGCAGCTCTCCAAGGAAATCATCCATCCCAGGCTCTCTGTCCAGTCCTTTTTGTCAGCTGACAACCCTGGGGCAAAGGTTGAGATAATGAGGTCCCACATATCTCT
>VYZX01033437.1:92778-220199 GCA_013401335.1 Brachypteracias leptosomus
CGCCCCCCTAAATTCCTGCAGAAAGCACCACACAAACCACACCTGTGCTCAGTTCCTTCCACTCCATCTCCTCAGTCCTTCCTAAAAGGACCAGCAACTGCAGCTTGTAGCAGCTTCCAAAGAGCCCTATGCACCCTATGTAGCCACTTGGCTTCACCAAGTCTGCCCCTGTAGGATCCCCAAAACATCCATCACCTGTGCTGAGAGCTTCTGCTGTGCCCTCACAGGCATGAAACCACTTCTGAGGGTACCACATGAGCAAATGGGAATGGTGGGAGGAAAGAGTCAGCAGCCATGGTCCTCACTTCATCTCAGCTAAGAAAGTAAAGAAAGGAGACTAGGGGGCTCAGCTCTCAGCTGTGGGGAGGAGGCTGAAGAGCACTAGCATTTAGAAGGGACATGCAATGAGAGAGAAGAAAAGGGTTCCAAGCCCAGGGAGCAAAAGTCAGCTTCACCACCATGAAAACATGGTGAAAAAATGAGCCCAAGTCCAGCNGACAATTAGTTGGTCCTCTCCAATCCATGGCTGGATTCATCTGCAGTCTCCAGCACTGAGCTACAAGACTTTCCAAGTCACCACTGAATGGAGAGACAGTTGTCCCACTAAATTCCTGCAGAAAGGACCACACAAACCACATCTGTGCTCAGTTCCTTCCACTCCATCTCCTCAGTCCTTCCTGAAAGGACCAGCACCAACTTCAGCTGGCAGCACCTTCCAAATGGCTTGATGCACTCTATGTAGCCACTTGGCTTGATCAAGTCTGCCCTTGTAGGATCCCCAAAACATCCATCACCTGTGCTGAGAGCTTCTGCTGTGCCCTCACAGGCATGAAACCACTTCTGAGGGTACCACATGAGCAAATGGGAATGGTGGGAGGAAAGAGTCAGCAGCCATGGTCCTCACTTCATCTCAGCTAAGAAAGTAAAGAAAGGAGACTAGGGGGCTCAGCTCTCAGCTGTGGGGAGGAGGCTGAAGAGCACTAGCATTTAGAAGGGACATGCAATGAGAGAGAAGAAAAGGGTTCCAAGCCCAGGGAGCAAAAGTCAGCTTCACCACCATGAAAACATGGTGAAAAAATGAGCCCAAGTCCAGCATAATGAATTAAATCAGAGATCACTGGATACAGAGCAGTGGAACAGTGAATATAGAATCATAGAATCATTAAGGTTGGAAAAGATCTCTAAGATCAAGTCCAACTATCAACCCAACACTACCATGACCACTAAACCATGTCCTGAAGTGCCACATCTACACATTTTTTGAACCCCTCCAGGGATGGTGACTCCACCACCTCCCTGGGCAGCCTGGTCCAGGGCTTGATACTTTTTCAGTAAAGAAATTTCTCCTAATATCCAACCTAAATATCAACAGTCCTCCTTCCCAGCACCCTCCTTTGCACTACTCCATCCTGTGCTGGTCATAACAAATGCTCTCTATCCTCCTTCATCCTCTTATTTAGCTCCAGGATTAAAGGCAGGGACTTAGAAAAATCAGGATCTTAAACCTTATCTGAGCTATGAAGTGGCCATATGACTTTAGAGATGTCTCCTACCCTGTCAGTGCTTCAGTTTCCACATTTTTCATTGAAACACTTGTGAATAGGATGATTTTTAAGGGAGAGCTTCTGTAGTTGAATGGAGGTTCTTGAGATGTGAAGTATAGACTCAAAAAATACTGCTGGAGTAGAATAGCATCACTGTGCATCCCTCAGCTCTGAGAGGGAGAAACAGCCTGTTGAATGATCACACACCCCTGGCTCTCAGATGATTATCAGGGACACCTCCAGAGAGGGCTGGGGAGAATAAAAATGGGTTGGTGCTGGAAATCTTCAGAAGAAAAGTATTGTGGAAGTGAAGCTATTATTATTTACAACAGCATAAGAACAGCACGTGTCTCCAGACCCTTAACCTGCACATAAATTAGAATTAGCCAGAGGTGTATTCCAAGTCCTTGATGGAATTATCTAGAAGTAATTCATATTAATTTCAAAATCATGGTGTAGTTTTTAACTACCAGCCAGGACCATCAGTGTAAAGTCTCCCTGTACAAAGAGACAAAGGTGGAAATGCAGCAGTTGAGTGTCAGGGAGTTATTCCTTCCCAGTCAAGCACACCCCAGCATCTGCAGAGCACAAACCCAGGTCCCTGGGAGAGAAGCTGACCACTCCAGAGAGGAAACAGAGCCCTCCATGTGCACTTAAAAGGATTAGGAGGTCTGCTGGGATCTGTCCTAAAGGAGCTGTATGGCACAGAGGGCAAGGCACAAGGCACTATCAAGAGAGAATTAAGAGAGCCAGAGGGATTTAGCAGGCGAGTGCTGACATATTATTCCACTTAGGCAGAGGCAGGAGACTCCTGGGAGAGGAGAAAGGCTGCTTGAGCCAGCCAGGTTGGGATTCAGATCCTAGACCAAGAGCTGTTGAGGAGTTTAAGTTGCCCCATCAAAGGAGTTAGAGCAGCTTTCATGAGTTTAACATGATCCTGTAGCACTGAACCAGCCCCAAAACCTCTCACCCAATGGAACTACAAGTGAAATATGAAATGTAGGGAACATTCAGGCAGCAGAGAGCCTGGAAAAGCTGAGCACAAAGGAGGCCCTGATGAACCATCCCTAGGGATGCTTTGGCTGAGCCAAGTGAGGCACAAGGACCACAGTCCAGCAGGGAAGTCAAAGCAGAGCTAAGAAGAGGCACTGTCTTGTCAACAGGACCAACTTACTTCTCTGCAACTCACTTGGTGCCTCATTTCTTCTCCCAGACCCTTTACTTACTGTTGCAAGCACCAGAGCAATGTCCTGTCTGAGGCAAGGTAACTACTTTTCTTCTAATATAAGAGTTGGAGATATCTGAGCTCTTAAAGTACCATCCCACCAGAGAGGTGGTGGAGGCCCCATCCCTGGAATCCTTCAAGGTCAGGCTTGATGGGGCTCTGAGCAGCCTGCCCTAGGTAGAGATGTCCCTACTTGTGTAGGGAAGTTGGACCAGATGATCTCTAGAGGTCCCTTCCAGCCTAAACCATTCTATGATTCTATAAGGAACTGTCTCCATCTTCTAAAGGTCTGTGGCTTGCTCTTCACCTACACAGCTCTCCAAGAAGGTCACACCCAGCCACATACCAGTGCAGACCAATAAACAGGCCCTGCCTGAAATCTTCTGGGGACAAAATGCAAGTGTTCCTGGGGTGGTTTCTAGCAGGGTAGAAACCACACCCCAGAGACAACTGCTGCAGTTGTGTGCCTGGGTAGCAGAACTTGAGGAAGAAGCCCAGAGATGCTCACTTGGTGTGTTTCAGGTTCCTGGGATGCCCAAACAGGATCTTCCCCTGCTACCTTGAACATGTCAAGCAAAGCAGAGAGTACACAGCAAACCTTGCTGAACCTTTGGTGATGGAAGACCAGCCTGGGCATGATCTTCTCATGTCTCCAGAGCCCTCACCTATCTCCCATGGGCTGGGGAGAGACAGCAAGAGCGTGTCACTCATGGGAGACAAGGGATCACTTTCCTCTGGGACCTCGGGGTAACCCGGGCAGTGAAACTCTACCCCAAAGCCATTTGGACATGAGGTTGTGGAGGGAGACAAAGCAAGGTCAGGAGTTCAGCAGCAATACAGCAAGTGCCAGCCATGACACAAAAGACTCAGGGATCAGATATACCTGCCAAGCCTGCTTGGGAGGGAGGGTATTGAGACACATAATTACTCCCCCTTTCATCTGTGCTGCCCTTCCCCTCGGTTCACACGGATCTCCTGGCTTTGTCCTTGCACAGGTTGCCTCTGAGCAAGGTCCTAGCCAAGGTAGCCCTCCACAGCCACACAGCAACAGGTAGTGCCACAGTAACTGAATCATAGAATTGTCAGGGTTGGAAGGGACCTTAAAGATCATCTAGTTCCAACCCCCCTGCCATGGGCAGGGACACCTCCCACTAGAGCAGGTTGCTCACAGCCCCAGCCAGCCTGGCCTTCAACATTGCCAGGGCTGGGGCTTCCCCCACCTCTCTGGGCAACCTGGGACAGGCTCTCCCCACCCTCATGGGGAAGAACTTCTTCCTAATGTCTAATCTGAATCTCCCCACCTCTAGTTTTGAGCCATTCCCCCCACTCCTACCACTACCCAACAGCCTAAAAAGTCCCTCCCCAGCTTTCTTGTAGGACCCTTCAGATATTGGAAGGCCACAATAAGGTCCCCTTGGAGCCTTCTCTTCTCCAGACTGAACAACCCCAACTCTCTCAGTCTGTCCTCATAGGAGAGGTGCTCCAGCCTCTGATCATCCTCATGGCCCTCCTCTGGACATGTTCCAGCACATCCAGATCTTTCTTGTAATAAGGGCTCCAGAATTGGATGCAATGATGAGGGATGTAGGAGCTTAACCCCACCTTTCACTGAAGCAATAGCTCAGGCTTCACCAGAACCACTCCTAGCTAGAGACAACCAGTTCTGTGATCACCTCCAGCTTTGTGCTGGAGTAAATCAACAAGGTCACCCCACATTTACACACCACTAGTAGAGACTCCTGAGCTAATAGGAACTGGTGAGTGCAAGAAGAGAAATAGGACCTTGAACCTGCAAAGTAGGAGCAACTCCTTTTCCTTGAAGTCCTGCCAGAGTGGGTTAGTGCTGGTGTTTCATATTCCCAAAGTTTGGGGTGTTATATAGTGAAATTCCAAGTCAGGGAGGTATAATATGCAAACCCCTGTGCATTTCAAGGTACACACTGATCTTCACCCAAACAACAGCTTGAAACATCTGCAATATTGAGGATTTGCTCAAAACCAGACCCCTTAGAGTTATTTGCTCACTCTTTCCCAAAGTCTGGTTCCCTTTTGAGGGAGAGCTTTCCATGTTTCTGAGGTTTTGTCGTGGTGAAGTTAGATCAGTTTTCTGAAAATGAAACAAAACTCCCCACAGTAACCTTAGGTTTGGAGATCTTCACCCTCCCTTGAGGATGCTCCACAGAGCCCTCAACAAAACAGATTTACAAGTGCCTGGAGCTCCCTTGCTTTCTTCTCTCTCTCTCCAGATCTACCTCATAAGACAGAAGAGGATTTAAAAACAAAAAAGGCTTTTTCATAGTTACTTAACCAACCCTTATCAAGCTGCATCTAAAGTTTTGTTGGTCCATGGAAGATGGTGAAAAAAGTGGAGTAGGTGAGAGGTAGTGCCTGCACATCCACAGCAAAAGGAAGGGGAAGGAGAAGGGGTTGGGTCAGTTATTTTTTGGTCACTTCTAGCCCCAAATACTCTTTTTTTGGCCAAAGCTTCCCTACTTGTGCAGCAGATGGCGCAGCTGCAGTAGCTGCCACCCACTGTCCCCATACCAGCCCCAGAGCCATCTGAAGGGGCATCCCTCCCTAGCTGGTGGTCTCATCCTGCCCTTCTTTGGCTGGGTCCTGCACTGGACACTTCTCAGCACTGGATTTTAGCACTCCCAGAGCAGTTCACAGTGATGAAAATGGGCCACCAGCTGTCCCGAAGATGGGGGGACACATCTCCAAGGGATGCAGGAGGCACAGCTCTATCGTGCAGAGATGGATGTCCCATAAAACCCCACAGCAGAACCTCCTGGGACACGGGCATGATTCACAGCCTTGAACTCAGCCTCTCTTCGGGACGTTTAAAACAGGGTGAGACAAAGGACAGGCTGCAAAACGGGCCATGGGGAGCAATCCTACATTGGCTCAGGTGCTTCATTTCCACACCAGGAGGGAAGAGCCACGTCCCCGGTGCTGGGCTTCCCTCCACAGATGATGCCAGTCTGGGTGATGGAGACCAGAGCCCGACCAGCTGCCCCAGAAGCCAACCTCCTCCCACTGCCTGCACCCTTCTGGGCCTGGCTGCATTCATCACAGAAGACTGGAGCTTCTCATCATGGCTCTAATGGTTCCCACTGGGCTACTATTTCTGTCTGGGAGTGACAGAGGAAGGCAGTGTGAAGCCTTTATTTTCGGGACTCCAGGCTATCTTTGCAGGCTTTGTGGTTGAAAGGGCCATGCCTGCTCCCTTTGTGACAATCAACTGCTTCTTCTCTCATCTTCAAAGGCTGAAGCTAAAACTCATCACACTGCCAATTTTGTCCTGGGCCAACAACTCTCCCCCTACCCTTTTGTGTTGAGGGGCAGAGCATGATCATGACTCTCCCTTTTCTTATTTTTTTTCCTTTCTCTGCTTTCTTGGAGGAGGACTCGATGGTTGCTTACAAGAGGGACAAACTTGTGTTTGTACACAGACCTCTTGGCAGTTGGGAAAGAAAATACAGAGGGAAAACATTATTCTGTGTGGAAACAACTTGGCAAACTAACTATGAGAGGAGGGACATGGAGTAGGAAGGAGAAAGAGTTAAAGAAGTTGTTTTGGTGAGGAGGTGGCTGGGTCCTACATCTTTGTTTGCAGTCGCCTTCCCTCACCCATCCCTCAAACTGGGAGCTCTTCAAAGCTTCTTGCCCTCAGCCCATGGCCTTGGGAGAGGAGCAGAGATGGTCACAAGCAGGCTGCCAGCCAGCTGCCACCTTTGTCCCTGTAGGGACACTTACAAGCACAGCTGGGAAGAGTCTGGGGGATTTGTTTCCTTTCTTTCTTTTTTTACTCCTTCCTAGAACAGTTGCTTTTTTCTTTTTCCTGGAAGCACATTTTTCAAGCCCAAATTTGCCCAACCCTTCTGCATTTCTTCCCGACAGCCACAGGGTGTCAGCAGCTCTATGGAGTGGGTCCCCTCTAGGAATCCCAACTCCCTGAGACATCCTAGCACCAGAGCAATGCTTTGGGATGGGTCCCATCCTGCCCTGTCCCCCCCATCAGAGTTTCCAATGAGTAAAGAAGAGCCCACAGGATGCTGCTTAGGATTTGCTCCAAGCCCCCAGCACATTGGCACTGGACTTTAGGGATTTTAGGGCAGGTGGAGAAATGATCCATGACCTGGTAGCAGGTGCCCCATTTAAGGGGCAGCTGGGGGTCTGGGAGAGAAAAACCAACCAGAGGTGACAATGAGATGGGCTAAATGTCCAAATTCTTGTTTCTGAATGTCTGACACCAACTCCTAGGAAATATAGAGGACTTCAGTGGGATTGGGGACAGTCTATTCAGTCCCCAAACACCACCTTTAGGACCTCTTTAGTGCATTAATTGGGTGTTTCTAACCAGTGGCAAAGAGCTTTGCCATGTCCCACCCATGAGTTCAGAACTCCCATTTGGCTTTCCAGCTTCAGCAAGGGAGGGAAGCAGCAGTGAGAAGCCCCAGGTCCATGGATTGGGCTCTGAGCAACCTGGTCTAGTGGGAGGTGTCCCTGCCCATGGCAGGAGGGATGGAATGAGATGATCTTTAAGGTCCCTGCCATCCCAAACCATTCTATAAGCACAGCCAGCCACAATCCCTGGTATTTTAGAGGAACATCAGGAGATGCAGGAGGGTGAGTTCTGTGCCAGTCCCACGAGTGCCCTTTGCTGTCACTCATCCCATTTTGTGCCTCAAGTGTCCCATCTGTAAAATGGGAACAGCAAAATCTCCCTTGCAAAGCCTGAGCAGCCTGGGGAAGGAGTCTCATCAGACCTCACGTTCCTCACAACAGTTCTCCCACCTACTCCCCAGACCACGACAAAACAAGGTGCCACTTCTAGCAACCCAGCTCAAAGCAGGACATTCTGGATGCAAAGCTCTTGAGGGGCAAACAAAATAAACCTGAAAATAAATGGTGAAGACTGAGCAGCCTCCCTCTGCCAGGCTCCAGAGATGTCTCGCTGTCATCAGCTACCTGTGTGCCTTCCAGGCATGCACGAAACGTGGGATTCATCTTATTTAACATCATCTTCCTGAAAATTAGACATCTTGCCTGATGAGCCAGGCAGGTTTCCCCTCTAGTCAATGGGAAGAGACAGGTTTCACCACGGGGCAACTCGTGCCATCCTGAAGAGGTGTCTCAGGCAGATGGAGTGAATTGCTTTCTGGAGATGCCAGTCTCCCTCCATTAGCTATACAAGGCAACTCATTTGGATTCAATGCTGATGACCAGCGTTAGGTGAGAGACAAATTTCAGCCTCAGTGAGTGTCTGGCATCTCTCAGAGATGAGCTACCCACCCTTTCACACACAGAACGTTAGGGATTGGAAGAGACCTCAAAAGATCATCCAGTCCAACCCCCCCGCTGGAGCAGGATCACCTAGATCAAGTTGCAGCCCTTGCTGTCCATGTGGGAAGAGGTGTGTGGATGGTTTATTACAGAAGTGCTGCATTTTGAGGGCAGTGTTTGTTTGCTCAACATGTCAGATTACAAGGAGAGGGCTGAAGAACTGTGCTTTGATCTCTGTTGACAGGATGAGGGGTGATGGTTTTAAGCTAGAAAAGGGTAGATTTAGGTTAGACACTAGGAAAAAGTTCTTCAATATGAGGGTGGCTGATCACTGGAACAGGCTGCCCAGAGAGGTGGTGGAGGCCCCATCCCTGGAGACATTCAAGGTCAGGCTTGATGGGGCTCTGAGCAACCTGCCCTAGGTAGAGCTGTCCCTGTTTACTGTAGGGGGGTTGGACTAGATGATCTTTGGAGGTCCCTTCCACCCCAAACCATTCTATGATTCTATCTTGGATACTATGCTATTACACAATTACAAATGAAGTCCTGCAGAGCTAGAAGAGCTGCAGACATGGAGCTGTCTCTTCCTTTAGATGAGCAGAAAACAGGCCACCAGGCAGCCTGCAGGTAAGAACTAACAGAACTTTGTCATTAGCGAAGAGCTGACAGTAGGAAACAAGAGGATTTGCAGCCATCATCTTTGTTACACACCTTGTCTAAGCTGGAGCTTCCCATGAATTCATGGTTTCCCAGTTATACCACACTGCTCTGGTAGAGCAAGGTGCCCAACTCACAGCATGTCAAGAGTAAAAAGAGTCTCTTAATCAACTGGGAGTGGTCAGGGTGCTCACAGACTGCTCAGACAAACCTCCATCGAGTGTATGCCTCTAACCAAAGAACTTGTGTCATGTTCTCTGTACTCTAAAATCACCTCCACCTTGTCAGTGTTAAGCTTCAACCACGAGAAGCTTCTGGCCAGTACTGAGGCATCTCATTTGTATGTGATGGAGGGTGTAGCCAGCTTCAAAGTGTTTGGAGTTTGGTCTGTGAAACCACATGAGTTCATCTGTAGCTCACAGGGCTCTGAATCATGCTGGGGTCAGTTTTAACCTACTTAAACCCTTTTTCAGGCCCTCATAACACTAGTTCCTGCAGTTTATGGTTGGAAATATGATGTGACAGGCAACTGTAAGCATAGCTTTAGGAGCAAAAGCTCATTGATCAGCTATGAAGGAAGCTGGAAGGAGCTGGTTGTGGCCAAGATCCTTGCTGCCCCATTCAACATCAAGTGGTTGGTTAGAAGGGAGCTTTGACACCACCTCTTAAAAAGCATTGGACCTCTCCATTATTTCCCACAAATCTCTGCTTCATCTACATGCAAATGCCTTATTCAGGAGTCTGATTCCTCCTGGAGATCCCTCCCAACTCTTGTCAACGTTCTTCTCACCATCAGCATGTATCCAACAACAGTCTGGATCCCCAGTGCAATGGGTAAAGGACACCTTTCTGCACCTGACCAAGAAAGTCTGGCCTACAGCAGTCCAAGAAATCCAACCAAAGCATCCTCTGCCTGATGCTGTCTCATCGAGTTCCTCCTGATGAGGACCATTTCCAACTCCACTGGCAGCAGCAGCTTGTACCAGGCAGCGGGTCCCCTCCCGACATCTGCTCTGCACATTTCCCATCCCCTGCAAGGGGCTTCCAAAGCAACCCTCTGCTGGGATGTTTGTACAAACATGTGTATTTACTGTGTCAACACACGTTGGAGAGCAAACACATTAAAAGGAAAAGGAAACAGACTCCGAGCTGAAGCCTCTCCAAACCTCAATCCACCACAGCTCCTCCCTGGGATCACAGGTTTGGGGGGAAAATCACTCATTCACAAGATCTAATCCCTGCTTGTGCCTGCCCAGGCAGCCACAGGGATCAAGTCTCTCTGGTCAGCACACCTCTTTATGCTGGACATGTGCCTGAAGATGGAAAATGGAAGTGTCTTTGTGACACTCCTTGGACATTTTTGGTTCCAAAGTAGGAAATAGAGTGAGGATGGAGTAAAGAGTGCAAGGGTTATAGTGGTAAAGGGACAGTGGCAAGCAGAGGATTGCTGAAACAAACATTTCTGGTTCAACCCTAAGTCCCAACCATCTCTAGTGCTGCTCTGCCTTGCTGCTGTAGAGTTTAACCTCATAGAACCACAGAATCATTGAATGCTTTGAGTTGCAGGGGACCTTTAAGGGTCATCTGGTCCAATTCCCCTGCTCTGAGCAGGGACATCTGCAATTAGAACAGGTTGCTCAGAGCCCCGGCCAACCTCACCTGCAATGGTTCCAGGGATGGGGCAGCCACCACCTCTCTGGGCAACCTGGGCCAGGCTCTCACCACCCTCACTGGAAAAAATGTCTTTAGATCTAGACTAAAATCTCCCCTCTTTCAGTTTAAAACCATCACCCCTTGTTCTACCAGAACAGACCCTGCTACAAAGTCCCCATCTTTCTTACAGACACCCTTTTAGGTCCCAAAAGGCTGCAACAAGATCCCTGTGGAGCTTCCTCTTCTCCAGGCTGAACAACCCCCAACATGAAGGCACCTTCCTCCTAAGAATCCCATCATCCCAACCCCTGGGGAGCTCTGATACACACTCCCCAGGCAGAAGGCAAGTTCACACAGGCAGAACCAATATTTAGCAGCCTCCCATTTCTCCTAACCAGACCGAGGATTTCCGGGGTTACTCATTCTTGTGATGCTGCAGCACAGAGATGTAGATGAAAAGATGTTTAAAGAAAAACAGTTCCTCCTGACTTGCCACATACTGGGTCCAGCTGTTGCCTGCATTCCCTGCTTCCTCTTCAGCTTGGCTCACAACTGCACGTGTGTGTGTGTGTGTGCATGGAAACACAGAGGAGACAGGCAGAGGTAATTATAAGCTGAAGGCACCTTAGCACTTCCCAGCTGTCAGTCCCAGAAAAAAACATCAGCCATTTAAATGCAGAGACATCTACCACTTAAGTAAAAGTAGAATCCCTGCTACAAGATGTGAAGAGAACAGTATTAACGTGTCTCAGAGAGGTCAGTGATAGGGAAATGCTTGGTGGGAAGTCCAGCAAAACCTTAGGCACAAAAAGAGGAAAATATTGAAGCCAAAATCACGTGGAGAAAATCACAGAATGATAGAATCATCGAATAATTTAGGCTGGAAAAGACTTTTAAGATCATCAAGTCTGTAAACTTAACACTGCCAAGTCCACCACTAACCCATGCCCCCCAGCACCACATCTACCCAGCTTTGAAACCCCTCCAGGGATGGGGACTCCACCACTGCCCTGGGCAACCTGGGACAGCCCTTCACAACCCTTGCCAGGAAGACATTTTTCTTCATGTCCAACCTAAACCTCCCCTGGTGCAACTTGAGGCTGTTTCCTCTTGTCCTATCACTTGTTACTTGGGAGAACAAACCAACCCCACCTGGCTCCAACTTCCTTTCAAGGAGTTGTGAGAGTGAGAAGGTCTTCCCTGAACCTCCTTTTCTTCAGGCTCAACAACCCCAGTTCCTTCAGCTGTTCCTCACAAGACTTGTGCTTTAGACCCCTCACCAGCTTCATTGCCCTTCTCTGGACACACTCCAGTCCCTCAATGTCCTTCTTGTAGCGAGGAGCCAAAAATCCCACTGTTGTGCCATATGAAACCTTGCTCCATCCATCCCACAACATCGGTGGCAAAATCACCTGCTGAACTCCATCCCCTGCCAAGAAATGTCCCCAGGACCATGCACCCAACCTGTGCTGGTACAGTGCACATTATAGCCAGTGCAGCAGCAGCTAAATGGCAACCCCCTTATTTGGGGAGCAGGGATCACCCCATTTGGAGGAACCCATGTCCAATGCAGGTCTCTGCAGCACTTTGCATTGTACAGCCTCAAAATTCCCACACAAGCCTTGCTCAGGAGAAGCAGAGAGACCTTAAAAGAAAAATCAATACCACATGATGTGATTGACACTTCAAAGGGTGTTTGGCATCTTGCTGAGGAAAACTCTCCATTGCTTTGCAGAACCAAGAGTACAGGAGAAGTTCCTGACCCAGATTCTCTTGCCTGCCTCAAAACCACCCAGTCATGCTTGTCCACTGCCTGGTAGATCCTGGCTATGGGGGATTCACTCTGCTCAGGACAGAGTCCTGGATGCTGTAGGGTGCCATGGGATGCTGATGGTGAGAGGAGGAGTCTTTCCCATGAAGAGATAGAGGGGAAAGTGTATGTAGGTGAGCAATCTCCAAGAGATACCACCCATCATTACCAAGAGGAAATGGCCTCAAGTTGCACCAGGGGAGGTTTAGAGTGGAGAGGAGGAAGAAGTTCTTTGCTGAAAGAGGGGTCAGGCACTGGAGCAGGCTGCCCAGGGAGGTGCTGGAGTCACCATCCCTGGAAGGGTTCAAAAAATGAGGAGATGTGGTGCTTCAGGACATGGTCTAGGGGTCAGGGAGATGTTGGACAAAGGTTGGACTTGATGATCCTAGAGGTCTTTTCCAACCTAAATGATTCTATGATCTGCTACCTCTGGGAATTCAATGCCTAATTTTCACAGCACTAGGTCCAGACTTACTCCAGAACTGGGGCTGTTTCGAGAAGATGGATGGGGAACAGGATAATCATCTTCAAGTGTGAAGGAGAAAAAAGGAAGAGAATAAACCTTTCTCTCTGTCTGCTGTGAGATAACAGTAGGGAGGCTGGCTTTAGATGTTGAAGAAACAAACTTTCTAGCCACAAGGGTAAAGGAGCCATGGGACAGCTTGACTGGGGAGCCTGGTAGTTGGATGTACAGACTGGAGAAGCTTCAGTCAGGGAGGATACAGGTAGAGCTGATCCTGCCTTCAGGGGGATGGGCTAGACAAGCTCTCAGATTTCTCCCAACCCTATTTTCCACTGTTTATTCTGAGCACCCCCATGCACAGGGGAGGTTCTGGCTGGGCCTGGCCCTGCAGCTGCTGCTTTGGATGAGAGGAGCTGCTCCCAACCCCGCCGAGCTGGCAGGGACCCAAAGCCACCTCCCAGGAATGACAAATCCTTGTTCCTCACCCCTGCTGACTTCATTCAAAGAGTGGATACTGTTCAAATTAGCAGCCACCTGCACTGCCAGGGAGACACAGCTCTCATGAGAGCACTTACCCATGTGCTGCACTCCCTCCTACATGATGCTACATCCCATCACTCCAGGTGTGCACCCTGGTGTTCTGAGTGGGGCAGAAAAACAAAGCATTCTCCAACTGCTGCTTTCCTTGGACACCACAGGACATGGTGTCTTAAAGGTCTTTTCCAGCCTAAATGATTCTATGATTCTGTGCTTTCCTCTGCATGTGGTGGGGAAAATATGGCAGTATTTTGGAGGGATATTGTGGTGTCGTGTTGTCACAGGTTTGGGCTTGGTGTCACAAGTTTCTGCTTGAGCTTCTTCTATCTGCAGCCCTCCTGGCATGATTAAACAGCACCAGCACATCAAAGGATCTTTGTATGTGACAGGGTCCTAGAGTCCACCACAAATATCACCATCAGGCCTTTTTCCTCAGTAAGGACAAGGATCACAGAATCACAGAGTGTTAGGGGTTGGAAGGGACCTTAAAGATCATCTAGACCAACACCCCTGCTAGAGCAGGATCCTGAGTAGATCACACAGGAACACATCCAGACTGGTTTTAAATGTCTCCAGAGATGGACATTCCACAGACTCTCTGGGCAGCCTGTTCCAGAGCTTTGCTACCCTCACAGCAAAGAAGTGTTTCCTTATGTTCCTTTGGCGAGACACTGGCACAGGTTGTCCAGAGAGGTGGGGGAAGCCCCAGCCCTAGTAAGGGTGGAGGGCAGGCTGGCTGGGGCTGTGAGCAACTGATCTAGTGGGAGGTGTTGCTGGCCATGGCAGGGGGGTTGGAACTAGATGATCTTTAAGGTCCCTTCCAACCCTGACAATTCGATGATTCTATGTTCAGGTTGAACCTCCTGTTTACCAGTTGGTGGCCATTGCCCCTTGTCCTGAACAGGATAGCACAATCCATGGAAAAGGTAACACCACCTGCAAAACCCTTTCTGAGGTGTCTGCCCTGCTACCACATGCTTCTTTTATAGGGACTGTGCAACAACACCCTGCAAATGGTTCAATATCTTCTGCTCCCCAACCAGCCACACAAAGGTCCTCCTAGACCAGGCTGAAGACGAGGTGAATCTACCTGGGTGAAACTTCACTTCAGATGATGATCTAAGGTTGACTACTCAGGTTAGCCATGCAAGAAACTCAACATACCTCCATCCTGACATAAGGATGGAGAACTGGTATCCATCCCCACCATGCATCTCACAAACCTCCACAGTGATGAATCACCTTGAGTTGGGTTCACTGTTAATAACTGCACAATTTACCTAACAAATTCAGAGCTTGTAGTACAGCTTCATTAATATGTTTAATTTATTGTTATATTTCCTTCAGGTTAATGGTTTTAGAGTCTGTTAGAGTTTAATCTCTCTGCAGTTATTATAAAGTGCTTGTTTCCTGTGAAAATGCAAAAGGGATTCAACCAAGGAGATTTACAGATGATAAACCACCCAGAATCAATCTCTCTCCCAGGTAAGCTGAGGGAGCATGGAAGGGGTGATGAACACTAACCCTTTAAAATACTTTGGACACAGCTGAAGCATGTCAGAAAAGAGCAGATCTTCTCAGCCTGTCTTTTTGGATATTCAGAAAACCAGAAACAAGACTAGCTTACCCTGAAGTCCCATCCTGGAGGAAGCAGATCTGAGCTCCAGGACTTCAAACAAGTTAAGATTATACTCCAAAGCATGCCATGGAGGCCACCTTGCTATGCAACAAATTCATGTCAGAGCATGTCATAGAATCATAAAATTGTTTAGGTTGGAAAAGAGCTTTACTGAAAGAGTGGTCAGGCATTGGAACAGGCTGTCCAGGGAGGTGGTGGAGTCCCCATCCCTGGAGGGGTTCAACAAACGGGTAGATGTGGTGCTTCAAGACATGGTCTTATGGTCAGGGAGATTTTGGGATGAAGGTTGGACTTGATGATCCTGGAGGTCTCTTCCAACCTAAATGATTTGATGATTCTATGACCATGCCCAAGCACTAACCTAACTCTACCAAGTCCATTACTAAACCATGTACCTAAGCACCATAATCGACACAATTTTTCAACACATCCAGGGGTGTGACTNCATGTGGTGGGGAAAATATGGCAGTATTTTGGAGGGATATTGTGGTGTCGTGTTGTCACAGGTTTGGGCTTGGTGTCACAAGTTTCTGCTTGAGCTTCTTCTATCTGCAGCCCTCCTGGCATGATTAAACAGCACCAGCACATCAAAGGATCTTTGTATGTGACAGGGTCCTAGAGTCCACCACAAATATCACCATCAGGCCTTTTTCCTCAGTAAGGACAAGGATCACAGAATCACAGAGTGTTAGTGGTTGGAAGGGACCTTAAAGATCATCTAGACCAACACCCCTGCTAGAGCAGAATCCTGAGTAGATCACACAGGAACACATCCAGACTGGTTTTAAATGTCTCCAGAGATGGACATTCCACAGACTCTCTGGGCAGCCTGTTCCAGAGCTTTGCTACCCTCACAGCAAAGAAGTGTTTCCTTATGTTCCTTTGGTGAGACACTGGCACAGGTTGTCCAGAGAGGTGGGGGAAGCCCCAGCCCTGGAAATGTTGAAGGCCAGGCTGGCTGGGGCTGTGAGCAACTGATCTAGTGGGAGGTGTTGCTGGCCATGGCAGGGGGGTTGGAACTAGATGATCTTTAAGGTCCCTTCCAACCCTGACAATTCGATGATTCTATGTTCAGGTTGAACCTCCTGTTTACCAGTTGGTGGCCATTGCCCCTTGTCCTGAACAGGATAGCACAATCCATGGAAAAGGTAACACCACCTGCAAAACCCTTTCTGAGGTGTCTGCCCTGCTACCACATGCTTCTTTTATAGGGACTGTGCAACAACACCCTGCAAATGGTTCAATATCTTCTGCTCCCCAACCAGCCACACAAAGGTCCTCCTAGACCAGGCTGAAGACGAGGTGAATCTACCTGGGTGAAACTTCACTTCAGATGATGATCTAAGGTTGACTACTCAGGTTAGCCATGCAAGAAACTCAACATACCTCCATCCTGACATAAGGATGGAGAACTGGTATCCATCCCCACCATGCATCTCACAAACCTCCACAGTGATGAATCACCTTGAGTTGGGTTCACTGTTAATAACTGCACAATTTACCTAACAAATTCAGAGCTTGTAGTACAGCTTCATTAATATGTTTAATTTATTGTTATATTTCCTTCAGGTTAATGGTTTTAGAGTCTGTTAGAGTTTAATCTCTCTGCAGTTATTATAAAGTGCTTGTTTCCTGTGAAAATGCAAAAGGGATTCAACCAAGGAGATTTACAGATGATAAACCACCCAGAATCAATCTCTCTCCCAGGTAAGCTGAGGGAGCATGGAAGGGGTGATGAACACTAACCATTTAAAATACTTTGGACACAGCTGAAGCATGTCAGAAATGAGCAGATCTTCTCAGCCTGTCTTTTTGGATATTCAGAAAACCAGAAACAAGACTAGCTTACCCTGAAGTCCCATCCTGGAGGAAGCAGATCTGAGCTCCAGGACTTCAAACAAGTTAAGATTATACTCCAAAGCATGCCATGGAGGCCACCTTGCTATGCAACAAGTTCATGTCAGAGCATGTCATAGAATCATAAAATTGTTTAGGTTGGAAAAGAGCTTTACTGAAAGAGTGGTCAGGCATTGGAACAGGCTGTCCAGGGAGGTGGTGGAGTCCCCATCCCTGGAGGGGTTCAACAAACGGGTAGATGTGGTGCTTCAAGACATGGTCTTATGGTCAGGGAGATTTTGGGATGAAGGTTGGACTTGATGATCCTGGAGGTCTCTTCCAACCTAAATGATTTGATGATTCTATGACCATGCCCAAGCACTAACCTAACTCTACCAAGTCCATTACTAAACCATGTACCTAAGCACCATAATCGACACAATTTTTCAACACATCCAGGGGTGTGACTCAACCACCTACCTCTCCAGGCACTAGTCACAAGCCCTGCAAGAAGTTGGAGGACACAGGCTGCTCCTACACACCATGTGGTCACCAAACACCTCAATGACAACCCAAGGGGGACACCAGAGAAAGAAGAAAGGGAAACGTGCCCTGATCCTCAGAGCATCTTCCTACACAGGCCCTTTTCCCTTGGCTGGGGGAAGTCAGAAAAGTTTTGCATCCTGGTGGCAGATTCTTAGCCCACTTGAATGCCTCTCCACATCTTCCTTCCAGTATCTGAAGGGGGCCTATGTAAAGGTGGGGGAAGGTCTATTCAAAAGGGTTTGTAATGATAGAACCAGGAATAATGGTTTTAAGCTAGGAAAGGAGAGATTTAGACTGGATAGTAGAAAAAAGTTCTTTAATCTGAGGGTGATAGATCAGTGGAATGGGCTGCCCAGAGAGGGGGTGGAGGCCCCATCCCTGCAGTCCTTCAAGGTCAGGCTTGATGGGGCTCTGAGCAGCCTGCCCTAGGTAGAGATGTCCCTACTTGTGTAGGGAGGTTGGACCAGATGACCTCTAGAGGTCCCTTCCAGCCTAAAACATTCTATGATTCTACCTTCTGTAGACAGAAGAACCAAGGAGAAGCACAGGGAAAATAAGTTTTGATCCTCAATGCATGGGTACAGGACCTCCCTGGCCTGACTCTACGTGGGTACAGTACAAAGCACCATGGGTTTGTCCAAAACAAGCAAGAGAGAAACTACTCTTCTTATGATACAAGTCATGCTGAATGGCCAAGCTTGCATCTGCCTCCACCCATCCTGAACAGACCAGTCACACAATTCCCCCATCTCTACATCATTTGTACCAGTCCTCTTTGATAGTCAGCTTCTTCCTTATGGATATTTCCCCCTGGTTGTTGTACAAGGATTACAACCATGCCCATCCCTGTGCAGTTTCTCTCCCTCAGCACACAAAGGAGAACATGTTAAGATGAATGAGCCATTCACCTGAGTAGGTACAAAATTAATGTATTTAGTGCTTGATGAGTCTCACCTGGCATTCATCCTCTTTCTAGAAAACAAAGACATCATATATGAAATAAATTATTTCAGTAAGTGCAAATAAATGCATCCAGGACATGCTGGGGCTTCAACTGATTTCACCAGCTCAAGAAGACACAAATTCCTGTAGCTGGATGAGTGATGTCAGTGAGGATGTCTCTGTGCTTGCCCTGTTCATACACTACCCACAACTGCTGATGGCCACTCCTAGAGACAGGACATAAGCACAGATGAGAGACTTTATGTTTAACCACTATGGCCACTCCTGAGTTCCTGTTGACAAGGGGAGTTGGAATTAAGGCACTAAATAACCTGCTTCTGGGGGCTGTTGATAGAACTGCTGTTCCACATGCTCCTGGCACAGGCAAGGAAAAAGCAATATGAGGACATGAGAGGAAATTTGGACAAGTCTTCCTTGGTCATTACAATTCTGATGGAGAAATGGAGATTATATTGGTAACATTAACAGCATGAATATGGACACAGCCTAATCCTGACAGGAGTTGAAGGCATTGGTAAGTGCTGCATTGACAAGTGTTAATCTTGTACTTAGAGCTTGGCCCTGATAGGAATCATAGAATGGGTTGGAAGGGACCTTTAAAGGTCCTCTAGTCCTGCCCCCCTGCACTGAGCAGGGACATCTGCAGCTAGAGCAGGTTGCTCAGAGCCCTGGCCAACCTCACCTGCAATGGTTCCAGGCATGGGGCATCAACCACCTCTCTGGGCAACCTGGCACAGGCTCTCACCACCCTCATGGTAGAAAATTTCTTCCTTAGATCTAATCTGAATCTTTGTTAAAAACCATCAACCCTTCTCCTGCCACAATGGGCCCTGCTAAAAAGATTGTCCCCATCTTTCTTACAGGCCACCTTTAAGTCCTGCAAGGCCACAATAAGGCCTCCCCAGAGCCTTCTCTTCTCTAGGCCAAACAAGCCCAACTCTCCCAGCCTGGCCTCCCAGGAGAGGTTTCCATCCCTCTGTTTTTCTCTCTCTTTCTCTCTCCTTCTTCTTCAAACCATCCTGCCAACTACACCGATTTTGTGCTGCTCATTCTCTGCTTCCTCCGGCCCACACCAAGCTCAGCAACATCCCCTCACATACCTGCAGCTTTGTCTTCATCTGTTTGCTCTTCTCTGCCTCAAATCAGCCAAGGGGGAAACACCCCAGAGAGAGCTCAGCAAGTGCCCACAACAGGAGCTCTCCTCAAACTGACCAGCTCCTTGGTACCTCTCTCAAACCGGTCGGTTCCGGTTGATACAGCTCTGAACTCACCCATCACCACAACCACCATCACCTGGGGGCAGTTGGGGCCTCACACAGCTGGGGCAGGTTCTGCCTCTGGGGCCTGAAACCACCTGAGGAACAAAACATCCTGCTGGGCTGGGACTCATCCATAGGTCACCTCCAACTCCACAGCCCAGGCCCCAGCACTTCACCCTCCCACCATTGCTGGGGCCTCCTCTGGCCCCGCTCCACCAGCTCCATGGCTCTGCTGTGCTGAGGACTCCAGAGCTGCCCCAGCACTCAGGGGGGTCTCCCCAGGTTGGAGCAGAGGGGCAGGATCCCCTCCCTGCCCTGCTGCCCACGCTGCTGGGGAGCAGCCCAGGAGGACATTGGCTGCTGGGGCCAGCTCAGCTCCTTCTCTTCACCCACCCAGGCTGGATGGAACTGCTCTTGCCCAGGCTGAGCCGTGGCAGACTGCAGCAGCATCAGTAACAAAACAGCTCCTGAATGCTGAACCCATTACTCCCCACGAACCATCCCCAGGAGCTATCTCGTATTGATGACTTGCCTCTGCAGCAGCAGCAGCTCTGCTCTCCTCTGTAGCACGCAAGCCCCGTACAGCAGATGTCAAGAGGTCAGCCCCATCCATCGCCCCAACACGGAGCCTGGAGGACACGTACCTCGCACGGAGGCAATGAGCTACAGCTGCCCTGCCCAAGGCTGTTCAGAGGAGGAAAAACAATGTTGTATTTCAAAGCATCTATCTGCAGATGCAGCAGGAGCTGCAGTTAAATGGCAGCCCGGAGGCACAAGGCCAGTTGCCTTCCTCTGAAAGGCAAGTGGAGGGTGAAGGAGAGCACAGGGGTGGGGATACTTAATTCATGATAAATTGGCAAGAGGCTGGAGTTACCCAGAGGTGGAACAAGAGCCAAGAGGCATTTGCAGCAATACCTGCTGCTCACCTCCAAGAGCGAGTTCTGAGCACACACATATATATAGAAACATATTAGAATCATAGAATTATAGAATTGTTTCGGTTGGAAAAGACTTTTAAGAGCATCAAGTCCAACTGTTAACCCAGTGCTGCCAGGGCACCATTAAACCATGTCCCTCAGTACCACTTCTCCACAGCTTTGAAACCCCTCCAGGGATGGGGACTCCACCATTGCCCTGGGCAGCCTGGGACAGCCCTTCACAACCCTTTTGGGGAAGAAATTCTTCCTAATATCCAATGTAAACCTCTCCTGGCACAACCTGAGGCTGTTTCCTCTTGTCCTATCAGTTGTTCCTTGGGAGAAGAGCCTGACCCCCACCTGCCTCCAATCTTCTTTCAGGGAGATGTCGAGAGAGAGAGGAGGTCTCCCCTGAGCCTCCTTTTCTTCAGGCTCAACAACCCCAGGTCCTTCAGCTGCTCCACACAAGACTTGTTCTCTAGACCCTCGTAAAAACTCTTTTTCAAATCTTTCCCCAAAGTGCACTATTCTATGGGAAACTACAGGAGGAATTTGAGTGAAGATGACTCATAGAATCATAGAATGTTTCAAGCTGGAAGGGACCTCTAGAGGTCATCTGGTCCAACCTCCCTACACAAGCAGGGACATCTCTACCTAGGGCAGGCTGCTCAGAGCCCCATCAAGCCTGACCTTGAATGACTCCAGGGATGGGGCCTCCACCACCTCTCTGGGCAGCCCATTCCACTGATCTATCACCCTCAGATTAAAGAACTTTTTTCTAATATCCAGTCTAAATCTCTCCTTTCCTAGCTTAAAACCATCACTCCTTGTCCTGTCATTACAAACCCTTTTGAATAGACCTTCCCCCACCTTTACGTAGGCCCCCTCAGATATTGGAAGGCCAAGATTCAGGCAAGATAGTCTCTAGGATAGAGGTCAGGGAGGCTGAACAGGCAGAACGAGGCAGCCTAAGACTCATGCTGCTGATCCAAATCCCAGGTTGGATCATGGGATAGAGAAGAGCAGTGATCTCGTTTAACCCCTGGTAAATGTAATCCAAAGCAGAAAGTTGGCTGCAGCATCTCATGAGCTTAGAGTTGTGGGGTAATAACAGATGCGTGTGGAATCTCCAAGTTAGGGCCCCAAATAGGAGAAAGCCTGGAACATGTTTGAGTTAAGCATGCACACATGTCCCATTGCAATGAGCAATCTTCAGCCACGTGGTCAACCACTTTGCCAAAGAGGAGCATCCAGCAGCAAGGCTGGAACAGGTCAGCAGGGCCAGGGCAGGTTCAATATCACTGGAAGAGCAGGAGACATGAAGCAGATGGTGTAGAATCATAAAATCACAGAATCATAGAATGGTTTGGGTTGGAAGGGACCTCAAAGATCATCTAGTTCCAACCCCCCTGCCATGGGCAGGGACACCTCCCACTAGAGCAGGTTGCTCTGACATCTCTGGGTTTGTGGGGTAGGGAAGGAGAAGGTGCATTGATGGAGTCAATGAGCAGATCTCAGAGCAGATAAAGATGAGGTGCTTCACCATGCCTCTTTACTAGAAGTATTTTTCAAAGCCTGCCCTCCCCATGCAGCCAACCACCTCAGCCCTGATCCGTCAAAGGTTTGCCTGGCTGAAACATCTGATTTTAAGGACACAAGCGTGAGGTATTGGAGCATTATCCCCCTGGGAGGTGGGTCAAGGAAGCTCCTGTAACGCTCTGTGCACAGCAAAGTCAGGATTCTTGCTATGTGACATGCTTCAGCCCAGAAGCTCCTGCAGAGGACACTGAATATTTATGAGCAGACAAGGAGCAGCACACCTACAAGACACAGGTTGCAGCTTGGAAAAAAAAAAGGCAGAAAAAAAAAACAAAGGTTGGTGGGGAGGGTGGAATATCAGGTCTGGATTTAGCAGCCTGCAGAGAGCAGGAGACAATCAGAGCTGCCAGGACCTTTATCTGCTGGCTGTTCCCAAAAATGAATGTAGTTAGCGGGACACATAGGAGCCATAAACTTCTCCTGCTACCACAGCTGTAGATCTGAGGAGGGGCCCCAGGCTGGCGAGCCTCCAAAGGATGTCTCCTCAGCTCAGACACGAGGGAGATGTGTTGGCGTTTAACTTCACACATCTCAAAATCAGTGTTAACAAAGTGCTTTCTCCAGGCTCCCATACGGCGCAATGGAGATAAGCAGCTCTTGAAGCTGTTTTGTCCCATCAGCTCTGTGCACCTACTTTTGAGCAGGATCAACCACCTGCTGACTAAAAAAGGAGTCCAGCCAACCAGCTCAGCCTCAACCCAGAGCTTCCCCACAGCTTCACATCACCACTTAGCTTGTTGTGGGAGGGGAAAAATCAACTGGATTTAGAATCATAGAATCATTTAGGTTGGAAAAGACCTCTAGGATCATCAAGTCCAACCTTTGTCCAACATCTCCTTGACCCCCAGACCATGTCTCAAAGTGCCACATCTACTCATTTTTTGAACACCTCTAGGGATGGTGACTCCACCACCTCCCTGGGCAGCCTGCTCCAGTGCCTGACCACTCTTGCAGCAAAGAACTTCTTCCTAATGTCCAATCTAAACCTCCCCTCGTGCAACTTGAGGCCATCACCTCTTGTCCTGTCATTAATTACTTGGAAGTATCCCGGTAGAGAGGATGGGATGGGATGGGATGGGATGGGAGAGCTCTGGTGTGACCTGTTGAGTTAAACAATTGTCCCACAGAGCTCCCTGAAGAAATGAAGCATCCTCCTAGGAAACCAACTGTGATCCACTCTGATTTGCAGGTGACTGGGGCAGAGCAGGGCTTCAAACACTACCTACAACTTGTTTGGGGTGGGATGTGGCTAGGATAGCTATGATGAGTTGACTCCTTTACCCAGTCTCTCCCAAGAAAGCCAGCACAGACACAGCCCATGATGCCTCCAGGTAATTCCTACCACATGGAAGCAACAAAGCCTCCCAACAGAGACCCACAGAGCCCTCCATGTGGTGGCTTGAACATCCTTGTAGCCTCCAACCTTGGTGTCTGCAGGAACTTGGCTGGTGCCTTTGCCAACTCTGGTGATGCCACAGGATGCTCCAGGAGGAGGGGGAACGTGGGAAAGGGGATTTGGCTCCAGCATGAACCCAGTCACCAGCTGGGGAAGGGCTGGCCCCCATTCTTCCCTCAAGATGCCACTTTGATTTTGCTCCCTTCTCCCAGCCCACTGCAAACCTCCCCTAGCCAGGACACTTTGCAGCACCCAAGGGGCATTGGATCTCTCTTCTCCTCTGGGATTTTCAGCTGGGGAAGAGGCAGAGGAGTGACAGGCAAGAGTTCAGCCTCCCTTGGAAAGCTGTCAACGTGGCAGGCAGAGTCCTCCCCCTGCCGCTCTCCCCCTCCCCCTGGCTTGCATCAGGAGCTATTTTAAGTCCCACTTGTGGCTGTCTTTGTGATTTCCCTGGCAAAGCCACATCCCTGACATCAGAGCAGAACAACAGGCTGCTGGGAACCCTGAGAGCAAGGAGGCACCATCCCCCTCCCCAGCACCCCTGCACAGGAGGTGGAGCACAGTGACCATCCCCTGCCAGATCCCAGAAGATGATTCTTTCTGCAAGATCCAAAAACCCCTCCAAAGACTCAAGAGTGTGTCACCAAGGGGTTAGGGAAATGGACTGGACTGAAATGGGTCTGTCTTTGGTGCAGAAATCTGCTAGTATAGAATCACAGAATCACAGAATGTCAGGGATTGGAAGGGACCTCAAAAGATCATCTTGTCCAATCCCCCCACCAGAGCAGGATCACCTAGACCAAGTTGCACAGGAACAGAATCATAGAATGGTTTGGGTTGGAAGGGACCTCAAAGATCATCTAGTTCCAACCCCCCTGCCATGGGCAGGGACACCTCCCACTAGACCAGGTTGCTCAAGGCCTCGTCCAACCTGGCCTTGAACACCTCCAGGGATGGAGCATCCACAACCCCCCTGGGCAACCTGTGCCAGTGTCTCACCACCCTCAGAGTGAAGAATTTCCTTTTAATTTCCAATCTAAATCTCCCCTCTTCTAGTTTAAAGCCATTATTCCTTGTCGTATCACTACAGGCCTCTGTGAAAAGTCCCTCCTCAACTTTCTTGTAGGCCCCCTTCAGATACTGGAAGGCCACCAGAAGGTCTCCCTGGAGCCTTCTCTTCTCCAGGCTGACCAAGCCCAACTCTCTCAGCCTGTCTTCATACGAGAGGTGCTCCAGCTCTCAGATATCACATAGTGGCCTCTCACATAGATCACCTGGCTGATATATGGCTTAAACCTGTGTCTAGCATCCAAGTAACTCAGTCATTCTGGGATGCTTTCAGCACCAAAGAGCCTCCATCAGTGACAAGACACCAGTTACTGAGATACATCATGTTTATAAGTAGACTCAAACCCATCTTGCCTGGCTGCTTGCTCTGTGTAGTTACAGCCTGAGCCTGAATCCACCTGAATTCACCAGAATCTCTGGTTTAATACAGAACGTGGGAGGACCACCTGAGCCACCATCAAGATACATGATGGACACTATGTGGAGGACCAGCTCTGTGATAGAACCCTAAACCAAATGATAGCCTGGAAATAATAGATGCATTGCACCCTGACTACAATATCTACACGTCTCACTGTCTCTGATGGGCCAAATTCTGCTGCTGGAGGGCTGGATAATTATACAGATGATAAGCCCCAAGTCATTCACATCACTATGATTAAAACCTCATGCTTCACAGTATTGAGTATGATTATAGGTGACAGCAAGATTTGCAGAGACATGCAGCATATGACCACCACATCACATCTGGTCTCATTCTAAGTGGGTTTTGTTTGTTTCTTCCAAACCTCAGAGACTTGGGTTGTACTCGTGACAGGAACACAGATTTGCTGCTGATGTAGAAAAAGAAGCACAGCCTTCAAAGACCAGTGGTGGCTTTTAGGAAGGTGATGATGAACCTGGAGTAGTTGTGCTCTAGGGTCCTTATCCATAGGGTATATATGAAATTCAAGCACTCATTCAACCTTGTGACCCAAAGAACTGAGGTTGTGTCTGACACTAGTGATATACCTTTGGAAGATAAACTCAGCACCAGCTGCAGAAGGGACTCTAGACACAAAGCTGCTTCTCCCCTCTGGGTATGACTTGTTCCCATGCTGTTTGGCCTCCCCACACCCTCAGGAGGGGGCAAGGGGCTACTCTGTCCATGAGGCTGAGAGGAATGGCAGTCAAATTTCACACCTGCCATTGCCCCTTCAGCTCGAGGGCAGTAAGACATAAAAGAGCTGCTGCCAACATGTTTGCTCCTGCAAGACAACCTGGCAAACCACAGCTTGGCTGTAGATCCAGAGCTCACTTTTCAAAGACCCCTTCAAGTCTCCTCAAGAGGCACATGGATAGCAGAAAAAACCCCAAACAACCCAACCCCCCTCCATCCTAACCCTAACTCTCACCTCCTTTGGGTTTTGCTCACTGGTTGCCCTCCCTCTGTCTCCAATCACACAGCAAAGCCAGAGGGCCACAGTAGCTGTGATCCATGTGGCTCCTGGTCTCATGTCCTACAAGCAGCTGGTCACCCCCAGCTTCAGTCTTGGCTTCTTCTTGACTAGGGGCTGGTCAATGATTTGTCAGCCAGTTCTGAGACCTGAGCATCATCAAGCTAAAAGACTGGTGATGCATCTGCTCAGCTCTGTGCTGTCTCCACAATAAGAGAACCAACCTAGCAAACCTCAACAGCTCAGGGCCAGTCCTTGAGATGGACTTCACACCTTGTTCTCACCTGCTCTGCTCTGTTCCCTTCACACCTATGGGCCTTGTCTGCCCCAGGGCTCTCTGATCTTTCAGCTTTGGGTCTCTCTTCCCACTTGGCATCCTCTTGTTCCCTCTCCTGTTTCATTCCTGTCCTTCACCACCACGGGAAGGACATATAAGCAGGTCTTCCCCAACTTTTTCCAGCTATATGGATGCTGTGCCTTTTGGCAGGTTGCAAGAAGCATCAACAACAGAGAAGAGGCCAAGATGTTCATTTAGGGCAAGAGACCCAACCCACATCATTTTCATCCTGGAGTGTGGAGGGCAAAGTGCCAACCTCCATAACTCACCCCACCACCCCTCGGCGTGGAGATGCCTGAGCCTTGGGAGAGACTGGCAATGGTGGGAGCTGAGTCCCTTCCCAACTGTGGCCACAGAAGCTGCCCCAGGAGCCTCCAGCTCTCCTCCACGTGTTGGAAAGCAGCTTTGCTCTGCATCACTTAACAATGTCAGAGCAGCAGGAGTTTATATGGCCACAAATTAACAGCATGGGAGAGCAACCAGTACAGAATGAGATCCATCCTAATGCTCTCACTGGAAGGGGACAGGAAGACAAATGCTGGGGACACTCTTCTTGCCGCAGCCTCTCAACCCTGCCAGCTGGGCTGGGATGCCACCACTAACAAGTTGCTTCCCCGTGCCAAGGATAACAGAGCCACTGGCACCCTACCCCACTGCAGAGGCAGCCTCTTGGCTGCCTCAGGAACCCAAGGCAGGAAGGATGGGTTTGCACTTGTCATTTCTCAAGGAGGGAAGGAACATCTCTCCCAATTGCTTCGGCTGAAATCCAGACTTTATGTAATCAAATGTGACCTCTAGCTGTCTGTGTTTGAGGCTGCCATCACTGAGATATCATTCATAGGCTCAGGACTAAGTCATCAATCTCCTCAACTATAAATACCTTATAATCATCCCAAAGGACCTGCAGCACTTCATAGAGGAAGACGCCTGGAGAACAGGGTGGTTCAGCTGTGAGTATCACTTCACTCCTGAAATGCAGCTGCCTCTTAGCGTGGATTTTTAATGGCTGCTGGTAACTCTGACCGGCAGAAAACCCACAGAAATTGCCAAAAGGGTGGAGAGCCACCCACACCCAATCTGCAGCCAGGATGATGCACTCTGTTAACACAAGCACTTTTGGAGGAGCTATGTCCGGGCCAGCTCTGCGTGCTCATCCCACGTTGCTTCTTGCTTTGCATGGCAGGAAGAATGCAAGAGAAGGAAAAACCATCCATGCTATTTTAGACAACACCAGCCACTCCTGCCAGGCTCTGCAACGTGAGGTGGAACAGAGATCAGAGCAGACATGAAGCCCTTGGAATGGGAGGTTTCTACAAGAAACCCAAACTGCCAAATCTTAGGTTACACAGCATGATGTTAATTCAACAATTAATGCTCAGGTTGATAATGTGTGCTGCCAGCTCTCCTCTTCCTCAGGCCAACACCAAACTCAGCAACAACCCTCAGCATAACTTCATCTTTTATTCTCCATCTGTTTGCTCTTCTCCATCTCAAATCAGCCAAAGGGGAATATGCCACTGAGAGAGAGCTCAGCAAGCTGCCCCCAACAAGAAGCTCCTTCAACTGGCCCCAACAGGAACTCTCTTCAAACTGATCAGCCCCTTGTTGCTTTTTCTTTACTCTGTTGCTTCTTCTTTACTCTGTTGCTTCTCTCCAACTGGTTGAGTTCTTGCTTCTTCTCAAACTGAGTCAGTTCCTGGTTGATATCTCTCTAGCCTCACCCACCACCCCAATGGCAATCAACTGGGGGCAGGCAAGGCCTTACAGAGGTGGGCCAGGTTCTGCCTCTGGGGTCTTGGGGAACAAAACCTGTTGCTGGGTTGTGACCCATCCATAGGTCAACACCAACTCAGGGCCCACAGCCCAGGCCCCAGCACTTCATAATGGCAGGTCCTACCTCCTCTAAAGAGCTCCCCTCTTAATCCTACACTTCCCAGGCATCTACACTAAGTTGAGACTGCAGCAGCCACATGGTGCAGCAGCTCAGCTCTCACAGCCCTGCACATTTGGGATAGAAACCCTCAAGTTTGGGAGAGATGTGTATTAATACAAGCACAGTCACCTCATCTGCAACGTGCGGCAGCAGCTTTACCAACGTGGCTCATTCACAGGCATCGCTCTCAGGCGCCAGACACCTCTGCTAAGTAGGATCTACTGGCACATCTTGCCTTGAAAGTAATTGCCTCCTCCTCCTCCTCCTTCTCCTTCTCCTCCCACAACAGCTGGGGGAGCTTCTGAGGACCTTGTGGGAGGAGAAGCACCTCTTAAGCAGGGAATCTCTGAGCATCCTCTGCCTGCACAGAGGGAGACGCAGCGTGGAAGTCATCACCCTCAGCCACTCTCACAATGGGAGGCTGATTTATTTGTTGGCTGGTGGTTTGAGGGTTTTTTTGTTTTGTTGGAAGGGAGGAGAGATTGCACTGCAGTAAATAAGTCACATCTCCCTTTTCCTGTGCAGCTGCAAAGAGACCAGAAGATCACAACCATCCTTCAGGCAGAGCAAAGCTGGAGGGCAGCCAAAGGGTGGTTTAGCTGGCACACTTGCCACAAGGGTAAGAACCTTCTTCCAAGGGTGCAACACACCTTTCAAGGGTGTGGATGGACAAGGGGATGGGCTTTAGGCTTCTAACAGTGCCAGTCTGTGAAGATATCTCCACCTTTCCTGTGCCTGAATAGACCTTAAACCTCAGACCAACATAGCCCAAACCACCTCCCTGAGATACAGAATCCTATGATATCCCAGGGCACTAAGGACATATTGGAGGGGATGGTGAAGGGAAGATAGTTTCATGATGTCACGTGGTTGAGATCGCAGTAAAACTGGGCTTGGAGACTCCAGCCTTCCCATTTTGCATCATGACCAACCTAAACCTCCCCTGGGGCAACTTGAGGCCTGTTCCTCTTGTGCTGTCCCTTGTTCCTTGGGAGAAGAGCCCGACCCCACCTAACTCCAACCTCCTTGCAGGGACTCGTGCAGAGCCACAAGGTCTCCCCTGAGCCTCCTTCGCTCCAGCCTCAACCCCCCCCAGCTCCCTCAGCTGCTCCTCACCACACTCCTGCTCTAGACCCTTCCCCAGCTTTGTTGCCCTTCTCTGGACACGCTCCAGCCCCTCAAGGTCCTGCTGGGAATGAGGAGCCGAAATCTGACCCCGGTATTCAACATGCAGTCTCATCAGTGCTGAGTCCAGGGAAATGATCACCACCCTGGTCCTGCTGGCCATGCTGGTACAGTGTGGAATCAGCTACACCTCTAAGGGGCTACACCTTCCCCTTCACCTCCCCCTGATGCTACAGTAGCAGGTCCTAATTGCAACCTCTTTGCTGTGTTTGTGCATCAGTATGAAAGAGCGTTTCATACCTGGTTTCTTTTCAAGCCATCCTCATCTGATCCAGATATGTGATCTGATGGGGTTCACAGCACAAACAAAGCAAGCCAGTGAGTATCCATTCCCTAGAAGTCACCATGTTATCTAGATAGAGATCTCCCCATACCACAAAATCATGGTAGCTGGGGTTGGAGGCACCTCTGGAGATCATCTAGTCCAACTCCTCACTCACACAGGGTCAACTAGAGCTCTCCTGAGCAACATTGTGCAGTTAGGTTTGAATATCCCAAACCATGGAGAATCCACACACACTCTGGTCAACTTGTTCCAATGTTCTATCAGCCTTACAGTAAAAAAAGTTTTACAGTAAGAAAGTTCTTTCCCTGCTAGTGAGGCCCAGACATAAGGGTCAGATAGGGTGAGCCAAGGTGATGATTGATGTACAGATCTAATCAAGAGGAGCCAGACTAATTGACCAAATGTAAATGCACTGGCAAGTTCCCAAATGAGGCAGCATTGACTGAAATGACAATTAAACCCCAATGCAGCCACAGTTGGGGAATTATAAACGTTACAACTACATAGTCCATAAAAGTTTATCGTGAACATCATTAAACTGCTCCAATATTTTCCAGCATGACAAGACCTGTAAATGCCACAAGCAGCAAAGGAGCTGGCCCAGCCCCACCACAGACTTTGGCAAGATAGGAGAAATAAGTGCTCTTTGTTTGGATGTTTTCTTTTATTCCACGCAGCTAACACGATGAAATACCTTTTAGCACCTAGTGCAGATGCAGTTTAACACCTCCAAGGTGGCAGAGGCAGGTCAGAGGGCACCCCAGGAGGGAGCAGTGTGTGTGGGCACATCAGTGTGTGCCTCTCTGTAGAGAACATGCTGCAAGAGGGCTTGGACAGCAAACAAAATCTCCATTTAAGAGGAAATTCATGGCATTTATTTCGCATCATCTCAATATGTTTGTTCCTGCACCATCCTGAGGGCTGAAGCTGGAGGCCTGAAGATGTATCTCTACACCAGCATCTCCCAGTTGTCCCCCTGTGCTGTGCCAAGGGAGGTTTAGATTGGATATTAGGAAAAAGTTCTTTACTGACAGAGTGATTAAGCACTGGAACAGGCTGCCCGGGGAGGTGGTGGAGTCACCATCCCTGGAGGGGTTCAGAAAACGTGTAGATGTGGCACTTCAGGACATAGTCTAGTGGCCACTGGTATTATTGATTGACAGTTGAACTTGATGATCCTAGAGGTTTTTAATGATTCTATGATATCAGGTCACATTATGGTGCATGTGAGCTGAATCCCTATCAGGCAAAACCCAACCAGAAGATGGGAACACACCAAACAGGCTCCAACCAACAGCAGGCACTGGGTCATCCTTCACCCAGGGCCACTACATTGCATCCACAGCAAGACTCCTGCAAAATACAGGGTGAACCTATAAACAGGGGTGGGAGGAGAAAAGCAACAGTCAGGGTCAGCATCTCTTCTCCTGCTCCCCTGAGATCTGACCAATGTTTATAAATATCTGAAGGGTGTTGTCAGGATGATGGGGCCAGTCTCTTCTCAGTGGTGCCCACTGATAGCATGAGGGGAAATGGGCACAAACTGGAACATGGGAAGTTCCACGTCAACATCAGGAAAAACTTCTTTGCTGTGAGGGTGCCAGAGCCTGGCCCAGGCTGCCCAGAGAGGTTGTGGAGTTCTCTGGAGACTTCCAAGACCCATCTGTACTGTGTCACCCACCCTAGGTGAACCTGCTTTGGTGGGGGGATTGCACTAGATGATCTCTAGAGGTCCCTTCCAACCCCTACCCCTCTGTGATTCTGTGGTACCCTGCCCCTTGCCCAGGGGCACGTCTGTCCCGTGTCTGTGCATCTGTGTGTGCATCTGTCACACGAGCCCTGGTCCCTCCTCGCCATGTGGCCCCAGACCTGCATCTCACACGCCACGTTGCCCCAGACAGGAGAAGTCTGACCCACAGTCTTTGAAGTTTGATGCCACACGGTATTTATCACCATTAAAGGGACCCTCCACGGTGAAAGAAATATGGGCTGGGGTTGTGCTTGTGCCTTGTGGGACTGAGCGTTTTGTTGTCAGCTCTCCTGCCTCGTAAATCTCCCCGGGGGGGTGTTGTTGGTTTTCTTGTTTGAGGGCAGATGCTCGGTAGGATGTGGGAGGTACAGAGGTGTTGGGAGCACAGAAGCACTGCTACACTGTCAAGCAGTATCACAGAATTGTCTAGGCTGGAAAAGATCTTTAAGATCATCGAGTCCCATCATTAACCTAACACTGACAAGTCCTCAACTAAACCATGTCTCTCAGCACTATGTCTGTACAGCTTTTAAATCCCTCTGGGGATGGTGACTCCACCACTGCCCTGGGCAACCTGTTCCAATGCCTGACAACTCTTTCAGTAAAGAAATTCTTCCTAATATCCAATCTAAACCTTCCCTGGTGCAACTTGTGGCTGTTTCCTCTTGTCCTATCACTTGTTACTTGATTGAACAGACTGATCCCCACCTCTCTACAACCTCCTTTCTGGGAGTTGTTGAGAGTGAGAAGGTCTCTTCTGAGCCTCCTTTTCTCCAGGCTAAACAAACCCAGGTCCCTCGGGGCCTTCACCAGCTTTGTTGCCCTTCTTTGGACACATTCTAGTGCCTCAATGTCCTTCTTGTGGTGAGGAGCCCAAAACTGACCCCAGTACTCAAGATATGACCTCGCCAGTGCTGAGCACAGGGGTAAAATCACCTCCCTGGTCCTACTGTCCACAATCAAGGACCAGAGATAGGATGGAGATAACCTGCAAACTGCCTGCAGCAGCACACAGCATCCTGGCTCCAGTGAAAGAGATAGAGGAGACACGGCAGCTGGAGGCAATGCCAAGGAACATACTCCAGCTTTCCAGCTCTCTCATATGGCCGACAGCCCAGAAGATGCTTCAGACCCTCTCTGGAAGCTGGCTGAGGAGTCAGCAAAGCACAGATGAAACTTTGACAGTCTGCCACCTCCCTTCATTATGCGCAGAATGCTCCTGCAGGCTGCTGACAGGTCTGGTGATACACAGCATGAGCTCCACGTTGAGCGGGCAGCTCGGCCCCTCTGTCAGCAACCTGGCTGGGATGCTCTGGAAACCACCTCTGCGGCTCCAGAGGGGACCCATGGGGCAAACTCCACCAGCATGGGGACAAGAGATGGTAGAAGACAGTACCCAGGGACTGCTGTGTGCAACAGAGCATGGATCAAGGCATGGACATGTTGGTATCCAGGCTGAACCTTGCTCTTGGCAATGCCAATGAGCTCAGGGCTGTTCGTCAGATCCATCATAGTTATTATGCTTTAGGGACACTAGGGAGGTTGGAACAGATGACCTCTAGAGGTCCCTTCCAGCCTAAAACATTCTATGATTCTATATTGGCCCTTAGGGGCATTGTACTGGCTCTTATGAGCCCCAAGAAGAGCCTGGACCCCACTGTGCTGGGTGCCATCCCAACATTAAACTGGAAGGCAGAACCTCTCCCCAGGAGCACCCAGCTCAGCCCAGCTCCCCTGCCAGGCTGCCCACTCCTGACTTATCTCAGAGCAAGGTGAACCCAAATATATTCATGACTTCCTTGAAGCACCTCTTGATGCTCTTGGCTCGTTGTCCCTCATGCCATAGCCACCAAACAGACATTTTACAATGAATTAAGCCTCCCATGGCAGCAGAGGCGGCCTCATGACGTTGTCCACCTCCTTTTGCCACAAGGAGCCCCCTCCTTTCTCTACAGCCTCCAGCTGACTTGTGAACTCCCCACGTCTGACCACATTTGTCCTCAGCAGCCACCTCTGCTCAGTGACTTTGCTGTTGGAGCTCGTTCCACACCATTTTAGCTTCCATATGTCAGGACCACTGCTTAAAAAGCCTGCGAGCGTTTAGGAGAGCGGTGAGCAACATTTGGCTTTCAGATTGGAGGGTGGCACTGATCATCAACGTGGGGCTGTCAACCTGGCATGGGCAACATCTGCTCAGGCAGCCCTTAGCCCAGCTGCCCTCAAAAGCACACTCCCAACTGCATAATAAAGTGTGCTGAAGGACGAAGAGGATTTTTTTTCCTACTTTTTTAGCCTGTCTGAATGTGCTTTGATCCCAGCTGCTGGGTTAAATTAAAAGCAAGCCAGAAAGTGGCTGATGTAAAGGTCAGGCTCTACCTCTGAGTGCTCACAGAACATATGGTAAAGAAACAGCAAACATATAGATGCTGGAGTTCTGTGTTTGCACGCCTGCAAAGTTTTAGGAATATTAAGGGCTTTCAATGTGGCTTGTTAACTGTTATGTCCCGCAGCCATATAACGGTGTTGATTGTTGGGTTTTGTTGTTATTTTTATTTACCCACAGGCCTCTGCAAGAAGCTCCGAGAACCAACTGTTGCCGAGCGACCTTTTGAACTGCTGTGAAAGCAGAATGTGTTAAATTGCTAGAAAAGGGGAAAACAAATGGATGATGTTTTGTGACATCCACAATCTGGGAAGCTTCACTTCTTTGGACTTCCCAAGGAGAAGAAAGGGATAACTGAGATGTTTTCTGTTTTAAACATTACGAGCCCAGTAATAGATTAAGGAATTAAGGATAACTGAAAGCCTACAAGAACCTTAAACTTATTCAAGTTTCTCCCTCTGCTCTTCTTCTTTAAGTTCTTACACTTACTCAAGTTTAAGGGACTTTTAAAGGTCCCTTAAATGTATTCAAGTTTAAGAGAGCTATAAAACAGAAGCAATTTGATATGGCCAGCTAAAGGAATGATGCTAAGGCCACGTTTGTATGGACTGGTCACTAACAAGGGCAGGTAGAGAAAAATCCCAGCATAAAGCCAGCAATGCCCCCAGCCCCCCCAGCCCACTGGGCAGCATCCTCTACTCCTACGAGAAGCTGCTTTGCTCATCTGTAGGCTGGAGAAGCTTTTGTGCACTGCTTTCAATAGCCCTGAATAACTCCATCATTTACCCATTTCACGGGGCACAGAAAAAAACCTCTCAGGCTAAGAAGAAAAGCCCCACACAACATCACCCCGGGGCTGGGGGGAGAAGGGAGGCTGGCTGCTTCCCCACATGGTCTCCCCAACCTCCCACCCCTTTGCAAACAAACCCAGCCCCTCTGACTTCCCAACAGCTGCTCCCAGTCTGCCCAGATGGCACCAGTTCCCCCCGGCCTCGCGTGCAGCCCCCGGCACCCTGCCAGCTCCCACCAGTATCGGCATCCTCCGCTCTGCCCTGTGCCTGCTGGGGTTCTGCTTGCCCAGAGAGGGTGAGGGGGGGATGCTTCAACAGTCTGACTGCTCATGGACTGGTTCCACCACTCGTTCCTTTGGGGGTTGGACTAGATGACTTTTAAAGGTCCATTCCAACCCAAACCATTCTATGATTCTGTGATTCCATGATTCCGTAACTCTATGATTCCATGATAACTCTATGATTCTATGATTCCATGATTGCATAATTCTATGATTCTATAATTCTATAACTCTATGATTCTATAATTCTATGATTCCACAGTTATATGATTCCATGATTCTATAATGATTCTATAATTCTATGATTCCACTCTTCTTCACCATGATTATATGTCTATGATTCCATGATTATATAATTCNCTCCATGATTCTATGATTCCATGATTCTATAACTCTATGACTCCATGATTCTATAATACAATACTGGGATTCCATGACTATATAATTCTATGATTCTATAATTCTATGATTCCACAGTTATATGATTCCATGATTCTATAACTCCGTTATTCCATAATTTTATGACTCAACAATTCTGTAATTCCACAATTCTCTGATTCTATTATTCCGAGTCTACAATCACTGTGACACCCTCCCAAGCCAGATTTTGGAAGCAAATTATTTACTCCCCACTCCCCCCTGGGCTGAGAAGGGGAGAGACAGCACCTCACTCTTCAAAGCATCCTCGTACCTCCTACCCAGCTCATAAATACACGTTTGATCCCGCAAGGTGCCGTTTGCTTTCATCTCCCACTGAATTCAACACAGGCTTCCCAGCTCGTGAGAAGAGGGGTCCCAGATGAGAAGACAAGTTGACAGATGCTTGCAAAGGATTAAGAGTTTCCAGTCACTCAGAGTGGTGCCTGCACTGACAGAGACATGATCAGAGGGAGAAGCTGCATTCAAACTAAACTGAAAAACTACCTCCAGTAAGTGGATTAGAGGAGAGTTATCATCCAACACGAGCCTCCCTCTGCTGTCTCTCCTGGCAGGGGTGGTAGGAATGCTCTGATAATCCACAAACCTTGTGCAGCAGCAACTCTGCAATTTGATTAATGAACCTACAGAGTGGCAAGGAAAACTTTGGGGAACAATTTGCCCCATGGCTCCTTTCAATTCCCCCTGCTATGGTGCATGGAGGGGGAAGAAAAGGTCTTAATTCAAGAGGAATTTAGGGCCATGCGTTGGTATTTCCCAGGCAAAAGCAGGAGGAACTGGAAAGGCTGGGAACCTGCTCAGAAGCACTTAAATCCAGGATTTAACTCCCCTCCCTTGACCAAGTGTGGTGAGGAGCGTGTCTGTGCACACATAAGTACATGGATGTCATGGTTGCTCCCAGGCTCAAACATCCTGGTTGCAAGCCAAGCAAAACCTCTCTTGTTGCTCTTAATTGTGGTCAGGGTTAATTCACACCACTTGTTTCCTCTGCTTTTCTTACCGGAATGAAAGATTTGTGAAGGGAAACGGGTCAGGTAAAACAAAACTATCTGCCTGACCTGAAAGAAAACATCTTTTTTTTTCCCTTTTGCACTGGTCTTTTATTATTATCATCAAAACCATGTCACTACCATGCAATAATTTCATAATTATTCAATATTACAGTTGGTTGACTTATTTTGGTGAATTTTGAAGGTAAGCTTGGTTTCAAGAGAGATAATTCAGGAGTCTCCTTCTCAAAACCCTAAACCCAAACTATTTCCCAAACTTCCTACCCATGTCTTACTTGCAGATTGCTTTCATTGAAAAAAAACTGCCCTGAATTTGATACAAGTTTTTCATTTAGGATCACCCTGAATTATCTAGTGAATAAATAAGGAGGCAAAAGAGCTTGCAGCAGCACTTCCATGCTCTGTGAAATGAAGGGGGATCTCCTGACCTGCTCTGCAGGGGGTTGAGCAAAGCACAGACCTTCCCAGACAACTTGGATTTACAGCTCATTGCTGCTACATGTGCCCGGGAGGTGCTCAGGGTTTCTGGGTGGATGGCAGCCAGACCAAAGATGCCCTGTGGTGGTTCTGCTATTGCCACAGGAGAAAAACCCACAGCAGAAAAAGCCATGAAGAAACCACACATGAAAACCCCAGACCTCAAAAACCACCTGGACAGTGTTTCCAGGTGAGAAAATTAAAATAAATGCCCAAAAAGCCAGATCATAGCCATAACCTGAAGGCATCTCTCTTAATTCATGGCAGCAAATTCCTGTGTGCAGCACTGGTGACAGCTTGTGCTGCTGCCCACTGGCTGACACATGGTGACAGGAGAGCTGGCGTCTCAGAACATGGTCCTATTTTCTCTGAGCCATCACCATCTGGGCTCTTGGAAGCACTTTTTTGGATCTGTTGTGCTTACTCATGTAGTGTCTAAACCCCAAGCAGGTAAATTGGAAATTAGAAGGAAATTCTTCACTTTGAGGGTGGTGAGACACTGGCACAGGTTGCCCCGAGGGGTTGTGGATGCTCCATCCTTGGAGGTGTTCAAGGCCAGGTTGGATGGGGCCTTGAGCAACCTGGTCTAGTGGGAGGTGTCCCTGCCCATGGCAGGGGGGTTGGAACTAGATGATCCATGACATCCCTTCCAACCCAACCATTCTATAATTCTATGAAATCAGTCAGATGCAAAGAGTAAGGTCTCTAGTGGACATTCTCCTCCCAGGGTTTTGTTTCGAGTGTTGCTACCTGCTTGGGGTGGGATGAGCAACAAGGGGCAAATCATGTTTGGTTTGGAGAATGAATGGCACCAGGACTCTGCTACATGATGAGAAGCATCTTGGGCAGATGTCAGTGTAGCTACCCCCTCTAACAGGTCCACACCCTTCTTGTGCTGGGGGCTCCAGAGCTGGACGCAGTGCTCCAGGTGGGCTCTCACAAGAGCAGAGTAGAGGGGCAGAATCACCTCCCTTGATCTACTGGCCACACTTCTTTTAATGGAGCCCAGGACACAGCTGGGGCTTTCTGGGCTGCACAGGCACATTGCTGGTTCATGTTGAGCTTTTCATCAACCAGCACCCCCAAGTCCTTCTCCTCAGGGCTGCTTTCAAGCCAGCCACTGCCCAGCCTGTCTTTGTGCTTGGGGTTGCCCCGACCCAGATGCAGGATCTTGCACTTGGCCTTGTTGAACTTCATGAGGTTGGCATGGGCCCACCTGCCAAGCTTGTCAAGGTCCCTCTGGATGGATGCCTTCTCTCCAGCGTGTTGACCACACCACACAGCTTGGTGTCATCCCCAAACTTGCTGAGGGTGCCTCGATCCCATTGTCCATGTCACCAACAAAGATGTTAAACAGGACTGGTCCCAGTACCAAGCCCTGAGGGACACGTTGCTGTCCTGAGCCAGCTCATCCCCATCTCCAGGGTGCAATCTAAGGGCTCCCAACAGGAAAGAGCCTGGGAACCCTTTCAGATAGCAGGACAACATCAAGGCAAGGTGTTAATCAAGTGTCCCTGGCTCCTTTGCCCATGTGATGTTGTGGTGAAGATGGCTGTGATGTCAAAAGCAGATGGCTACGTTGTCAGGGGGGAGGGAAGCTGCTCAGCAGATGGGCACTTCAGATACAAAGATCCCTTTCATGCAAATTGCCCCCGATGATAATTTAAAAAAATAAATAAATAAAATAAAATTACACAGAGAGAGAGAGAGAGAACTGGAGAAAACATCTGATGTGTGAGCAGTATGGTCTCTAAATAGAATATTCTCCCATTTTCCCAAGAAGCTTCAGGAGATTCTTAAGCTCTGAAGCATTCATTTAACTCCTTGAGGCTCTAGTCTTACTTTTCCTCTGCACCATGATGCCCTAATATACAACACACTCAAAACTGGCCTCTTGCTGAGTTTATTTCTAAGAAGCCAAACTTTTTGCACCTGTTTACAAGCAAAAACTAACAGAGCACAGATTTTTTTAAGGTAACTTTCATCCCCAGTGCCTCCAGTGGATTTACAGCCAACATACCTACAATGCTAGAAATCAACCAGTATGCACCAGTATGCCAGGTTCTGTACTTTGGATGGGTGCATTATAATTTTAAGCAGCATAATCACACTGTTGGAACGTTGTACAGAGACAAGTGGGCAGGAAAGTTCAGTGGATGCAGGGACAATTCCTCTTGCAAACCAAGTTTACACCCAATTTATAGTAAAGTGAGAAAGAACCAAGCACGCATCTGAGAATATCAAGGTTGCTATAAATTAACTATCATAGAAAATAACTTAATGCACTGAAGAAATGCACCTAATTCTGGGGTGACATGACAGCAATTGAAAGTTCATTCAGCACCTGAAGTTCTCTCAGATGTTCCCAGCAGTGAACACAGGGAAAGCAGGTATGCAGACAAAGCTACATCTTCACATCCAGCCTACAACCACCATGGAAATGCCATCAAAGATATGCCTGGGTCAAGAAGAACAGGTGTATTTAAACATGCATCAAGTAAATAACATGTGGTAACCACATTCCTGCGTGTCCAGCAAAGGGAAGATCTAAATAATGGATGGGAGATCCCTGCCTCCTCCACCAGAGCAGGTCCCACAAGCTTGGTCCTTCTCCAGCCTGCGGATGCAAAGAGGCAAGGCTTGGGAGAGGGCACTTTTAGAATCATAGAATCATTTAGGTTGGAAAAGACCTCTAGGATCATCAAGTCCAACATCTCCCTGGCACCTAGGCCATGTCTTGAAGAGCCACATCTACTCGTTTAGGAACATCAGAGGCGTGGATATGGGATATCCATGGATATGGATGAAATGGGACTTGGCTGTTCAGTAAGCACTGGAGCACAGCCCTCTCTGCAGGGCTCGGGCAGCCCTGCTCTCTGGAGGTGGTGGTAATTGAAGAGCAGGGATGGGACAGCCTCCCTCCCTCAAAAGAGCCTGGCTGGGCAATAAATCACCCTGACAATGATAAATATCAGCATTTACCTTGGGCAAGGAACTCCAGCCCTCACTGGCACATTCTCTGTGAAAACTGGAGTGATTTGCTTTCCCAGCCCCACCACCATTGATGCTTTTGGCTCCTTCACCCATGTCCATGCCTGGCTCCATCCATCCCTTGGCTCTCCCTCTCTGCTGTGTCAGGGATGCTGCCATCCACCTCCTGCCCAGGGCATCGTGTCATCTGCTGGGCTCAACTGGCTTCCCCTGGGGACCTGGAAACTACCAGGGCTGGAGATAATGAACCCTCAGCAATGAGTAAATAAATAGAGCCCTGCCCATATGCCCAGCTGCAGCCAGGACCCTGGTGACAGCTCGCTGACAAGGGCAACAATGGGTTTTGATCCTTTGCCTGCAAGGTATGGTACCATCCAGCTCCAAACAGTGGGGAGCCAAGGCTACAAGCCCCAGCGAGCATCCTGTATCCAGTGATCCCTTTTTTTCACCCTGGATATGGAACTGCTGCCCCCATGGCAGTCTGCAGACCCACTTCTGGGAAGATCTTGCTCTCCAATATACAAAAAAAAGAGGGGGACAGGCTGGAGAGGGTCCAGAGAAGGGCCATGAGGATGATCAGGGGACTGGAAGACCTGCCCGATGAAGAAAGGCTGAGAAATCTGGGATTGTTCAGCCTTGAGAAGAGAAGGCTTAGAGGAGACCTTATCACCATGGACCAGTATATAAAGGGTGGCTACCAAGAGGATGGAAACTCCCTTTTTACAAGGAGTCATATGGAAAAAACAAGGGGGAATGGTTGCAAGTTGCTCCAGGGGAGATTCTGATTGGAGTCGAGAAGAAAATTCTTCACAATGAGAACAATTAAACATTGGAATGGTCTCCCAGGGGAAGTGGTGGATTCCCCTTCATTGGATAGTTTTAAGACTGTACAGGACATCAACACTTCAGTGGCTAGACAGTCCAGTTCAAGGTTGAAAGCTACTGAAAACTGAAGGATTGGAGATTTTGGGGCTTTGGTTTGTACCCATCATAGTTAATATCAAAACCAACAACAGACCTTTGGTTCAAACACAAGCTGGTTCTGATAGGAGACCCTGAAAGACTCTATAAATTATGAATTTTTATTTTTCTACACTTTTCTACACTCCACTCTTTTCTCTTTCCAAGATTTGACTATCCCTTTCATGAGAAAAGATCCTAACATAGAAAAACAAAGTCACATTTTTATCTTGGGGAGAAAACCAGAGTTGTTACTGGTTTGCTTTCACTCCACTTCAGACAGTTACTGTGGAGCTGAGTTGGGAATTAAGTCATCTTAGGCTTCCCATCAAGCCACCAGTAAAAAGACAGGTACCTTCACAGAGCAATTCAGGTCTGAATTACCTTCTGGAGGTTGCAATCACATGGTGCATTGACTTAACTGGTTTTTTTTAAAGCATTTCTAGCAACTGGGCAAAGGTGAATAATTTCATCATCATGGGGTCCAGCTGTACAGCCTCTTGTTCTTTCTAAAGTGAGAAACTTTGTGGGCAGCTGTTCAATGCTGCTTTTGAAGGGGTCATGTTGTAAGCAGACCTAGAGAGGTCATCTCTGCAGCCTTCCCCAGTATCCCAGTACCAGTAATTACAGTGGCAGCCCCGTGCCAGCAGCCTTTGAAAGTGCTGCTGTGACATTTTACCTGGCATATGAACAAGAGCATCACATTTAAAACAAAAATCCACTGAAATGCCCACTCAGCAGCCTCACAGCAAAGAGTGCACAGGGAGCACGTCAAGGCAGGAGGAACAGAGATGTTCTTTTCACCATTCTAACATCTGATCTCTCCAAAACTAACCCTAGGAATGTGGAGCTAAAAGTCACCTACAAACCATGAATTTTCCACTCCTCTTCAAAATTATTTAAAATTGAGAGTGGTTGGGCTTTGCCAGCAGTCATAAAATCATAGAATCACAGAATGGTTTGGGTTTGCCCTGGTCCTACATCAGCCTCCTGGGCTCTCATCCCATGGCCTTTCTCTCCCTAAGAAAAGACAAGTGGATCGTTGAATTATAAAATCATAGAATGGTGTCAGCTGGAGGGGACCTCAAAGATCCCCTAGTTCCAACCCCCCTGCCATGGCAGGGACACCTCCCACTAGACCAGGTTGCTCAAGGCCCCATCCAGCCTGGTCTTGAACATCTCCAGGGATGGAGCATCCACAACCCTCCTGGGCAACCGGTGCCAGTGTCTCACCACCCTCAGAGTGAAGAATTTCCTCCTAATTTCCAATCTAAATGTCTGGTATCAACTACTACATCTTATTAACAATTTATTTTCACTTCTTTTAAGGATGCATCTGAGATGATCCCCACAAAGCAAACTTCACCTGCACGTCTGCATAAAGCTGCCCCTATAGAAATCTGATCCTGAGAGTTGCCTTTCTCCAGCTGCTGATGGACGTTCAGCCTGTGAGAATCCATATCTTCCCAATTTTGAACAGAATGAGCTTTCTGTGAGCTTTCCATACAGGCCATATTGACTGGAAGTAATTCAGAGAAGTTATTCAGCAATGGCTTGGGACAACAAAGGGGCTTGAAACAGATTTACTGCCGCTTGACAGACCACATGCCACACTGGTACAGCTCCCCTCTTCTCCAGGAGAACTCCTGACATGCTGGCTGAGCTGGGCTAGCCTATGAGACAGATTCATAGAATTGTCAGGGTTGGAAGGGACCTTAAANAAGATACCTTCAGATAGACGAATTAACTCTATTTACATCAGAGAAAACCAGCCCAGCTGAACTGTCAGACCCAACTCTGGAAAGAAGAGCCTAGTTTATTTGTTACTGCATTTGTAGAACCTCGTATCTCTGTAGGCTGTGGTCATTGGAAGGAGAAGCTCATACAATGAAGATGGTCTCAAACACCAGCCAGGGAAGCCAGCAACACTCACACAGGGACAAAGACGCTGTCAGATGATTTATTTCTTTTCCCATTGTCTGCCATTGGGATATAGACTTATCATCTGGAGCACCTCCTCTTAGGAAGACAGACTGAGAGAGATGGGGTTGTTCAGCCTGGAGAAGAGAAGGCTCCGGGGGTACCTTGTAGACACCTTCCAATATCTGAAAGGGGCCTATAGGAAGGCAGGGGAAGATCTGCTCACAAAGGTTTGTAGCAATAGGATGAGGGGTAATGATTTTAAGCTAGAAAAGGGTAGATTTAGGTTGGACATTAGGAACAAGTTCTTTATTATGAGGGTGATAGATCAGTGGAACAGGTTGCCCAGAGAGGTGGTGGAGGCCCCATCCCTGGAGATATTCAAGCTCAAGCTTGATGGGGCTCTGAGCAGCCTGCCCTAGTTAGAGATGTTCCTGCTCATAGTAGGGGTGTTGGACTAGATGACCTTTGGAGGTCCCTTCCAACCCAATACATTCTCTGACTCTACCCTTGCTGCCCACATCAGTGAGTGCTCCAACCACCTCAGCACAAGATTTGTCTGGTTTTACACCCTGAGAGGGGTCTCTGATTCCACCATCAGGTTCCCTGACAGCTCTGGAGTGTCTCAGTGCCCTGGCTGCAGTAGTTTTGAGCAGGTGCCACTTCACTGTTACTTTACAAGGACGGGGTTTTTTTTGCCTCTTTGCCTCTGTGACTTGGTGTTTCAAACCTGAAGTGTTTGTGGGCTTCTCGCCAGTGTTTTGCTTTCAGGCTGGCTCCTGGTTTAATGTCCTTTGCTTTCCTGCCTCCTGCCAGCAAGGGCCATTTTTCCTTTTGAAAATCTCTACTGCAAGAGGGTAGAGACTCAGCAAAGCATGGATGGGAAAAGGCAGTGGGGGGGGGGGATAAGAGGCCACTTCCAGTCTCAGCACCTACTTTTTGTGTGAGCCAGAGATCAGAGAAAACAAACCCAAGAGAGTGGTTTCATTACACCAGGGGTAGAAGGTAAGGATGGGGAAGATGAGAGCTGGGAGATCCCCTCCTTCACCTCCTGCAGGGCATCTCCTGGCTGGCCCCTCACCTCACCTGGAAAACCCTCCTGGTTTAGAGCAGAAGAGAAAGATTTTGTAATGATGGCGTGGTGGTGGAGGAAGGATCAAGAGAAGGAAGGAAAGGAAGGAAAAAAACCCCAGCATCAAAGAGAGGAGGGAAGAATAAAAGCTCTTCTTTGCTGCTCCACAGCTGAGCTGGGCAAAGCTCGTACGAGACAAATAACGCTGACATCCCAAAGCTATGGTTAATTCATTTTTCTACTTGTCACCACCTGGGATAATTGGTCTACACAACAAATGTGGGGGAAGGAGGGTGGATTTTTTTGACTTTTTTCTTTTTTTTCTTTCCCTTCCTGAGAGGTACAAGTAGGATTAGGCAGTGTGACACACCACTGAGAAAAATAGAGTGATCCAAAGCCCTCCAACTTTAATCCAGAGGGGTCACCGGTGGATAGGGCAAGGGTTGGAGGATGAAATGAGACCTGGATGTCTCTATGGTAACCACACCATCACTTGAGGATTGCCTTGGAGCCTTCAAGCAAGATTGGCTTTGTCCAAGGCACTGTGTGGTGTGCCCTGTTGTCTTGTCCACTCTCCTGATTTCAGGGAGATTTTCCCAGTAGCTTAGAGTTTATTCAGGAATCTCCAGCTTCTGGATTCAAGTGATTAAATCCTAATATTCGTTTCTTTGTGTAAAAGGAAGTCCTAAGTCCTCAAGTGGGTAAGGGAAGGCCTGAAAATATGACCTCACATACCTCAAGATGAGGAGGGCCAGTCTTGAAACAACCACTCATTTTATCATAGAATCATTAAGGTTGGAAAAGATCTCTAAGATCACCAAGTCCAACCATCAACCCAACTCTCCTATGACCCTTAGACCATGTCCTGAAGTGCCACATCTACATGTTTTTTGAACCCCTCCAGGGATGGTGACTCCACCACCTCCCTGGGCAGCCTGCTCCACTGCCTGACCACTCTTGCAGCAAAGAACTTCTTCCTCATGTCCAACCTAAACCTCCCCTGGTGCAACTTGAGACCATCACCTCTTGTTCTATCACTCGTTCCTTGGGAGAAGAGACCAACACACACCTCTCTACAACCTCCTTTCAGGTAGTTGTAGAGAGCAATAAGGTCTCCCCTCAGCCTTCTCTTCCCTAGACTATCAATCCAGTTCCCTCAGCCTCTCCTCATGAGACATGTTCTGCAGACCCCTCACCAGCTTGGTTGCCCTTCTCCAGACCCATGTGCTACCAAACAGAAAACACTGACCTGGAGGCTTCAGCACACAAGGAGAAACAAAGACAAAGAAGAGAGGCTGAAAATCAGGCACAAACACAGAGAAACCATAAGACAACCAAAAAAGTTTAAATTTATAATGATTTTTAAGTCTGCTTATTTTTTCTGGCTGATTGATGATTTCAGAACCTGAGGGGTTTCACAGCAGATGACCCCAGATAGCCACTGGCTTTCAGTGCTGCTTCATCATCCCATGAAAGGTTTATAGAGGCAACCATCACCTTGTCTATCTTCCCTCCTATTAACCAGAAAATTGTCTCTAAGTCACCAAGAAAAAAACCCCCACAACTCCTTTTCCATCCGATCATGACAAAAGCATCTTTTCTTTAAAAGAAATCATCCTCTGCCTGTGAAATTACTCTACCAACAAATGCTATTTGCTAAGTACCTAATTCCCCTTATTTTATAAATGCCACAGGTCAGGTAAATACAAACTCTATGGGGAAAACCATTTTTTTTCAGAGCACTACACTTAAAATCTTGCTGGGATTCAAGGGGCACACCATACATATGAAGTTAGGCATTTTTACTTGCCTAATTAAATCCAAAGCCCAATTAGATCCAAAGCCCCCCCTTAAACACACGAGAATTTCTACATTTAGATTATGATTAAATATTCACAGCCCTGAATTGCAAAAATGCACAGAAGTAGGTGGTCCAGGCAATGTTTCTAGGCTGCTCAAGGTGATCAGATCCCTTCCAAGATCCCTTTCAGACTTAGCCTTGACTCTGCCTTACCAGCCAGTGTCTGCTATAATGCCCCAGGAGGAGGAGAAGACGAAGCACTGGACAAAGGGAAAATGTCTTCCATTTCAAAATCCTCTAAGGAAAGGCCTGGTTTAAATGAGGGCACAACCAGCATTGGTATTTTGGGGGGAAGTTGATGCTGCCATACACCAGAGGAGATAAGGCTCAGAGTGGAAGCAAGCAGGGTGGATTCAACTCAAACATCCACTTCTGGAAAGCACTGCTATCCACAGGCAGCAAATGAGATGTTTCCTCATGAGATAAAGTCATAGAATCATAGAATCCTTTAGGTTGGAAAAGACCTCCAGGATCATCAAGTCCAACCTTCATCTCAGCATCTCCTTGACTCTTAGGCCATGTCCTGAAGGGCCACATCTACATGTTTTTTGACCCCCTCCAGGGATGGTGACTCCACCCCCTCCCTGGGCAGCCTGGGCCAGTGCCTGACCACTCTTGCAGCAAAGAACTTCTTCCTAAATTCCAATCTAAACCTCCCCTGGTGCATCTTGAGGCCATCACCTCTTGTCCTGTCATTAGTTCCTTGCGAGAAGAGCCCAACCCCAGCCTCACCACAACCTCCTGTTAGGTAGCTGTAGAGAGCAATGAGGTCTCCTCTCAGCCTCCTCTTCTCCAGACTAAACAGGAAAGGCAAAAGTGAAGTGGAAAGAGAAGACTCCAAATCATGGCTGGATACCTATTACCTTTCCCCAAGGAAGAGGACCCTAAAACCCCTACCTGTGCCAGGAAAGTGCACATACACACACATCTACATGAGTTGTGGTGCTACACAAAGCTTGACAACATGAGAAGAGAAGGCTCCGAGGGGACCTTATAGTGACCTTCCAGTATCTGAAGGGGGCCTATGTAAAGGCAGGGGAAGGTCTATTCAAAAGGGTTTGTAATGATAGGACCAGGAGTAATGGTTTTAAGCTAGGAAAGGAAAGATTTAGATTGGATATTAGAAAAAAGTTCTTTAACATGAGGGTGATAGATCAGTGGAATGGGCTGCCCAGAGAGGTGCTGGAGGCCCCATCCCTGGAGTCCTTCAAGGTCAGGCTTGATGGGGCTCTGAGCAGCCTGCCCTAGGTAGAGATGTCCCTACTTGTGTAGGGAGGTTGGACCAGATGACGTCTAGAGGTCCCTGCCAGCCTAAAACATTCTATGATTCTATGATCCTATGATTCCTTAATTCCATAACATGAGGATAAGAGTGCACTTTCCTAACACGTGAGGTTCTCAGTGCACCAGCTTTAGAAATAAAGTCATTCCTCCCTTGCTTTTCCCATACCTCTGTAAGCCAGAGTCATTTCAGAAACTTCAGAAACCTTTTAGAAAGTTTGCAAAGCAATTTATGGGGACTGGTATTCTTGTCCTCTATGAAACGAGATGACTGAGTCACCCTGGGCTTAAATGTGCAGAGCCACAAAAACCTTGAAAAGAGCCCTGAACAGATTCACTATGCATTAAAAAAAAAAAATCACAATTTTATAGCAGCATTTAGGTGCTTCCAGGATTAGAAATAAATAGACATGTTCTAATGCAGACCCAGTCTCTCGGAGCAGAGAACTTCCACTTCCCAATCTCCTCATGTCCCTGCATCTAAAGCCTTTTTTAGGTCCAAGAAAATTTGGAAACCTGCGAGTCCTGAGCTATAGGAAGGATTAGCATGAAAATTGAAACTGCAAACACGGGGGCAGAGAGGGGAAGTGGTACCTTTGGCAGATTAAATTCTTTTTGCCATGTACTTAGACACTGAGGATGCACAAGAGTTGGGGGTGTCAGAATGAATTCGGGGGAATGGAGGAGTAAGAAAGGGTCAGCTGAGCATTCAATGGGCATGAGCAGCAGTGAAATTAAATACCGTGTGCTCCTCGAGCCCTAACTTGGTGTTACCATCAGCAGGGAAGAGCTTTGAGGTGAAGAAGATGCCAACCAGGTGCCCTTGACCAGCTCACAGCCGCTCTCGCACTACCCCAGCCCTTCCTTTCCTCGCTGCCTGCCAGCTCCCCCCTTCCCCCCAATCCCAAATGCCCAATCTCAGGCATCCATCCCCCACCCTTCCGCCTTCTGCCCCCGTCCCCGAAGGATGGATGAGCTCTGCCAGAGCAATCTGGCCCTTGCTGGAGAAGCTGCTCAAAGGCGGCAGCCGGAGCGAGCGCGGCAATCGATTGGACACGGGACATTACGGAGCCGGGGCGAGAAAGTGGCAGCTTTGTGAAGCTGAGCACACGTGAGGATTACGGCCTTAACAAAGCTCCCTTCACCCACCAGCCTGCCCCTAGGTAGAGGGGGGACTGGGCTGGAGTGGGGGAGCCAAGGGGATAAAGAAGTGGCAGCATGAAGTCGCCTTCCCCCCCCCACCACCACCACGTTACAAAACAAGCGGCAAGTCCTGGAGACACGAGGTGCCGCCTGGGACCGGAGCCCTGGTGAAGCTCGACAGGGCTCTGGGCCAAATTTCCTGCCAGCATAAATCCATTTGGTGCCAAGAGAGTAACCCAAGGATGAATTGGACCCGGTGGGGAGGGTTTATTGCCTTTGGTTGAGGCAAGAGAGCGGAGCCGTGCCAGCTGGGGTGTCAGACTGTGTGACTCAAAGGGACTTAGGTACCTAAATCTATTAGGTACTCAAAAAACAAATATTCTCTCTAATTTTAGGGTGGAATCAGTCTTTTTTTTTTCCTGTAGGCAGCTTTGGGGACCTCTGTTTACTATTGTTCTTAATCAAAAAATAACAGTAACAACTTGCGAGTACAAAGGGACTTTTATGTTCCTGCAGAGGCTTTTATCTCAACGCACTTTAATAAGTGCTATATCAAAACTGCTCTGCCCACCACCAAAATTCAGCCATCTCTGGGCTGCAGAGCAGCAGCAGCTGGTTCCCAGTGTGCATCAAAGCTGAGCAGCAGTTTGGGACAGTGAGGGAAGGAGAGCAGTGCATAAGGCTGAAGCTCTCAGCCCCCCTTCCAACCAGGATGCTACCTTGGAGCAGATGGGTTGGGCAAATAGTTTAGCATTTGGCATCTTGGAAAGATGTTTCTGTGACTAGAGATTGAGCCCGTGCTCTTCTCCTAGGCTTTGAGGGGTTGCCCTTACTCAGTTGATCCTGAAGACCCTGGCTGCTGCCCATCATGAGCCTTGCTCATGGGCACAGGCAGCAGAACATTCATACAATCATAGAATCATTTAGCTTGGAAAAGCCCTCTAGGATCATCAAGTCCAACCTTCGTCCCAACAACTCCCTGACCCCTAGACCATATCACAGAATCCCAGAATGTTAGGGATTGGAAGGGACCCTCCAAAGATCATCTAGTCCAATCCCCCCACTGAAGCAGGATCACCTTGATCAGGTCACACGGGAACACGTCCAGGCGGATTTTAAACATCTCTAGAGAAGGAGGCTCCACAACCTCCCTGGGCAGCCTCTTCCAGGGCTCTGTCACCCTCACCGTGAAGAAGTTTCTTCTCATATTTATGTGGAACCTCCTATATTCCAGCTTGCACCCTTGTCCTATCATTGGACATATCCTGAAGTGCTACATCTACTCGTTTTTTGGACACCTCCAGGGATTCTTCTCATATGGCCATTTGCTGTCAGCACAACTCGTGTCTTGGAGAAGATCAGATGCCTGCCCAAACAAGCCCCTTCAGATCATCCCCAGGCTGACCATTGCCTAGGCATTGCAGTCTTTATATCCTGACACCACCATGCAAGGAAAGGAAGTCTCTCCAAGCCTGTCAGAGGTCAAGGAGCACCTGGCAACACTCTAAGTCATGCTTTAGTTTCAGGTTGTCCTGCGAGGTGCAGGGAGTTGGACTTCATGATCCATATGGTCCCTACTAACTTGAGATAATCTATGACTCTATGATGTGTTAATGCTCGAGGAGTAGGAGACTGGTCTAGCAAGCCTAAAGGACTTAGGGATTTATATGGTTGACCCAGTAGAAGAAGTTCAGAGAATAATTGGCGGGACAATAATATGATTGAAAGACATTTTTTGAAAAATCCTAAATTTATGGAAAAGAATGACAATATTCCAAGTGAGCAATAGAAGAGGGCACCATGGGCTGCTCACTGAGTGAGGGCACAGTGGGGTTTAGTGATGGAAACCCTGAAAGAGGATGGGGCTGGGGGAAACAGAAAGCTGGAGCCATGGATAGAGAGAGGTAGAAGCCATGGGACAGCCATGTGTGAGAACCTGCAGCTTTCAGAGCCCATGAAGAGGATGATGCAGTAATTGAGATGCAGGGAAATCAAGTTTTGGGAAGGGTTGCATCTCTGAAACTATCAGCAGAAGGCATCTGCAAAAAGCTGGCTTGTATCTGTGACCGTAGGAGAAGGTCACATCCTGCACTGGGACTGAGTGATGGTCAGATTGATGCTTTTATCCACAGTGACTAAGGAAGGTCAGGCACAGAAAATCTGAAAAAGCAAATTGACCCTTTGCAGGCTGATGTTCACTGCTTTGCATCTCAGATCCCAACCCGAGATGTCTTTAGAGAGACTTCCCAACAAATGAAGCAACTGGAAAAGAAGCAACGAGCTGAGGTGAGCCCTGTCCATGCTTTGGAGAAAACCTTTTCGTTCCTAACAAGGGAGCCAGCATGTGGAGCCCCGTTAGAAAATAAAAAGGGGCCAATTCCCTCATATTAAGCCTGTTATTAGGCTCAGAATCAAATTAAACCACAGGGCTTTTCACCAGCAAAGTGCTATTTTAAGGCTTATTAGACTATATTAGGATTGGCATAAATTTCCACTGACATAATATAGGCCTTTAATTGGATTTAAGGGCGAGGAGGCTGCATTAAACTAAAATCAGTCCTCGCAGAGGGAAATTGGGTATTCTCCTCACAACTCCTCTGCTTTCCCTTGGCGTGAATCCCAAGCAGCCGAGCAGGCTGGGTAACCCATTCAAATCCAGATGCAATTGCTTATAGCCTCCTATATCAACCTGATAAGCAAGCTGGCTGCCAAAACACCACACACACCCCACTGCTTGTTAGCCAAAGCCTCTGCCGTGGCCAGAGCTCTGGTTCACTGGCAGCTCGGGCAAAAAATGGCATTTTCTTGGACACAATCCCTCTGCTTGACTTCATATGAAGTATTTGCCCGCGAAAGGTTACAATAACAAAATCTCAAAGCCAGGACCTTGACGTAACCTCCAAAGAGCTGAGAGCATCAGAGCCACAGGCAATAATGAAAACATAACCCCGTTGGTCCTCCCGTGCTGGAAATGTGAGTCAGGAGGTTCTCCTATGACCTGGGTTTTTTCACGCCTCCCTTGATTAGACACGGTAGGTTCTCAGGAGCTCAGAGGTCAGGGGTTGTCTCAGCTTTCTCCACGGCTTGGCCACGTGCAATCTCTCCTTCCCCCAAGAAACTGAGAACAACCCTGAGATATCCACAGTCATGAAAGGCTGTGAAACATGATGGTTTTTTACACTCATCAGTCCCCAAGTCACTCTCCACTGGAGAACTGGAGCTATTAGAGGAACAGGTAATTTTTCTTCTGTGCCTCTGTGTGTCTCCAGTACTGCCCACTCCATGTGAGATATAGAAGCTTGAGAAGGAGAAAATAAAACCCACTTAAATATTGAGTGGGACACGCTGTACCTTGGGTTTAATAAAGGCAGAGATTGAGTGATCAGTCATCCTGCACCTTAAGAGATGTCCCTTATTTGGCACTTAATGGGCCATGACTAGTTTCCAGTAATAAGGCTCTACCAAAAGGCTTCTGAGCTCTTCTAAAACCCCAGAGACACAGAGAAACTTTCCACCACGTAAAAGACTTCTCTGAACTGGTACCTGATGTTATGAACTTGTCCACAATCTAATGTCTTGAGACAACTACATCATACAAATCTTTTCTTAAAACACCAACCACTTCACATCTGGCTGTGTCAGGGATGGGGACTTTACAATCTAACTCCTGCAAGTGAAAAGCAGCTTTAAGTTGAGCCAAGCTTATAGTTTTCCTGAGAAGATGCTTCAATGCTCACTCTTCCAAGGTTGAGGAGCTCCTAGATAAGCCTCAGAGTCTTTTCTCTCACAGCTTTGGGGAATGCTATCAAACCTGCCCTTCTGAACCTGCCCAGCCCCATAGTCACCAGACACACATGGTCACCTTTAGTGGAATATTAAGCCAAGGAAGGAGTTTGGTGCTACTCTTCAGAGACATTTCAAAGGATGCTCCCAGGTGGAGACTCACATTTTCCAAAAGAAGGTTTTAGCAGAGATTTTGATACAGCACTTTCCACATGCAGGTGAAGGTGTCCACTCTTGAAGGGTGTGCATTATGTGTGTGTGGTGAGACCTGATCCATCACAGCTCAGCAGCTGCATCCCATCAGCACAAACATTTGGCTGCCCAAGACGGGGAGAGTTTTCATCTGATGAAACAAACTTTACGCCTTTCCTGACAGCTTTGGGATTACTTCAAGATGTATCTAGGGAGCTCAGACAGGCCAAATGGGGTTGATGGATTCAGGGTGGCAACACAACCCAGCAATGCTCCGTGGCCTCCAAGCAGCCAGAAACCTTTTGCTGTTGTTCTGCTGCCCCATCCCTTGCAAGTGACCTCAATGGGCATGGTGTATCCATGTAGTCACTCACTCAGGCCATTTTGAAGTGTGTGGGACCTACCTGCCATGCAGCCATGACTCAGTGGCCAGCAAAAGCTACATGGGAGTAGTTAGAGCTGGAGAAAAAACTTTGATTACACCAATATCTCAATCTTAATGCTTGGCTTTAACCATATTCATTAGAAAAGCCCAGATGACTTCATTGTGCAGCCTCTGAGGGAGCATAAAGAGTGGAAAGCAAAACAAAGCTGGGAACCCCAAAGTGTTGCTGAATGTCAGGAGTAAAGATGGTTTTGCTGGCAGAGAGTCACAACTGTGAGCTAAGACCCAAAGGTCCCTCTGAGCAAATCCCCCATAGTCATTTACCTTGCCTGAAACCAGCAAAGCAATCTTCCTAACATAGATATCATGGAAACCATGACCTTGCTTTGGTGGGTAGTTGTAGGTAACTTTTTCCTTCAATTTAGACTGTTTGGAAGGTTTAGGTGACAAATGCAGCTCTGCAGATGAGCCACAGACAAGCCAAGGAATGGACCTGAAATGCTTTAAAGCAGTTTCTACAATAAGTACACTCTGACACGGGCCCTTTTGGAAACACACCATCATAGAATCATACAATTGTCAGGGTTGGAAGGGACCTTAAAGATCATCTAGTTCCAACCCCCCTGCCATGGCCAGCAACACCTCTCACTAAAGCAGGTTGCTCACAGCCCCAGCCAGCCTGGCCTTCAACATTGCCAGGCATGGGGCTTCCACCACCTCTCTGGACAACCTGGGCCAGTGTCTCACCACTCTCATGGGGGAGCACTTCTTCCTAACGTCTCATCTGAATCTACCCTCCCCTAGTTTTGAGCCATTCCCCCCAGTCCTACCACTACCTGACAGCCTAAAAAGTCCCTCCCCAGCTTTCTTGTAGCCCCCTTCAGATCCTGGAAGGCCACAAGAAGGTCCCCTTGGAGCCTTCTCTTCTCCATGAAAGGGCTGCTCTTCTCCATCATGAAAGGGCTGCTCTACCTCTGGTCTCAGCCCAGGATGGCCCCACATCTATTTGGCCCAGTGAGAAGAAAGAGAGAGCACAAAACTTGAAGCAAGCAGGACCTGGCTCCTTGGGACTTTCCTATTTTAAAATCTCCACATGATTCTGCACTTTCTGGCTCCAGATGGGACCCAAATACCGACGGATCAGGGAAAATGCTGCCATCATGATATTTCTGCAGTAGCCAGAGTCAGGGAAATTCTAGACAGAAGATGGATTTTCCAGCTGTAGAGAAACTAGGTCAAACACTTGAACTTGTGGGTGCTTAGCTGCACTAAACCTCCTCCAGTGCTCTGCCAGCTGTGCCAGGACTGGTCCAGAAACCTAAACCAAGAGGAGGGAGATGATTTCCCAGCCCTGCTGCACTAACAGAGAGCTTTAGAGATGCCTTACAAATGCATTTCTCTCCTCCTCTGCCCTTGGATACGATCTCAAGACCTTTCTCAAGATTACTCTGCAGCAGCTGCCATTTGCCTCAGCAAGAAAATCCACACTGAAGATCGAGACATATTCCTGTTAGTCTGTGGGCAGGTCTCTCCTGGGACACAGGAGAAGTCCCATTGCTTGAGGCATTTAGAGTTAGACTGGCCAAAGCTCCTGGGAGTCTCTGTGGGGAGACAATCTCGCCCTTGCCTCTGGAGAATGGGGCAGACCTAATAAGCCTTTCTCTCTGTCTGATTTCTCTGATCCTCTGATTAAAGTATGTTCATATCATTTGCATTTGAATTTGCTTTTATCCACCCCCCGATGCCAAAACATGTAGGCAGGCAATTCAGGAGCTGATGTGTTTATGTAACTGTAAGCTAGGTTTACAGCAGTTTAATTAGTAATATTAATAACGTCACCTAAGCTTAATGATACCAATTAGAACACAGTAAATATTTCTTACTGGATTACAAGTTGCAACATTGAAAGATGAACTTTCATGCTCGGTCAAACTTCCTAAACATGGTATTTCAAAAAGAGAGATAAGACAGTTTGCTTTTTACATGTGGATAGCTCTTTTAATCTCAAAAAGGGATAATTATTGCATATAAATATTTGCAGATGGGAAACACTGTCCCATTTGATGTATGAGCACCTCTCCTCTCCTTGTTTTTGCTTCATTGAGATAGTGGGATGGGTTGCCCAACTGCACCAAGGGAAAAACACCTTTTTGATGCCCCAAACAGGTGATTACAAGCTCCTGCAATGCACAGAGGAAGAGAAATGGTCAGAGATCTGCAAGGGAGCAAGGTCAAGGTTACATTAATCTGTTTATGATGTGCTGTATGCTTTGAGGAACTGTAGATGCAGAGGAAACAGAATTAGGAAAGACCCTTTGGGTCATGTGGGATGAGTGTTTCATAAGACTTCCACTTTGGCCCCAAGGCAGCTTTTGAAGGTGGCAGATGGAAGCAGTTAAGACAATTGAGAGCTGTTTAAAATCCCATCACTAATACAGCCTCAGCTCTCTCCTTACCATGTAGGATTACCCTTGGCAGCATCTTGCATCTCAAGACAGCAGAGGTTCTACTTGGTATTTTTTGAGCCTCATGAAATTGTCACACTTCTCATTCCTATGCCGAGCTGACCAGTAGGGTCTGGATTGTCTTTGCTTGGGTATCAGCAAGGAACAAAATTAAAACCTCTGGAATAAGAGTTCTTTTTAATATATCAGTATCATTGTCAATGATCTGGACAAGGGGATCAAGGGCATCCTCAGTAAGCTTGCAGATGACATCAAGTTGGGTAGAAGTGTTGACCTGCTGGAGGTTTGGGAAGCTCTACGGAGGGATCTGGCCAGGCTGGATGAATGGGTTGAGGTCAGTTGTATGAGGCTCTGCAAGGCCAAATGCCAGGTCCTGCATTTGGGTCACAAAAACCCCCTGCAATGCTAAAGGTTTGGAAAGTATGGCTGGAAAGCTGCCTGGCAGAAAGGATCTGGAGGTATTGATCAACAACCAGCTGAGTATGAGCCAGCAGTGTGCCCGGGTAGCCAAGAAGCCATCAGCATCCTGGCTTGGATCAGCACCAGCAGGACCAGGGCACGGATCATTCCCCTGCACTGGGCACTGGGGAGGCCCAACCTCGAATCCTGGGGTCAGTTTTGGGTCCCTCACTCCAAGAAGGACATTGAGAGGATGAAGCATGTCTGAAGAAGGGCAACGAAGCTTGGGAAGGGTCTAGAGCACAAGTCTTGTGAGGAACAGCTGAGGGACCTGGGGTTGTTGAGCCTGGAGAAAAGGAGGCTCAGGGGAGACCTTCTGGCTCTTGACAATTTCCTGCAAGGAGGTTGGAGCCAGGTAGGGTCGGGCTCTTCTCCCAAGGGACAAGCAATAGAACAAGAGGAAATGTTCTTAAGTTGCACAGGGTGGGGTTTAGGTTGGACATGAGGAAAAAAGTTCTTCTGTAATATGGTTGTCAAGGACTGTCCCAGGCTGGCCAGGGCAGTGGTGGAGTCCCCATCCCTGGAGGGGTTTAAAAGATGTGTAGATGTGGTGCTGAGGGACATGGTTTAGTGGTGGATTTGCCAACACTAAACCTTTGATTCTGCAAGATCCTTATTCTACAAAATGATATAATGGAAGCAGATTTGATGTATCCTGACTATGCTTCCTCAATCCTCTCCTCCTAAACTTGGATTTACTAGAATCACCTACTAAAGCAAAAGACAACTTTAGTTTCCAGAGTAGAGGTACTCCTCAGACTCACTCCGGAACATCATCTTCCTCCTGTTTCTTTGGTCCTTTTCCCATCAATTCTCTTCCCCAGGAGCTTTCACACCCCCTCTTCTTGCCTCAATCAACACTTCACATGGTACCCAGCTAAGCTACAGGAGCAGACCTCAGTTCCACTTGTCTTATGGAAACTGGGAGTATTTCAAGAGTAGTTCAATGAAACTGTGCCCCAGGAGGAGTGAGGATGGAAGCAGAGTCCTGTGTGAGGTCTGTTGGCAATGTAGTTATTAGAGCACTGGAAAACCAACAGCTTATGGGCCTAGCTGGAAACCATGTCTCAAGGTTGCTGTTTAAGATGAGGTATTGTACATCACCCTCAGGAAGCACCACTGATCACAGAGAAAGCTGAGGTGACTGCTGCTCAAAAAATGTTTTTAGAGATCTAAAACACAGAGATGGGAATCTCAGCTTCATGCCACCACTATGAAAACCAGCAGGTCCTGCAAAGGAACCAAGGGATGAGCAGACCTCCCAAGTCTGACTTCTCATGGCAATGCCTCTGCTACATACATGACAGTTTTCTTTCTCTGATTATTGGATTTCTGATCTTGCCAGCACAAAGGAGTGAAGTGAGGGAGGAACAAGAGGAGCAAAAGAGTCTGTGGAGGAGGAGGAAGGGGAAAGGGAGCCCATCCAGGCTGGCTGGGGCTGTGAGTAACCTGCTCTAGTGGGAGGTGTCCCTGCCCATGGCAGGGGGTTGGAACTAGATGATCTTTAAGGTCCCTTCCAACCCTGACAATTCTATGATTCAAAGAAGGAGGGAATATGTCTCTATCCCCAGCCTCACCACATAATTCACAAGAAGGGGCAACTCATCGTAAATAACCCAAAGCTCCTGGGAGCAGTGACCTAATCAAGATGTATAATTGCATGCCTTATCTAAATGAAAGCATCATTTCAGAAATGATAATGTGCATCACCGTGGATTCAATTGCTATAGAGTTCAGCACTGAAGGGTAATTATAATGTTTAACAAATATATTCCCTTTAGGGGCCTGCAGTTAGAGATATCATGTCCTGGTTTCCCCCCATGATGCATGTCTACTACCAAATTAGGAGGGTTTCCTCTCCCTTATGAAATTTCTCACTGATTTTCCAAAAGAGGTTTCCCCTTGTCCTATCCAGACCGGCAAGATTGGCCTTTAGGATGACAAATGGCAGAGATTACAGGGAAAAAAAAGTTACCTAAAAAATGAACCAAGAGAAAAAGTAGGTCCTAAGAGAGAAGAAGAACTCAAGCTACCTCCCTGCTTGCTTGTCATCGTTCAAGACTGTGACCAGACTCCTACCACCTCCTGAGGAAAGATGTTCTCCCCTCTACCAGCCCCTGCTGCCTGGATATTTGATATGAGTCCTCAAAATCCTTTTTTTGTTCATTTTCTCCCCTTGCTTCTACTCATATCCATCTGGATAATGCCTGTCCCTTGCAGGAGGAAACAGGCTTCAGATAGCTCCAGGTTGTTACCATGCATAATTGATCCACCACACTCAGCGTGAAGGAAGGTCTAACACAAACAGGTACCAGGCCTATATTTATGCAAAAGTGAGGCATAAATAAACAGAAGTACAAAACAGCTTCAGAAAAGGAGATACTAAGCAGGTCAGCAGCTTTAGCCTGGAGAAGAAACAACTGATGGGGTGTCTATAAAATCAAGGAGTGGAGAAGGGGGAGAGTGAAGGGCTGCTCCCTTCCCAGCACACAGAAACAAGCAATCAGGTGGTGGCTTTATCATAGAATGGGTTGGGATGGAAGGGGCCTTAAAGATCTAGTTCCAACCCTCCTTCCATGGGCAGGGACACCTCCCACTAGACCAGGTTGCTCAAGGCCCCATCCAACCTGGTCTTGAACACCTCCAGGGATGGAGCATCCACAACTCCCCTGGGCAACCTGTGCCAGTGTCTCACCACCCTCAGAGTGAAGGATTTCCTCCTAATTTCCAATCTGGCTCTTCCAGTTTGAACCCATTGCCCCTCATCCTATCACTTTGTGAAAAGTCCCTCCCCAGCTTTCTTGTAGGCCCCCTTCAGATACTAGAAGACCACAATAATCATAGAATAGAATCATAGAATGTTTTAGGCTGGAAGGAATCTCTAGAGGTCATCTTGTCCAGCCTTTCTACACAGGTAGGGACATCTCTACCTAGGTCAGGCTGCTCAGAGCCCCATCAAGCCCGACCTGCTTTAGCAGGCAGCAAGCTGAAGACAAAAGAAGGCAAGTACTTTTTCATGCAGCGTGTAATTAAATTAGAGAAGTGGTCAGGGCAGGATGTCAGGCAGGCCAAAAATTATGAATGAAGTTAAATAAATAAAAAGAACTAAAAATCAGATGACTTGAAGGAGGATGGGTCCATTAAGGGCTATTAAACACTATTCAGGATATAACCTTCACCTCAGGAAGTCTTTACACCGTTATCTGCTGGAAGGTCAGAGGATATTCAGGACAAGGATTACTCAGCACATGCTGTTTTCCATGTGGATCTCCAGCTCCAGCCAACACGCTGCTCCAGGGACCACAGTATGTGTTCCAGTTTATGCACATCAGCTGCTCAACAGCAACATGTTTTGGTCTCTTCAGGTCAGGGTGTAATTGATAAGAAAGGTACAGAGTGATAGCACAAGGCACTCGAGGAGAGCACGCTGAGCCTGCTGCCCAAGGTTGCTCCAGTCCTCACTCAGAGGCACAAACAAGACTGGTTACTCCACGGAGATGTCTTAGAAAATGGAGATGTCTTGTGGTCAGCAGGTTGAGGGAGGGGATCCTGCCCCTCTGCTCCAACCTGGGGAGACCCCCCTGCAGTGCTGGGGCAGCTCTGGAGTCCTCAGCACAGCAGAGCCATGGAGCTGGGGGAGCGGGGCCAGAGGAGGCCCCAGCAATGAGACAAGGGCTGGAAGCCTCTGCTGGGAGACCAGGCTGGGAGAGTTGGGCTTGGTCAGCCTGGAGAGGAGAAGGCTCCAGGGAGACCTTCTGGTGGCCTTGCAGGACTTCAAGGGGCCTGCCAGAAAGATGGGGAGGGACTTTTGAGCAGGGCCTGTTGGGACAGGACAAGGGAGATATAGACTAGATGTAAGGAAGAAATTTTTTGCACTGAGAGTGGTGAGAGCCTGTCCCAGGTTGCCCAGGGAGGTAATTGATGCTCCATCCCTGGAACCATTGCAGGTGAGGTTGTTTGGGGCTCTGAGCAACCTGAGATAGTTGCAGATGTCCCTGCTCAGTGCAGGGGGGGTTGGATAGATGAACTTGAAAGGTCCCTTCCAACCCAAACCAATCTATGATTCTATGAATATATCCTGCAAACAGACTGTCTGCCCTGGATGCAGCAGCCAAGAATGAAAACAACCCCAAAAAGGGTGTGCTACTCCAAAGGTGTTCTGGTTATGCCATGCCAGGAGTTGGCTTGTCATGGTATGGATGAGATCAGATCACTACTACTGTAGGGAGTGCTGAAACCATGGAAAATAAATATATATTTTTATTTTTATTTTTTTTACCATGAATGATGGATGAATTCAGCAAGAAAGACAATCTAGTTTAGAGACAGATCTGTCAGCTGCAAAATAGCTGATCCTGCTCTGGGTTATTAGCTGGGAAAACAAAATTGAGCCAGCAGCGTGTTTGGAGAATCTTTTTTAAAACCACATTAATAAAAAAAACCAAAAAACAAGAGAGAGACAGAAAAACAGAGAGAAAAGGAGCGAGAGGGGAACTTGGTTAGATGAATAATTTCTGTGTCACCTCCACCACCCTGATTAAACCTGTGGTGCCTAAATCAAAGATCCCAACAGCAACCTTAAAAGAAGACTGAAAACAATTTTGCTCGCTGCCATTTTTCCCTCTGCCTGCATTTCATTACATAGAAACTTTTATTTTGTCCTCTTTTGATCCTTGAACGTAAGAGGCAAGAGGGAGGTGGGGGGGGAAGCCACAAGAAATAAAAAAAAATTGACACCAATCTTGTTTGCTTCCTTCTCCTCGCCTGCACCCATAACTCAATTGGCTCAGAAGTGAAGCGCCAGCAGAAACGAACCGAGTGCAGCCACCAAATGAAAACCAAATGCTGGGTTGCAAAAGCAGTATTTCCAATAACATGAAATTACTGGGCTGACTCTCCTCCCTTCCCCCCCCCAACGTGTTGCAGCCAGGCTGTGGTGGAGCCCAGCACACACTCGCAGAGGGGATAGAGATACTCTGCTTCTAAGTAGCCCTGGAGCTGCGTTTATTGGCGAGAGACCAGCAGCTGATGCTGGAGACCGAAGCAATTTATGCAGAAATAAAGCTTTGATCACAGGCTGCCTGCTGGATAGAGGAGAAGTGTGGGTGCAGGAGTCCACTCACACTCCCAGCTCTGCTACCACACGTGTTGGGCAAGTCAGAGAATCATAGAATCATAGAATCGTCAGGGTTGGAAGAGACCTTAAAGAGCATCCAGTTCCAACGCCCTGCCATGGGCAGCCACACCTCCCACTACACCAGGTTACTCACAGCCCCAGCCAGCCTGGCCTTCAACATTTCCAGGCATGGGGCTTCCACCACCTCTCTGGACAACCTGTGCCAGAGTCTCCCCACCCTCATGGGGAAGAACTTCTTCCTAACGGCCCATCTGCATCTCCCCACCTCTAGTTTTAACCCCTTCCCCCCAGTCCTACCACTACCTGACATCCTAAAAAGTCCCTCCCCAGCTTTCTCGTAGCCCCCTTCAGATCCTGGAAGGCCACAAGAAGGTCTCCTTCTCTTCTCCAGACTGAACAACCCCAACTCTCTCAGTCTGTCCTTGTAGGAGAGGTGCTCCAGCCTCTGAGCATCCTCGTGGCCCTCCTCTGGACGCGTTCCAGCATGTCCAGATCTTTCTTGTACTAGGGGCTCCAGAACTGGACACAGTGCTCCAAGTGGGGTCATAGAATCATAGAACCATTCAGGTTGGAAAAGATCTCTAGGATCATCAAGTCCATGCACCTTTCTCCACATAGGTCTAATATTTGCAAATTAGGGACCATGACACCCACTCTCCCATATTAAATCTTCAGATTTAACAGTCAGAATTTTGTTCAGCCCTAACCCTAAAAAAACCCCAAACAAACAAAGGAAGACTTCTGCTTTCAGAAGTCCTCTCCTTGCTCCCTGTAATGCCCAGTGATGGGTGGAATCATAGGTCTCCACATGAGACTGCCTTCTCAAAATCAGTGTTAAACCAACAACTCATAAACTCATTGCAACTCATCTGCCATTTGATAAGGGCTCCTGTCCTGGCAGTAAGACTGTGCTGGGACAAGAGTCACTAATGAGACACACAGGAGGATGTGGGTGATCCTTCATCCCAACTCCATCTTCCCATGGCTGCTGTCATCTCTCTGCTCTCCTGCTTTCAGAGCTCCCTTCCCAAGATATGAGTAGATGCAGCACTTGAGGCTATGGTCTAGTGGTTAGGAAAATGTTGGGATGAAGATTGGACTTGATGATCCTAGAGGTCCTTTCCAACCATAATGATTCTATGATTAGAACACAGAATCATAGAATCATTTAGGTTGGAAAAGACCTCTAGGATCATCAAGTCCAACCTTTGTCCAACATCTCCCTAACCCTAGATCAGGGAGGTCTCAAAGCACCACATCTACTCATTTTTTGAACCCCTCCAGGGATGGTGACTCCACCACCTCCCTGGGCAGCCTGTGCCAGTGCCTGACCACTCTTGCAGCAAAGAACTTCCTCCTAACATCCAATCTAAACCTCCCTTGATGCAACTTTGAAGTCATCACCTCTTGTCCTGTCAAAAATGCTTCTGACACGTTTGCCTTCACATGATCCAAGGTCTGAAAGAACAGCCACTGGTTCCACATACAAGTTGAGGGTATGTCCTTGGGTTTTCACCTCTACTTGTGATCCAGCAAATAGATTATCCTCCCCAAAACCTACCCCCAGAGCACTCACAGCAGACCCAAAGCTTAGACAGGGCAATATTATGAGTCATTGGGGCCCATGTACGTTGAAACTGGGAGGACTGGAGCGATGAAAAGTTGGATTATGACGCAGTGATTCTCCTCCCCAGGATGGCTCTGGGTTCATGTAAAGCTTGGGCAACACGTCTGTGTGTGGGTTGTGAATTGTTTGTACGTGCGTATGTGGAGGGAGGGACGTCAGTGGGAGGAATTCATTAGCATTTGGGCTCTTACATATTTATGCTCCCAAACACGTGGAACAAAGGGAGGACACATCAGGGAGCCCTGCTCTGCAAAAAGCCCTCTGACATCCGCAGCTGTTGGGTGTGTTGGTGGCCAAAACCAGCCAAACCCCCATGGCTTAGGACATGCCAGGCCAAATGATGAGAAAAGTCTTCACCTGCCTTGCTATGAGCCTCTCCACAGCTCATCATCATCCAACCCAGGTGGTTTTTCCACTTCTCAAAATACACCTTTGCTGCTATTTGATTCTCTGATTTCTCATCCCACCCAAAGCAGGCACAGAGAGTAGATCATAGAATCATAGAATCATAAAACCATAGAACCATTTAGGCTGGAAAAGACCTTTAAGAGCATCGAGTTCAACCGTTAACCCAGCACTGCCAAGTCCACCACTAAACCATAGAATCATAGAACATTTCAGGCTGGAAGGGACCTCTAGAGGTCATCTTATCCAACCTCTCTACACAAGGAGGGACATCTCTACCTAGGGCAGGCTGCTCAGAGCCCCATCAAGCCTGAACCATGTCCCTCAGCACCACATCTCCATGGCTTTGAAACCCCTCCAGGGATGGGGACTCCACCACTGCCCTGGGCAGCCTGGGACAGGCCTTGACAAGCCTGGACAGGAAGATGTTTTTCCCAATATCCAACCTAAATGTCCCCTGGTGCAACTTAAGGACATTTCCTCTTGTCTTACGACTTGGAGAAGAGAACAATCCCAATCTCGTTACAACCTCCTTTCAGGTAGCTGTAGAGAGCAAGAAGGTCTCTCCTAAGTCTCCAAACTAAACAACCCAAGTTCCCTCAGCCATTCCCCAACACACTCCTGCTCTAGATCCTTCCCCAGCTTCACTGCCCTTCTCTGGACACACTCCAGACTCTCAATGTCCCTCTTGGAGTGAGGGGCCCAAAACTGACCCCAGTATTTGAGGTGTGCCTCCCTAGTGCTCAGTACAGGAGGATGATCACTGCCTAGTCTTGCTGCCCACACTGGTGCTGACACAAGCCAGGATGCTGGTGGCCTTCATGGCCACCTGAGCACATGCTGGCTCATCTTCAGTTGGCTGTTCACCAACACTCCCAAGTCCTTTTCCACCAGGCCATTTTCCAGCCACACCTCCCCCAAGCATGGAATGTTGCAGGGGATTCTTGTGACCTAAATGCAGGACCTGGCACTTGGTCTTGTTGAATCTCATACAACTGTCCCAAGACCATTGATACAGCCTGGCCAGATCCCTCTGTAGAGCTTCCCAACCCTCAATCAAATCAACATTCCTACTCAGCTTGGTGTCATCTGAAAACTTACTGTGGGTGCCCTCAATTCCCTCATCCAGATCATTGATAAAGATATTAAACAGAACTGGTTCCAGTGCTAAGCCCTGGGGACCATCACCTGTGACCAGCTCCAACTGGATTTAACTCCATTCACCATCACTCTTTGGGCTCGGCCATCCAGAGGGTTTTTTATCCAGTGAACAGTTTACACGTCCAAGGCATGAGCATGAGATGACTCCCATTCTCCATGCAGCTGCTGCTGATGTGCACAAGGGTGGTCTGATGTCTCAGCCCTGGACACCTCTGAGCAACCCAAGTTTTTCCAACTTGTCCTCAGGTGATGCATTTTGAAGAAGACCCTGCCAAGCTGCACAGGGAAAACACATCAGAACACAGCATCCATCTCTGACACCAAGAGTTCATCATCATCCACCATAAAGAGGGGAGATTTAGTTTGGAAATTTTTGGTTCTGAGGGTAGCGAGATACTGGAACAGGTTGCCCAGGGGTGTTGTAGATGCTCCATCCCTGGAGGTGTTCAAGGCCAGGTTGGATGCGACTTGGAGCAACCTGGTCAAGTGGGAGGTGTCCCTGCCATGGCAAGGGGGTTGGAACTAGATGATCTCTGAGGTCTCTTCCAACCCAAACCATCCTATGATTCAACAATCCACTTATGATTTTTAAGGGAGAGAAGGGCCATGGGATACAAGACCAGGAGACTGATACAGGACCAGGGCATGGGAGACATGGTCAAAACACCACAGATCCCTTAAAAGCACAGTGATATATTCTGCCCACCTTTTCACCTCTGGTTTGTTAGGAAGTCCATTAGAAAGGAAAAAGAAATGACCTTACAACCAAATAAGGTGTCCTGGACCTTGCACAGGAGCACTGAGGTCTGCACAGGAGCTCTGGCATAGCAAGAGGCAAGGGTCTCATTAGCTTCAGTTGTATGTTTGTTTTCCTGACCACTGCTGCTTCTTTCAACTCTCCTCTTCCCCTCAGGCAAAAATCAGTTGCAGGGACTGTATTAAGCTCCTCACTAAGCCTCCTCTTTGATTACAATTCCCAGCAAACCACCAGGGTGCAAGAAACATAATTAAATACCTCGCTTGCTCTGTAAACAGGAGGCCCCCAGAGAAGACAACCCATGACTCCCCAGATGGGCTACCCCAGAAAAAGTCTCCCCCAGCTTCAAGGTGAGACCAGAGAAGCCATAAGGGTTGTCCCTGAGACATTATCTCAGCAGGCCACGCAAAATGCCAGTGGTGGAACAACCCAGAGGAGGATAAAAGAAATCATTTAAGTGATAAGTGACTCGGACTGATAAAAAGTAATAACTGTGCAAAGAGTGCAGCCAATGCACGTTCCCTGCCCTGAATGCATTGCTTTGAACATCGAGCTCATCAAAAGCATTTCCTCTTCATACAATTCCTTCAGAATGCCAAATCTCCTATCTCATCTGCTCATGACAAAGCCCTGGGAATGGTCTAAGGAGCAGCAGAGATGTAGCTACAAAACCCTTCCTCTCTAGAAGGAAGAAAGAACAATATTTATTAGCAAATCTTGTAGGCTTCACCTCTCTGGAATGCTGTTTGGGAATGCCAGGGGTTTCCCAATGTGGTTCTCCGGAGAGGCCTTCACACAGCTCCTCACTATGACATGGATCTCAGGAGTATAATTAAAGCACCAGACTCGGGGCAGAATGACACATGGATCAGAGCACCTATGGAAAGTGCTGGAGGGATGTTCTCGTGGGAAGGGTGAGGAGGGTCTCCAAAGACTGGGGTTTTCAGTGAATTCTGGTGACTTCTGTAATTATACAAGTGAAGGAGATAAAAGCAGGGGGAAAAAAAAAAAGACAGAAAACTCCTCAGGCTTCAGGAAGGAAGTTCACCAGGGAAGTTTGTGTTATGCTGTTGGCAAGATGAATTATGGAGATTTTTCACTTCCTTCTGCAAATTCCAACAGGGTCAACGCCAGACTGGATTTGTCCCCCTTTCTGTTATGTCCCACCACACTACCAGCTAAACAAAATCTGCTAGAGTCCAATGAGAGCAAGTTTTTCAGAAGAGCCAAGGCTGCCAGAGGCCAAGGGACCTCCCAAAAACTTCCTGCGAGAAATGACTCAAGATACTTCCAGTATCTGAAGGGGGCTGGGGAGGGACTTTTTAGGATGTCAGGTAGTGGTAGGACTGGGGAGAATGGATCAAAACTAGAGGTGGGGAGATTCAGATGAGAGGTTAGGAAGAAGTTCTTCCCCATGAGGGTGGGGAGACACTGGCACGGGTTGGCCAGAGAGGTGGTGGAAGCCCCATCCCTGGAAATGTTGAAGGCCAGGCTGGCTGGGGCTGTGAGCAACTGATCTAGTGGGAGGTGTCCCTGCCCATGGCAGGGGGTTTGGAACTAGATGATCTTTAAGGTCCCTTCCCACCCTGACAATTCTTTGATTCTATGATTCTATGTGCACAGGTAGTTTGGCCAGGGCAGAACAGGACCCTAGCTGTGAACATGACTGTATGGAGCTATGGAAGAGTGGAACTCTAAAGCTCTCACCATGAAGAGGGTGACCTCCTGAGCCCCAACCAACCTGAACAATGAGGCCTGCTCAGCCTACCAGCAAGATACCACTTTTGCTTTCAGAGAAAATCATCTGAGGGACATGTCATGCCTAGTTGACCATGAATCATAGAATCATAGAATTGTCAGGGTTGGAAGGGACCTTACCCCCCTGCCATGGGCAGCAACACCTCCCACTAGAGCAGGTTACTCACAGCCCCAGCCAGCCTGGCCTTCAACATTGCCAGGCATGGGACTTCCACCACCTCTCTGGCCAACCTGTGCCAGTGTCAGCTCAGGTGTCCACTGGCCCCTTCAAAATCTGCAAAACTCTTACTGAACAACATCTTCAAAGACATGAAATCATGAAAGCAGAAGGAATTCAGGCACCACACACAAGACCTGCTGTTCTTCTCAACGTTCAAACCCACTTTGCTCTCCTACATTGCTCTCCTACGTTCTCCCCATGAGGGTGGGGAGACACTAGCACAAGTTGCCCAGAGAGGTGGTGGAAGCCCCATCCCTGGACATGTTGAAGGCCAGGCTGGCTGGGGCTGTGAGTAACCTGGTCTAGTGGGAGGTGTTGCTGCCCATGGCAGGGGGGTTGGAACTAGATGATCTTTAAGGTCCTTTCCAACCCTGACAATTCTGTGATTCTATGATCTTCTTCCCCCTTGGAAGGTGGATTGCATGACCCATCAGGCGCCTGGGATGCCAATGGGAATCCTTGATGCTGTGCTCCTAACTTAAAAAGTCTATGGGACCTCCATTAAACACCACAATATTGTGGATGATTTGGTTCCTAATTGCGTTGCCTTTTTACTGTTGCATTAAACAACAAGACACCCATATAGGATTGGGGGAGGGGGAGGCCACAGTAGCATAAAGGAAAGGAAAGCAGGGAAATGTGAAACTTTCATGTGAGATAAGAACCTCATAACACTGTTATTATATCCCTCTGCAGTCAGGCGGTCTCCTGGCTTTAATAAAATCTCATTTTCCTTAAATTTTCCCATGTGGCCAACGTATTATGTGTGGAGTTTAATGTAGCAGGATATGATCTAAACTTAGACTCAGGTGGTCTGGGCCCTCTGGAACAGACAGGGTGGATTGTCAAGCCCTGAATAGGGGAATATAAACAGCAAGAGAAAACGCTTCCTTTTTTTTTTTTCCCCTATTCCAAGATCTGAAAAGACCTCACTATATTCAATTAATGATCCAGGCAACCAGCCCAAATCAAAGAGACATGCGTGCAGCCATGAAGGGCTGGGGGGTGAGGGAGAGAATAGAACCAACACTCACTTCTCTTTGTTGGAACTAACAAAGAAATTAAAATTATTTTTAAAATATCTTTCAAGATTTTGCAAACGATTGATTTGTGTCTTTTGGTTGGGGTTTTTTTAATTCTCTTTTTTTTTTTTTTTTTAATTTTGCAAGGGTGTCTCTTTTTGTGAACCACCCCAGCTCTATTCCCTGCAGAACTCCTTAAGGTTTTCATTAGGATAGGGATATCACGTTCATTAGGATCACTGCTCCTGATGAATTCATTTTTGTTGTCACACACAATTCCATAAGTGGCTTTCACTCCGAGTTCCAAGGGTGATCCTCTGTCACACGGCATCAGTCACCACATCTTTGCAGAAAGAAATATTCCTGGAATGGGCTGGGTTTCAGTGTCAAGAAACACTCTCTGCAACAGCTCCACTCAAGAGCATTGGGGCTTTTGGTTTGCTTGGGTTTTAATTAAAAGAGATACACGAGATACACCATTAAATTGCATTTTTCTAAGAGAAGCACTTCCAGAGCTGATGCAGCACCAAAGCAAATTCTTTGTTCTGGTTGTAAAGCTCCATCCAGCCAACTTCTTATGTTATTTGCAATATTTCCTGCCCTGTCCTGTTTCTCCATGCACCTCCAGGAGGTATGGGCGGGTTGTTGCTGGAGAAAGGACAACATAGGGGACATTTAAACAAGATAAAATGGATCTGGGGTGCCCTGCTGAGCATCAATTTAGCAATTTCTGGCTGTAGGCTTCCAAATATAGGATCTCACAATCAGAGATGACCAGGATTAATTGGTAGGACTTCATAGAATTATCAGGGTTGGAAGGGACCTCAAAGATCATCTAGTTCTAACCCCCCTGCCATGGGCAGCAACCCCTCCCACTAGATCAGGTTGCTCACTGCCCCAGCCAGCCTGGCCTTCAACATTGCCAGGGATGGGGCTTCCACCACCTCTCTGGGCAACCTGTGCCAGTGTCTCCCCACCCTCATGGGGAAGAACTTCTTCCTAACGTCTCATCTGAATCAACCCACCTCTAGTTTAGATCCATTCCTGGATCTGTATTGACCAGTCATGCCAGTCAGTGTCCAAACAGCCCCCTTCACTGCTTACAGACCAGGACCAGTTGCCACATGGAAAAGGAGCCCACCCAGACTGTGCACTGGGGGAGGTTAGTGTGGGATCATTTAGATCAGATTGATGAATATGGGCACAAAGGAAATACCAAAGCAGGTTGGTTTAGGCTGCAAAGGAAGGTGAAAAATCCTGAGCACTCAGCTGTGCCCCAGCTACTGTGACCACAAAGCATCTGATGAACCTGAGGGACCTTTAACCTCCTCTCTAAAGCCAGCAAGACCTTGTCTTTTGTGTGAAGGTGTGGAAGTTAAGGCAGAGGAGGGTTAAGTGTCAGGGTCTTTGGCAGTAGATCTTGCTTTCCTGCTTTCACTGTTAAGGTATGGAGGCTTGTGGAAGGGAGCAGATCTACACTGGAAACACAAGGTGCATTTTCCTCAGTGCCTCCTTCAGCAGCAAGGCCAACTTGAAAGCTCCCTAACTCCAGATGTTTGCTCCTGAACCTCCCTCCTGGCCTGGAGAAAACCACCACCTCCATCAGCGCCACCCCGTGCAACTGCAAGAAGGGGAACCCAGATGGTGCAGAAAACAACAGCCTTAGACACTCTTCTCCAGCAATTTCCAAAAGCAGAACTACAGCCTTAAAAAGCAACCACGGCTGTCCTATCTCTCTTAGTGTTTTGAAGATACCAAGTGGGCAAAGAGGGAAGGATCATCTCATGTCACAGGCAGGGGATGATGGTCTCAAGAGTGAAAGCTCAATGCACTCATCCTGCTCCTTGCAGAGCTGCAATAATTACTGCAAAAGAGAAACCCTCTTTATACCCACGTTGCTCTCTGTAAATAGTCCTGGTCAGCAACAGATACAACCTTTGGGGACATATCAAAAGTTATGGATATTTTACATCAGAGCACCTTGATCTCCTAAATTGCAGCCCAAAGCACTAACCAGGGGCTCATCCTCTTATATTAAAACAGTGGAAATGTTGCCTCTCTAAGGACTTGTCCCCTGGAAAAGCTTGTTGCCTTTAAATTCACATAGTGTTGTACTCTGGAAGAACTTTGCTTAGCTGTTGACACATGAAAGTGATTAAAAAATCTTTTCTATTCCCTTGATTTAGAAAGAAAAATCTTATTAGAGACATACAAACTTAAAATCCCTTTTTCCATTTCCTAGATCAATAGGCACAATGGGGGTATCCCAAGCCCCCAGCATCACCCATCAACCTGCTGGAACAACTCATTCAGACTTTGCTCGGGTTTCAAAATAGGTCTGGAAGGAAGAAAGTCCCTTTGAATGAGCACCTTTCAAGCCGTGTCAAGTGAACAGAGGCTTTGTAAGCGAAGGGGCGTTGAGCAAGATGCAGCTCATCAAGGCTCAGGATTGCATTGGTTAGATCTGAGGCCCCGGAGGCAGTTGCCTTCCAGCTCCAATACTCCAAAGGGTTTGATCAATCTCAGATAACGCTGAACCCCGAGAGGGAAAATCAGTAAAAAACTGGTCAACTGATCTCCCAGTCTAGCAACAGCGGGAGAGCTAATCTCCCTTAATCTAATTCAATGGGCTCTACTTAACATCCCCTGCCCTTTCATTCTTTGGAGGGGGAGAGCGAAGGATGAAATCAACTCCTTTCTGCTCCCTGGTTCTGCAGCAGGTCATGCAGACCTTACATTACCCCCCTCCTCTCCCACCCACCACACACAGCCCTGCCCCAAGACACTATTCTTCCATGGCCATCTAAGATTTCCCCCCCAAGCCTGCTGCTGCCCACCTGGCAAATGGGAATATTGTCCCTCCTACCCCCACTCTTGCCCCCCACGCTTTGAAGTTCCCAGGAACTAATTATATCACTTGATTTGAGCAGGAAAAGCAGAATAAACCCCAGAGCAGTGTTTGCTTACAGAGGGACTCGTCCTGCCTGCGTGCTTGCTCTTCATCAAACATGAATGTCAACAAACCCTCGCTTTCCTCCTTCATGAATTTTGAAAGAACTCTTTCTGCTTTCTATTCCCCCCCCTCCTTTCTTCATTTCTTCCTTCTCTTCTCCTGGGATTCTCAGAAGGGAAATGGTAGAGTTTTATTACAGAGGTCACTACATAAGACCTGCGAGTTTGATGGTCCACAGCCTCCCTCGTTGCCATTTGACCCCACATAAAATTATGATAAAAGCCTTCCAGGCGAGACCGATCATCCAGCAACCCCCCCAAGACAAAGCATGAGCAGAGTCTGCACACAGACCTCACATGCAGCAAAGAGAAAGGAGATACACCTACACCTGGGAAGAAGAAAAGGGCACATTTCACCTCCAGAGACCTCCATGTAAAACCCATGGATGAGGACAACACCTGGACAAAGCATTCTTAGAATCACACCCTAATGAGAGATGAATAATGAGGGAATTTGCAAACAATCAGGCTGTGAAATTGCAAATATTGCATCTAAATTTACCCTATCTGTAGTGCTGGAATGGAGCACCTGAACTTTGTTCTGCTAAGACAAGATTTCAGCCAGTTTCAGGGGGTTTTTTTATATATCTGATCTGTCCTATTGTGAGTTTTCCAGATCTGCCAAAGAAGATTTTCATTAAAAAAAAAAAAAAAGAGGAAGATTTGGGAGACTTTCTAAAATCATGGCTTTTCTTTAAAGCATGCCAAAGCAGATTGTTACTTTAAAACTATCTGACAGCACTGAAATAATATTTTTTTACTGCACACAAAACCCTCATTAGGAGAAGTTTTACACTCAAGAATGAGGCTCTTGCTTATTATTGCTTCTTAACGTTTCTTTACTAAAAACAATCTCTCCTTTATTCTTCATTTATGGCTCTTTTTCATGATAAATATCAGTGGAGTGGCTCCTCTACACACACATTTCTCCCATCACCCCTTTTTTTCTATTGGCCTTTCTCTGTTTATTGATGACAGCAAGAGTCAGTCTATTTTTTCCCCTTCTTTTTTTTAATGGATATATATCACCAAGCCCTTACAGCCACAAAGAAACTGTCCTGAGCTCCACACGCTGAGTGGGCCAGCAAGGATTTAATTCGAAGGCTCCTAGAATCAATGCTAGCCTTTGACTTGTCCTTATTTTATCCTTGTTGATGCTTGATGTCTGTTGTCAAAACTCTTGGAAGACGTCTGCTGTGATTTGCTGGAGTGGCTACAGAGATTTTAATGAGCAGAGTCCTTCTTAGAGTTGAGATCACCTTCAAAATCTATTACCTAGTCTCACTAGAGAGACCTTGGAAATCTTCCACATGGAGAAGCAGCCAAACAACCCCTGTGGCACTGTTTTCTCCTGTGCTGCTGGACTTATCCTTCCCCACATGGGCCACTTTGCAGCCCACAGCTCCCATGACCTGTCCCACCACAGCAGCAGCTGTGCACAGGGGTTCAGGACATTGCCTCCTGCATCCTTCAGGTCTCCAAAACAAGCTGGTTGGCCACAGTTGCCATAATGTTCCCCATTTCTCTCATAGCTTTTACAGAAATATTTCAAAGAGCATCCCAAGTTGACAAGGAGCCATTATCCTCATTGCTCTACCAAGGAGAGGAATCAAAGGGAAAGATTTGCCCCAGGTGAGTGACACAAGCCATAAAACCCCTTTCCCAGCTCCTGGTCTAGCAGCCACATCATGTTTTACATGAACTCAGGTGAAGCAAGAGGACTGGAGAAGAGAAGGCTCCAAGAGGACCTTATAGAGACATTCCAATACCTGCAAGGGGCCTATAGGAAGGCAGGGGAAGATCTGCTCACAAAGGTTTGTAGCAATAGGATGAGGGGGAATGGTTTTAAGCTAAAAAAGGGTAGATTTAGGTTGGACATTAGGAAAAAGTTCTTTAATATGAGAGTGGTTGATCACTGGAACAGGCTGCCCAGAGAGGTGGTGGAGGCCCCATCCCTGCAGACATTCAAGGTCAGGCTTGATGGGGCTCTGAGCAACCTGCCCCAGTTAGAGATGTCCCTGCTTCTTGTAGGGGGGTTGGACTAGATGACCTTTAGAGATCCCTTCCAAACCAAAACATTCTCTGATTCTATGTCTTAAGAGCCTCCCATTAAAGAGCTTGCTTAAACCCATTCCCACTTCTTCCCTTATTCAGACTAAACAGCTCGAGCTGTGATAAAAGCCCAAGATGAGACCAGATCTTTAATCACACCATTTTGGCTTGTAGCTCAGAGCAAATTGAGAAACCACATCCCTTCTGGCAGTCGTTGCCCTGTTCCAACTGAGCCATCAAAACCATGACACCAGCCCCATCCACCAGCCGCCCTGCTCTGCTGAATGGGTGTGTTTCAAGTCATTTACCTTCTGCTTAATCGTTCTCATGCCCACGTTAATTGTTCTCCTGCATGAGCAGGATGCTAATGGGAGCTCAGATAACCTCTCTATCCTACTTTACATGCTGGTTCACGCTTGCTTTTATTTTAACTGGAGCCGTTTTTAATTCCAGTTAGGAAATTGATTATTCACACTTTTATTTGCCTTCTTGAAGAAGAAAGCACGAGGAGCGCGAGAGGAATTGTAAGTGCTGAGGTGAAGACCAGAAGTGGAAATCCTGCATGTCAATATGTGTGTGCCTGGATGTGTCATGAGCACGGAGGGACAGGCAGCAAAGTGTCCTCAGCATGTTCCTGATCAATACTCGAGATGCTTTTTGCAGCAAAGGTGCTGAGGCCAGGTCAGGGGGCATGGAGGAGATAAGTCTTTGTAGGCTGGCAGAAGGGCTGAGTGAGGCAATCACAGAATGTTAGGGATTGGAAGGGACCTCGAAAGATCTAGTCCAATCAGAGAAAAAAAGTCTCAAGCCAGCACTAAAGCCTTGACAACATCAGGGTCTGCCTTGTTTCTATGTGCATGTATGAGGGGTGCTGAAATTTAGGATAGAAACTCAGCTTGGGACCATAGAGCCAGAAGGGGAAATAGAAATGGAGATGTTGGAACTAGATGATCTTTAAGGTCCCTTTCAACCCTGACAATTCTATGATTCTATGTGCACCAGGTAGGTCATTGAAAGCAGTGCCCTGGGCTTGGGTCACCAGCAGGAAAGTGTGAAGCTGGTTTGCTCTCTGGTCTTGCTGGTGGTTTTCTTACGAGCAAGTAGGTCCACTGGTCCCAAAGCCCTCAGTGACCCCCTCAGACCTCTTAGCTATGCCTAGCAACATTAAACATAGTCTCCAATGTGCATTTCTTCATCTGAGCCAACCATTCAGCTCCCTCAACACACAACAGAGAAACAGGCAATTTCTGGGTGTCATCCACCTAAGCTCTTTTAGATGGCAACACTGTGATGAGCTGGTTTGCTCTTCAGAAATTCCCATTCCTCTCCATGGACTGTAAAGGTGTGGGATGACTGGAGCTAGGAAAGGATAGATTTAGACTGGATATTAGAAAAAAGTTCTTCAAGATGAGGGTGATAGATCAGTGGAATGGGCTGCCCAGAGAGGTGCTGGAGGCCCCATCCCTGGAGTCCTTCAAGGTCAGGCTTGATGGGGCTCTGAGCAGGCTGCCCTAGGTAGAGATGTCCCTGCTTGTGTAGGGAGGTTGGACCAGATGACCTCTAGAGGTCCCTTCCAGCCTAAAACATTCTATGATTCTATTCTATGACTGTGCCCTACGGAGACATCACAAGACAATCTAGTTTTCAGGGGACCTCTCCCAGGATACTGCAATTTTCACAAGGAAGGAGAAGGAGGCAAAAGGTTTTGCTGAAAAACACACAGCAAGAAGAGATTTCAGCTATGGCAAGCTGAAAGATGTGAAGGATGTGGCAGGGAGGCAAATATCCAGAGAAATCTCCCCCAAAACCATTATTTACTCAGGTATGTTACTAAGGTTGCTTATTTAATCCTGCAATTTTAAATATTCTGAGTTTCCAAGCCCCTGTGTAGCCCAAGGTCTCCAGATGGACACTGTCCCTCATGATACATCACAACGAGTGGTAGGAAATACTGCATCATGTCATCCTCTGGCAAATGGAGAAAGTTTATTGAGGGCTGTTGCTCCTGGAGTAAAAGAGGACACACAACCAAACCACAGCAACCACTATTCTCCATTGGTATTATTTATTTTACAGTGTTCTCCTTTTTTTGTTTTCTTCTTTTCTTTTTTCACTTTTGACAGAAATACCAGAAACCTCCACATAGTCCACATTTTTTTAAAAATAAAAAGCACTCAGTAAAAAAGCTGGCTTGGTGCTAAAAACAATAATAAAATTAAGGAATATATTTCCATAGAATGCATTAGGTTGGAAGGGACCTCCAAAGGTCATCTAGTCCAACCCCCCTACAATAAGCAGGGACATCTCAACTAGGACAGATAATTCTTGTCTGGTTCTTATAAAACCTAGAGGAAGGACCCAGAGTCTGATTCTATGTTCACATACATGGACAGTCTTGGCTTTCTCTTGCACACTTGATTCCACCAAGGTCAAACCAAGTAGCCAGGTGGGTTGTATGATGTGGATGAACTTCACCCGTGGGTTAAGAACACACCCCAAAAAAGAACTTTTCTTTCCTCTTGACCTAGAATCATACAATCATCAGGGTTGGAAGGGACCTTAAAGATCATCTAGTTCCAACCCCCCTGCCATGGCCAGGGACACCTCCCACTAGAGCAGGTTACTCACAGCCCCATTCAGCCTGGCCTTCCAAATTTCCAGGGATGGGGCTTCCACCACCTCTCTGGCCAACCTGTGCCAGTGTCTCCCCACCTGCTTAAAAGAAAAGAGGACCTGCTTAAGCCTCAGAAAGAGCCCAGCAGCTATAGGAGTTAGAAGCCAGCACAATGTGCTAGCCCAATATCCAGCTATTTAATCTCTGGCCAGACATGCTCCGATGAGGTAACAACAGTAGCAGAGTCCAGATGCATCCAAGATAAGCTGTGTGCCCCTGTGATAATGCAGCCAACCATCTCTCCAAGCCTGGCAGAGGCAGGGAGCATCTTTATTTCCATCTGGTTTCTACTTTTCCAGTCGAATGCACCAAGGAAGCTCCATTATCAGCCCTAAAAGGTTTGGTGCTACTGAACTGGAACTGTGTTCCTAATATGATCGACCATTAGGAACAGGGCTTTGCTTAGGATTTCTCAGGCACCTTCAGGTCTCTATTAAGCAAGAGCAGAGTACAACTGGGGAAGCTCCTGGAAGCTGTGGGGGTTTGGCTGCTGGCAGCAGAGCTTCTGCAGTGCTAGCACTGTCCTTCCCTATTTACAGCATGCTTTAAGCTCCAGCAACTTGATTTTTCAAGCAAACTAGACGGGGACCTGACTAAACACTCTTTACTCCAAGCTCTCAGCAAGCAGCAGTGCCAGGGCTATAACCTACCTACCAAGGGAGGTGGTGGAGTCACCATCCCTGGAGGGGTTCAACAAATGAGTAGATGTGGCACTTTGAGACATGGTCTAGTGGTCACAGAGATGGTGGACAAAGGTTGAACTTGATGATCCTGGAGGTCTTTTCCAACCTAAACGATTCCATACCTCTCCTGCACTTCCACTCCAATTCCCCCTGGGCCATGCGTTGCCAAACCCCTGTGAGATTTGCTCAGATGTGGGCTAAAAACTCAAGAATCAGATCTGTTTTCTCCAAAAAGCTGTGGTTTGGAAACACCAAAGCCCAACTGTGTTTTCCACCCCTCCCCAGACCAGCAGGCATGGAGCTCCCTCACAGAAGTGGAGACAGCAGGATTGGGTCCATAAAAAACAACATCTGCCCTAAAATCTCCCTCAAAGTAATGTATTTTAGATATTTACTGCATACGATGACCCTCTCTAAAGAACATCTGCTCTGGTGAACATCAGTTATGAGTTCTCCTCCTGGAAGCTTCTATAAATAATAATACACTGAGGGTTGAGTGAAACCTTGTTAAATTTTGCAAGCCTGAGGTCTGCTTTTTGCCCAGGACACAGGCAGGGGAGGAAAAGAGAAGAAGCAAGAGAAGGCAAGGTCCAAAACTAAGTCCATGTGCAGGGTCAGTCAGGAACAGGAGCCCCAGGGGCACAGCCCTATTGAAAGGCACATGGATTCAAATGCCAGGGATTTGATGAAGCATCAAAAACAAACAGCCTTGAGAAGGCTTAGAGGAGACCTTATCACCATGGACCAGGAAATAAAGGGTGGCTACCAAGAAGGACACTCCCTTTTTACAAGGAGTCACATGGAAAAAACAAGGGGGAATGGTTGCAAGTGGCTCTTGGAGAGACTCTGATTGGAGTCCAGAAGAAAAGTCTTTACAATGAGAACAGTTAAACATTGGAATAGTCTCCCAAGGGAAGTGGTGGATTATAGAATNTAAAAAGTCCCTCCCCAGCTTCCTTCTAGGTCCCCTTAAGATACTGGAAGGCCACAATAAGGTCCCCTTGGAGCCTTCTCTTCTCCAGACTGAATAACCCCCTTCCCTTACCCTAGACAGTTTTAAGATTCAGCTGGACAGGGTGCTGAGCCACCTCATTTAAACTGTATTTTTCTATCTTGAAAGGTTGGACTAGATGATCCTTGAGGTCCCTTCCAGCCTGGCATTCTATGAAACATAAAGAAATCAGCCTGGGCTCCCCATAGCTGGAAGGGTGGGGGGAAAGACTGTAGGCAATGTGCTAACTAGAAAAAGGAAGGACAAGCAAGTTTACTCTCATCGTTTGACCGCCAGATGTATTGAGGGAACAGAACTTTACTTTATATGAGAGTGAATGTCATCAAAGGGATAATAACTACATCATCAATTCCTCCTCTGAAACACAACCCAAACATTGCCTGAATGCCGAAGCCAACAGCAGCAGCAATAAAGAAGTCTGTAATTGCAACTCCATAAACCATAATCTTTGTTTTAGAAATAACACCTGCTCTCCAAAGTGACTTACTCTCTGTGGCACCACCTCCAGAAGCTCCCTGCAAACAGTGCCAGCCAGCTCAGGAGCTCCTATAAAATGCTCAAGCACCCCTGCTTGGGGAAAACATATTAACTAAATGGAGCTGTCGGCTTCTTCCCTCTTTGCTACAAGATGATTCCTGCCTCTGGCTCCACTCTTCGTAATTTATTTTCCCTTTTTAAGTGCTGATATGCACTCTCTTAGAAAAAAAAAAAAAAGAGAAATGCCTTTCTGATTATGCTGGCAGAGGAGGCTGCAGAGCTGCTCTGCATGGGAAACTTCTCTTTGCTCCAACACAGATTTCTTTTTTATCTCCTTCGGGTGTTTTCGCTTTTGGTTGGGTTGTTTTTGTGCTGGTTTCCTTTCTAAAAGTGCAGACATGCTTATTATCCTCTCCATCAAGAAACCTCACAGCTGCCAGAGTGAAAGTGGTTGTCCCAAAGAGCAACAGGGATGTGTTTATAGAGACCTTCCAGTAACTGAAAGGGGACTATAGGAAGGCAGGGGAGGCTCTGATCACAAGGGTTTGTAGCAACAGGATGAGGGGGGATGGTTTTAAGCTAGAAAAGAGTAGACTTAGGTTGGACATTAGGGAAAAGTTCTTTAATATGAGGGTGGTTGATCCCTGGAACAGGTTGCCCAGAGAGGTGGTGGAGGCCCTATCCCTGGAGTCATTCAAGGTCAGGCTTGATGGGGCTCTGAGCAACCTGCCCTAGGTAGAGATGTCCCTGCTTATTGTAGGGGGGTTGGACTAGATGACCTTTGGAGGTCCCTTCCAACCCAATACATTCTATGATTTTGAAGCAAGGAAGGGAGTTTGCAGCTCGCTGGGGAGAGGGTGGGGATGGAGGATGTGACCCATCAAAAGGAGGCCAGATGGAGTTCATGCCACTCCAAGGTTCAATGCAAAGTGAAAGCCACCAGTTCAAAGGTCTGGGCTGCAAAGGGAAAGCTGCTCTACCTGCTTCTCATTCATCTACCCAAGTCCATCATGGACATGGAATTGCCTTTTTAATTAAGAATATGATAGATCAAGGGTCTCTGTGTGAATTTGCAGCTTGGAGGGACACAACCTTGGCTCCATCCACTTCTTGCCAGAGCTGCCTGTGGGAACCACCATCCTCACCTCACCCAGGTGCTGAACCCTTCACCTTGGCTGTACAGGCTGAATTTTTTTCTCACCATTTTCCTCTGCAGGGTCTGCCAACAAATTTCTTATCAACCACAAGGCTTAAAATTGTGTTTGGAAAGCCCCCTGCAAGCACCAGTGGGGGAAATTCGAGACTTTAATAGGACTCAGATGGCCAAATATGAGAGTGAAAGGCACCACAGGAGAAGGAGGGAGTGAGAGGTGGATGAAGGACTTTGCAGGAGGTGGTGATCTAAATAATCTCACTCAATCTTGCTTCAAGAAAATCACGTATTCCCTGAAGCCTCCCCAAGTAACAAGAGTTTCCCACTTACTTCAGAGGGGCTGTAGACAAAGCCCACAAAAAGGTTTTCCCTTCCCTTGCTGACAGACAACTGGAACTTGCAGGAATTTAAGCAAATATTTTCTCTTCTTTTTGTGATATGTAGGATTCCCCAGATGGGCCATTCCTACATGATATAATTTATTCCTTAGGAGAGGCACCAGGATTGAAAGAAACTTCACTTGGGGTTGAAAGAAACTTCCAGCTTGTCCACAGAACATGTAAAGCAAAACAGAGGTGGATCTGGAGCCACTAACAGGATCCAGGCTTAAGATTTTGGGTTAAGCCTGGACCCCCTCCCTACCCTCACTTGTTTTATGCTTGCTTTTGGGTAGCATCAGCAAGTTGGGAGGACAGAGTCAAATTCAGCAGCCAAAACTGAGATGTAAACCAGACACAGGAAGCCTCTCCCCTCCTGAGGATGGAATAAGAGCTTTGGCAAACCTCATGTTCACGTACGGCCCACCACCATCCACTAGTGCTAGATCCTGATGGGAGCTGGGATGGGTCCTCTGAACCACAGAATCACTTTAGGTTTGAAAAGACCCTTCAGATCATCAAGTCTGACCATCAGCACCACTAAATTATGTCCCATTAAAGCATCCAACTGTCTTATCCAAGGCCAGAAGGTTTCCTGCCCTGATGTGAAGGACCAAGTCCAACAGTGCAACCTGGTACTCGAGGTTACGCCACCAAAGACTGAACTCCAGCTTTCTCCTCCTCCTCCTTTAGAGCTGATAAAACTGATGTGGCCTTTATTTGAGAGAGACCCAGTGCCCTTTTCCCAGCTCTATCTGCAGGACTTTTGCTCCTCCCAACTAAGGGAGACACCCTGTTCCCACCTAGGGACCTCCCTTCCCATCTGAGTCCTGATGAAAGGAGAGACACTTGAAACCAACCCGGATGGCTCATGCCCTGTTTCTAATTAGCACATCATCTGCTTGCTTCTAAAAACAGCCACATGCCTGGAAGGAGAGGCACTTGCAAGAGCACCTCGACCTCCAAGCAGCCTGGAGTCAGGCCTGGGGGGCCACCTGGCCACGCACCAAGGGGTGTGCTACAACTTCATAGCGAGTGGGGAAGTGGGCACCTCAACCCAAGCCAAGCAGAGGAATGTTGACCACAGGGTGTTGGGCAAAGCAAAGCTTTCCCAAGGGCAAGCTCAAGGGAAAGCAGTTCAGCTGGCAGTCTCCGTGTCCTCTCCACCCTAGGAGCTCTTCAGACCATCAGATCTTCTTGAATCACAGAATGGTAGGGGTTGGAAGGGACCTCTAGAGATCATCTCGTCCAACCTCCCTGCCAAAACAGGTTCACCTGGAGCAGGTCACACAGGATCACGTCCAGATGGGCCTTGAAAGTCTCCAGAGGAGACTCAACAACCTCTCTGGGCAGCCTGGGCCTGGCTCTGCCACCTTCACACCCAAGAAGTTTCTTCTCATGTTGAGGTGGAACTTCTGTGTTCCAGTTTGTGCCTCATTCTGTCACTGGGCACCATTGGAAAGAGTTTCTCTCCATGCTTCAAGACTCATGCTGGAATGTTCAGACTACGTCTGGATACTCCAAATTAAAGCATAAACTGCTTGTTATAGAGGGTCCAGGGACACAAATAAACAAACTCCAGTTTGGGGTTTTATGGTGAGATTTCTGACTGGAGGTAACTATCTAGGTGCAGGTTCTCTCCCTCCACATTTTGATTCATTCCTTGTCTGTACAGTGATAGGTTAAATTTTTCTTTTATTATTTTTTCCATTTATTTATCTTTTTTGTTTTATTCTTTCTTCTTTTTTTCTTTAATTTTTCTTTTTCTTTTAAAAAATTTTTTCTTTCTTTTCTTTTTCTTCTTTTTTTAATTTTTCCTTTTATCTTTTTTAAAAATTTTTTTTCTTTTCTTTTTCTTCTTTTTTTAATTTTTCCTTTTATCTTTTTTAAAAATTTTTTTTTCTTTTCTTTTTCTTCTTTTTTTAATTTTTCCTTTTATCTTTTTTTAAAAACTTTTTACTCTTTCTTTCTTTTCTTTTTCTTTTTTTTTTTTTAATTCATTAAATAGCACAGCAGGAGTTTAGCCACTGAGAAACTTTCTGCAATGCAAAAAAAAAAATCATGTGCAGTCTCTGGGAAGAGATACGTGTGGGAGAGGTAATTACTGCTCTCCCTATCTGTCTTTAGCTCTGAAATTAATCCATGGAGAGCACTGAATTAACTTAAGGCCAGGGAGATCTGAGGATTGTTCCTGGCAGTTTGTCCCAGTGATGCTGGACCTGGTGTGAGCTGTTGGACACCAGCCAAGGCAGACTCCAAGCCAAAGAGACCTGGCAGGTCCTGCAGGAATAGACAACCAGTCTGGCAAGGGAAGCACACAAGACATTAGACAAGAGTCATTGTCCAAACCACCTTCTCAGACCAGAAGGAAGCCAAGAGGGATGCTGCATGTTAAAGACCTGTCCTTAAATTTCTCATAGTAAAAGAGAACAGGGAGGGAAGAGTCAGGTCCTGGTCAGCAAAGAAGCATGAAGGACCAAGGAAAGGATGACTTTGGTTCTGCAACAGCAGTGAAGCAAAAGATATATTTTTTAAATATTTCTTTTTTTCCTGGGAAACAGTCACTGTGCCCAGTGAAATCTGAGTCTCTCTGGAATGAGGCAAGAAGGGGACTTCAGACTGAAAAAGAAGCAATAGAGACTGATTAGTGAAATTCAGGACAGTGAAGTTGTGGAAATGTCTGGAGAACAAGTACTATGAGGAGTGGTTTAGGGAATGAGGGTTGCTCAGCCTAGGGAAAAGGAGGCTCAGGGGAGACCTTCCCACTCTCTACAAGTCCCTGAAAGGAGGTTGTAAAGAGGTGAGGATCAGTCTCTTCCCCCAAGGAACAAGCAACAGGACAAGAGAAACCGGCCTCCAGTTGTGCCAGGGGAGGGTTAGGTTGGATATTAGGAAAAATGTCTTCCCCACAAGGGTCACCAAAGCCTGGAACAGGCTGCCCAGGGCAGTGGTGGAGTCCCCACCTCTGGAGGGATTTAAAAGCCATGGAGATGTTGTGCTGAGGGACATGGTTTAGTGATGAACTTGGCAGTGCTTGGTTAATGATGGACTTGATGATCTTAAAGGTCTTTTCCATCCTAAATGATTCTATGATTTGATGTTGTCTCACCAAAGCTTGGATCTTCCCTACACTGAGGAATTAGAGATGGGAAGCATAAACCTGTATCTACATTACATCTTTAGGTATAGTCTTGATTTAATGATCGAGTCAACCCCAGACTTCAGGTCAGATAAATATTAGTCCTGCTCTAGCCTGGAAGCAGCTTCCTACAGAAAGGCCAGACTTTAAGATTAGACAAGGCTCTACATTGTGCTTATGACTTCTGCAAAGTTCATTTGAGTTTAAATCTGAGTTCAGCACACAACAGAAGATAGAATCCTAGAATTGTCAGGGGTGGAAGGGACCTGAAAGATCATCTAGGTCCAACCCCCCTGCCGTGGGCAGCAACACCTCCCACTAGAGCAGGTTACTCACAGCCCCAGCCAGTCTGGCCTTCAACATTTCCAGGCATGGGGCCTCCACCACCTCTCTGGGCAACCTGTGCCAGTGTCTCTCCCCCCTCATGGGCAAGAACTTCTTCCCAACATCTCATCTGAATCTCCCCACCTCTAGTTTTGATCCATTCCCCCCAGTCCTACCACTACCTGACAGCCTAAAAAGTCCCTCCCCAGCTTTCTTGTAGCCCCCTTCAGATACTGGAAGGCCACAAGAAGGTCCCCTCGGAGCCTTCTCTTCTCCACACTGAACAACCCCAATTCTCTCAGTCCATCCTTGTAGGAGAGGTGTCAGAAGATAATCCTGATCCATTCCTGGTCCACACTTCATGCCTCCCACTCAGTTGCATTTTGGTCTATCCCTTTTTAAATGTCCCCCCCTGTCAGTGTGAGATGCTCCACATACCCAGAGAGGTTGGCTGGGCAGATTCAAGGCATGTTAGTCAGCTCTGCCAGCTTGCTCACATGACATGACCATCAGGTATCAGGCTTTTTGCAAGCTGTGGGATTTCCTTTCCCAGCACAGCTCGTCAAAGACCAGGATGTGATTTCTCTGAAGTTTTGCCCAACCAATCTCTAACCTGCTATAAACCCCTGGAGGTATCCAGCTAAACGTGGTCCAGATGGCACTGGAAGGCACAAGGCATCAACAAGTCCCATCCAGGCTAAGACAGTGATGTCTTTACAGAGGCTGCCCAAGCCCAGACGATAACAAGGAATATCAGAGCTGCCCCAAAAAGCAACCTGAGCTTTCCCTCCCCAAAACATCGACTCTGCTTCACGAGACTGTTTCTAAACCCAGCCATTATCCTGCTTCTCCTTTCACAGTTTCTTCACAGCTCCATCTCAGCCAGAAGTTGGGCCATCTGAGCACACAAGAAAGACTTCTCAGATGTGAAATCTGGCTCAGGGGGAGATGGAAAAATCTCAGAGGCAAACTGGGCACATTCGTCTCACCAGCAAACATCCCAAAGGCTTGTGTGTCGCCAGAGAAGAGCTGAGTCTTGAACATTTAATGAACCCTCTGAGATTCCCTCATCCTGGCTCAAAACCACATCACAGCTCCTCTCCTTCAATCTGTGTTAAAAATCTCCCCCTTATAAATGACATTTTCTGCTCTCCCTGTTTACAATTCCTCTGGCAGTGCCAGCTTGGGAGGACTCAGTCCATACAAAAGGATCTCATGGTACTTTTCAAACATTCATGAGCACCCTTGAGAAAAAGGGATACAGTAAACACCCTCCCTTCTATCTCTGGAGAATTAATGCAGAGCAAACCACTCTAACTGACCTTCCCCACATACCAAGAGACCGTGGCAGCATCTAGCATAGAAGCTTCACCTCCCAGCGCCTGATATAGATGCTAAACAGCTCTGTCTCCATGTGACACTACAGTAGGCACTGACTGAAAGCCCCCTGGCATGAAATGCCCTCACATCACCTCCGAGCACTGCTGACATGCCTCGGTCTGCTTCATGCTGGAAAGAATTTGCTGTATCAGTTTGCAGCTATTAGTCACCAGGAGAATGGGGAGTCACCTTCCAAACGCAGCCCCAGCCCCTGCCCTGAATGTAAAGAGCATCCAGAGCCAGAGCTTGGTTTCCACCACTGTATCCACTGGGATATTTATATCTCTGCTCCTCCCTGCATGCACAAATCAGTAACTTAGACCTTGCAGCAGTAACTGTGCCCACGATTATCGATGGGAGAGCTCCACGTGTGAGTTCTCAACGCCAAAACCAGGGAAACACCATCAGACGTTCACATCTGCTCCCCACAAGATCTGCACCTTTGTTCCTCCTCCTCCAACAAGGGTGGTCGCCCACCACCTGGGGATTGTGCACCAAGGGATTTGGGAAGGCTTATGCAGGGAAGGAAGATTAACATGGACTTGAGCTGTCTGGCTGGAAAACGTGGGAGGCATGATAGTGATATTCACAGCCACAACCAGCTCAGGCCAGGCAGGATGGCCACGATCTTCCTTCCCACCTTCTCCATGGCAAGCTGAGGAAGTTTTTTAACACAGACCTTCTTCAGATTTTGTCTTTTGGGGTCTTTTCTTTTATTCTCAGCCTGATGTGGAGGGGGTGGCCCTGCAGAGTGCTGGGAGGAGGGTGGTTATGGTCGCTCTCCAGCTGGGGACAGAACTGCTCAGAGGGATTACCTGTTCCCTAAGCCAGGTGACCAGAGGATGCTGTATGCCTGGAGACCCACAGATCTAGGTTAGCACCCCCCTTGTGACAGCTTCCTCACGTGACCTTGAACATGTTGCTTAGAGGTTCATCTCAGAGCCGATTAAGGGATTTAAGATAATTTTCCTTCAAACTAGCAGGAAGGGTTTGCTTATGTTGGGGGTTTTTTCCCCATTTCTCTTAAATCTGTTAGGTGGCTTCAAATATCTCAACCATAATCTCCTAACTGTCCAGCAGATGCAACTGCTACACATGCAGTAATGATCAACGAACTTCAGGCTCTTCTGACTGAGCGCTTGGTCCCTATCTTATAATTTCTCTGTCTGACCTGATGAACTGACCTTTCAGAGCCCAGTCTCAAGGTACAAATGAACATCAACTGTGGTATCTTAAAAAAATCATCTGGAGGAGTGCTAAGTCCTGCAGAAAAAACTCTTTTATGATAGTCTCCAAACAAGGCAAATAGAGATGAGGTGTGAACACCCAAGCAGCACGTCCTTCCATATGCATTCATACCAACCATCCTGGAGACCTCAGATGACCTGGAGGTGGACAACACTCACCAGTTCTCCTGGGTCCTCCCATGGGGTCAGAGCTAAACCAGCTACAAGATCTCTTCTGGGCTCCTCCAAAGGGAGCAGTACGAGTGCAGGGAAGAAGAGAAGCCACGCGATCAGATGGCCAAGAGCTATATTTAATTCTTGTCTCTTAATATTCATGTCTCTTCTGTGCCCAAATTAAACCACAGGATTTTGTGATACTTGGGTGTGAATTAGTATCTGTTCCAGAGATAAACTGAAACAGAGCTGTATGAGATCTCAGAAGATAAAATCCTGTCTTATTCCTGATCGCTCCAGTGGTGACATTTTTGCCCTCTAGCTACAGGGACTGGGTGATCATAGGCTTCATTTCAGCACTGCAAGAACTGAGTTCAGATCTTCTGCTGCATCGTGGGTGCTTGTTTGGCTCTCATGTTAGAGGAATGCTCCAGAGAGAAGCATCATCAATGATCTGGAAGAAAAAGGGTACCACCTTAGGTGAACCTTCCTGTGTGACCTCCCCAGAGAATGCTGTGTTCTCAAGTTCAGGTATTGTTAATATCCTCCATCAGTGGGGGAAAACACAGCAGCTGATCTTGTGAGATTGGCTACAGAAAAAAACCTCCCAGCTATGGGAGTGTCAAGGAAACAGGGAGAGGGAAATTATATTAGTCTAAACCACCTCAAGTTTTTGGTGGAGGTTTGTAACGACAGGATGAGGGGTGATGGTTTTAAGCTAGAAAAGGGTAGATTTAAGTTGGACATTAGGAAAAAGTTCTTTAATACGAAGGTGGTTGATCCCTGGAACAGGTTGCCCAGGTTGGTGCTGGAGGCCTCATCCCTGGAGACATTCAAGATCAGGCTTGATGGGGCTCTGAGCAACCTGCCCTGTAGAGATGTCCCTGTTTATTGTAGGGGGTTTGGACTAGATGACCTTTGGAGGTCCCTTCCAACCCAATACATTCTATGATTCTAAAATTTCATCCTGTTTCTCCTAAGTTCTGCAAACCTAGAGATATAAAAGCACAGGGATAGAGGTGAGCAAAGCAGGCTCTCAGAGTCAGTATTTAACACCAAGATGCCTTTTGGTGCAAATGGATTGGGTTTTGAGAGAGTTTGGAAACGGCAATTTGTTTTCAAAGACCACCAGAAAAACAGGGAGAAGAAGAGCAGGTACAACGAGATAGGTCTGGACTATGAGGTGAAGCAGATTTGAGAGCAACATGAAGCAAAGCAAACCAAGCAGCTTCATGCTCTTGCACTCTCCTGATGTTTTTAGCTCACGGCCTTTGTATTTATGCACAGGGACACCAGGTACTCCCCAACCCCTTGGGACAGCCATCAGGAAGCTGATGGACAAGCCACCATCACTGTGGCCACACTGAGACCATACGGAGACACATGCTTCATCCAGCCACAGGAGAGACCAAGCTTGGGGCAATGTGGAAGTATTAAGCATGCACTGCTCTGGAAAACTCTTATTTACACAGATACTTCTTCTCCATGAGGGTGGTGAGACACTGGCAGAGGTTGCTCAGAGAGGTGGTGGAAGTCCCAGCCCTGGAATGTTGAAGGCCAGGCTGGCTGGGGCTGGGAGCAACCTGCTCTAGTGGGCGGTGTCCCTGCCCATGGCAGGGGGGGTGGACCTAGATGATCTTTAAGGTCCCTTCCAACCCTGACAAGTCTATGATTCTATGATACTTCTACACACCTTCCACTTTGAACAAGGATGGTGGGCAATGCTGGGCTCAGGAGTGAGCTGGTAACACAGACAAGAGACATTATAAGAAGGAATAACCATCTTGGAAAACTAGGAGAACCAACCACCGATGCCTTTGACAGCACCCAGGATTTCCTTTAAGCTGAATCCAACACATCATCCCCATCATCTTCTATAAGACCTCACTAGTGCTCCTAATTTTGGCAGCTGTCATCTACGGGAGTTACGTGATCTGGAGCTAATGCAATTAGCCGTGACTTTGAAGGCACACAGCAGCTTCTCATCATTCTCAGAAGTGCCTTAGACAACTTGGGGACAGCAGCCAAGCTTAAAACGACTGCCAGGAGCATCATGTGCTGTTCCAGAGCTGAGAGTGTGTCTGCAACAGGGATGGAGCCTTGAACAGATTGGGGGAAGGATGTGGGAGGGGGGGAAAGAATCAGAGGATCATAGAATTGACAAGAATGAATGAAGACAAAGAGGGATCAACATCACAGAAGGGATGGGCCACACATGACAGTGTCAGAGTGCAAGGGAAGACAAGGAAAGAGGAAGGATGGTGAGGATGGAGGAAGATGGGGCATAAAGGAGGGAAGGACAAGAAATAATTAATCAAGTGGATTAAACGGGAGAAGTTGGGAGGGGTAAAGCCAGAGCATCGAGATTGGGAAGCTGGGTTTGGTTTGTAGGAAGTATTAAGGCCAGTGCTCAAGGCTTCATCAGTCTCATCCACACAGCATCAGCACTGGTATCTCAAAGGACACATTTCAGACCAGGTGCTCAGCTCTGGATACAGGACATGCCCTTGATGGTTTGTTAAGACCCCCCCATCAGCACAAGTCAACCTTTGCCCAGCAGGTCCCACCCAGAGCTCCTTTCATCTAGCACGTTTGAACCTTACTGACAGTATCCACAATGCCCAGCACTGAATCACTGGCTGAGGACAAGCTTTGGAAACACTGTCACGGATGGGTTATGATTAAACATGGCCTGGCAAAAAAGGTGAGAGGATTAAAGTGCCATCAAAGGCAGAAAAGAGAGGTTGGCTTGCAAAGATCAAGCAAATAAGTCAAGGAATAGTCTCTGCTGGCCCATAAAGCTGCTCCTGTTCATGTGGTTGGGTCTTTTATTAGTCTTGAGGTATTGTAAAAAGTTACAATAACTACTCCCAAAGATCAGATTTTCTGCTTCAGGCTCTGAAGAGGGCAGGGCCCATTCTCTTCTTCCATCTCACTGCCAGAGAGGCACCGTTTGTGAGAGACACCATCACCAAGGAGACCCCACCACTCATGGCTGGGGGAGCAGGGTCCCAGACAGACCATGCTGGTGAGCTTGTGGACTTGCATGTGTTCTCCATTGTATGTCTTTGGGCTAGGGGGAGAGGGAGTATTTAGACACAGCTACACAGGCAGGAGCTCTTCTGGATGGCATAGGTCAAAAATGGTTGTGACATTATAGCAATCCATAGTGGTATTTCATAGGACTTCCAACTCTCACGCCAGCATTAACATATAGAATCACAGAATCATTCAGGTTGGAAAAGACCTCCAGGATCATTAAGTCGAACCTTTGGCCAACATCTCCCTGACCCCTAGACCATGTCTCAAAGTGCCACATCTACTCATTTTTCGAACCCCTCCAGGGATGGTGACTCCACCACCTCCCTGGGCAGCCTGGGCCACTGCCTGACCACTCTTGCAGCAAAGAACTTCTTCCTAATATCTAATCTAAACCTCCCCTGGTGCAACTTGAGGCCATCACCTCTTGTCCTGTCATTAGTTCCTTGGGAGAAGAGACCAACACCAGCCTCACCACAACCTCCTGTTAGGTAGTTGTAGAGAGCAATGAGGTCTCCTCTCAGCCTCCTCTTCTCCAAGCTAAACAACCCCCATTCCCTGGTGTGCTCCTCATATAACATATTCTCCAGACCACTGTCAAGCCACTTCTAGATTCCCCTGTTGCCCCCAAGCTGCACACACATCACTCCTCAGCATCCCATGGTGCTCACTGTGGCTGTGAGCTCTGCATGCACACACACAGGGCTGGCTCACTGTGCCTGCCATGGGCAACCACCATGTGCATACGCCGCGGACATCTGGGTTTCTTGGCCATACAACAGCCCTCAACGAGAAGTCTGTGCTTGCAGACACTTAGTGTATGGCACCTGCAAAGTACACAGTTGGAGTCTTTCATGGTGGAGAAGCTTGCCAGAATCCAGAAGCCACAGATAGATGCAGGACTGTCTCCAGCTCTACATAGGAAAGAACATGCATATGAAAGTTCTATGAAGATGGAACGGGGGAAGGTCTGTTCAAAAGGGTTTGTAGTGATAGGCCAAGGAGTGATGGTTTTAAGCTAGGAAAGGAGAGAATTAGACTGGATATTAGAAAAAAGTCCTTTAATCTGAGGGTGATAGATCAGTGGAATGGGCTGCCCAGAGAGGTGCTGGAGGCCCCATCCCTGGAGTCCTTCAAGGTCAGGCTTGATGGGGCTCTGAGCAGCCTGCCCTAGGTAGAGATGTCCCTACTTGTGTAGGGAGGTTGGACCAGATGATCTCTGGAGGTCTCTTCCAGCCTCAAACATTCTATGATATCTTAATGTATTTCTACCCTGAGAAAGAGTTGGTTTAGAGGCTGCAGTTAGACAGCCTATGGAACTCTGCACAGAGAAGGTCCCTTGTATTATTTTGGGGCCCCCAATAATTCCCATGTGCTTGTTTTCAAGAAGACATAATGTTCATGCAAAGTGTGCAAGGAAAACACAGCCTGAAAACAGATGATAATCCAACCAGCATCACCTGGAAAGGAGACATTCCTGAGCATGGAGCTACCCCTGGACAGTGTCATGGCCCCGCTATCTGGATCATGTTCCACCTTGAAGCATCCCTGACTTCACAAAGTAAAAGAAAACCCCAGCCTGGAGGTTCACACCTTCCAGGAAAATAAATGTACTGATATGAGCAGCTCCTTCAAGGCTAGAGGGCCTGTGGGAGGAGACTGGTGTGATTATAAATCAATCCAGCATCACACTTGGACCTCACAAGCCTAAACTCCCCCAACATCCCAGTTTCTTCACCCCTGCCAGTCCACACACCTCAACACACCCCACGGTAACCAAGAGCAGATGCTGAGGAGCTATTGCAAACAGATGCTGATCTAATGAATGTGTTGAGGTTGGGGTAACCAGGCATAGAAAGATAAGCAGGTGTCAACATCCCATCACCTATGACACCATCCATCACACTGGCAGGCTGCCTCCAGAGGGCATCTAATCCACCAGTGAGGGACATTGGTCAACAAAAGGGGTTGCATCAACATGCACCATGGTGGTGCCAGCTGTGGGGATCTGAAAAGGACTGATAGAGGTGGGAGGGAAAAGCATCTTGCTGTGGTTTGCAAGAGGAGTCTGCTTCTCTTCCTTCAGCATCTTGAGACAGCCTGGAGGAGAGTGGAAGGAGAGACAGGCGGTCGCTTGAGAGACATGTGGTTCACCAGTGGTACAGAACTTCCCCTCCCAGAGCAGCTCAGGTAATAAAACTGCACAAACACTGTCTGATGGGAAGTTAATCATCTGAGATGGGGGGGAAGCTAAGAGAGAAAAAGAAAGCTTGAGAGTAGATGTATTTTTTCACCAAAGTGCCATCCTGCGTGTCACTGGAAGAAGATGACAGCTCTGACCCAATCCTGTGTTGTATCAAGGAGAGAATGCAACTGGGGCACCTCAGGGAGCAGCACCCACCCTGGGATAAATTAGATGGGAATGACAGAGAAATTGAAGCTAATATTCCCAGAATAGTCAGGACTCGGAGGTTATTAACCCCTGTTTTCTCATTAAAGTCTAGCTCAGGCAAATACTATTCCCTCATCTAATGTAACTCAGAGAGTCAGAATCATAGAGTCATTCAGGTTGGAAAAGATCTCCAGGATCATCAAGTCCAACCTTTGTCCAACATTTCCCTGACTCCCAGCCCATGTCTCAAAGTGCCACATCTACTCATTTTTCGACCCCCTCCAGGGATGGTGACTCCACCCCCTCCCTGGGCAGCCTGGGCCACTCCCTGACCACTCTTGCAGCAAAGAACTTCTTCCTAATATCCGATCTAAACTTCCCCTGGTGCAACTTGAGGCCATCACCTCTTGTCCTGTCATTAGTTACTTGGGAGAAGAGACCAACATCAGCCTCACCACAACCTCCTGTTAGGTAGTTGTAGAGAGCAATGAGGTCTCCTCTCAGCCTCCTCTTCTTCAAGCTCAACAATCCCAGTTCCTTCAGGCTCTCCTCATCAGACATGTCACTTCTTCCCATCCACAGCCACCAGGAGCACTTCTGAGCTGCTACCCCATTGCAGGGAGAGCAGCTTTTCTCTCCTGGGTGTAGCTCTGTGTGATAAACCAGAGCCCTCTCCTGTGCCCTTTCCCAGCCTTTCTTGTTCTCCTCCATCCTCATGCCACCTTCGACTTGGCTCAGCACAAATCTCTGCCCGCACTGTCATGCAGCAAACTTGATCCATCAGAATTGGAGTAAAATAGGTGTATTATTTCAGTCCTTGTATTATTTTTTCCACACCCATTGGTGACCAGGCTGCACAAGCAGCGCAAGGGGGATGCAGTGATGTGAGAACAAGTGGCTGGGAGGCTGGGGATGTTTTTTTTCTGTAGTGGTTCATGCTGCTTGGACCACACAAAACCAGAGCACAGCAGAGCAGGGATGCTGAAGGTATAGATTTATAAGAGCCAGGGACTGCCCCACCACCACCATGAATGAAACATCCCTTTTTATCCTAAAAACATCAAAAAAGGTCATAGAATCACAGAATCATAGAATCATTTAGGTTGGAAAAGACCTCTAGGATCATATTAGTCACCCCAGGCACCTTTAATGCTGGGGGTCTGAGAGCATCTACTACATGCACCACCACACATGGTCACCCCAAAGCATCTCCCAAGATCTACACTATGAGGCTAAAAGCTCCAAAATGCAACATGCCACAGGAGGAGGGAGAGAAGGAAATTGCCAACACCAGCTCCTTGCATCAGCTGAGTAATTTGTCAGGTAGTAATTCATTAGGTCTTAATATATAGGGTGGGTTTAGAGCAGTGGGAAGTTAGCAGCACTCAATGTGCACTCTCTGTGACACTCCAGCAGCTTGGTACTCTTGAGACAGCCCCAGATTTGTTATGTTAATACCCTCATCTCCTTCTGAGATTATCAAAAGGCAGGTGCTATCCCCCAGTAAAAAACAAAATACAGCTGGGGATGGATGGATGTGACTGGTGCTTATTGCTCAGGCACTATTGGGAAGGCACTCAAAAGAACGCTGAAAAATTAAGAAAAGAAAGGGAGATTTCACCATTTGCCTTCTGATCTAGTTATGAAATATCTCTCCCAGTGGGGACTTTATGGATCAGATTCTTCCCCCCAGAATACACTGGAGTAATGTGATGGATTTCTAGAGTGCCTCCAGCCCACGATGGATTAAAGAGGGTGGGAATCTCACCTTCCATCTCTGAGGCTGCCCTGGAGAGCTGGGAGCCCCAGGGAGCAGGGCAGTGTGGGAGTGCTGCTGAGCCTTCAGGCAGAGCCTACAGTCCTAGACAGGGCTTCAGGAAGAGCTGCTTTCCTCTTCCAGCTCCTAATTGAACTAATTGAGCTTCTGCAATTTGCTGGAGTTAACCCTCCCCTTGCCCACCGCAGGAGGCCCAAACCTCGCTGACAATTTGGTTTTGCAGGGCACCCCTGCACAGGTTTTCCACAACAAAGGGGAGATGGCAACTGCTGCTGCTCCCAGACCTCTCGGGGTCTTCCCTTTGATTGTTGTTATTTCCTACCAGTGTCAGCACTTGTGATATTAATGATCTAGTCACCGGGTCATTAAAAAGCATTCGGGAGGGGGGACTGCAGGCACACAAGGAAGGATTAGAGCCCTGGTGCTATTAAAGAGTGAATATTCACCCTGTCTAATTAAAGAGATCTTTGCCTAATAGTGGGAACACTGCTCCTCCAGCTCCCCTCTGGCTGGAAGGCTGTGGAATAATTTTATCACCCTCCCAAATAAAGCTGAGGAGGAATATGACAAAGCAGCTGGTTTTTCCTGCCCACTCCAAAACATAAAAGTGATTCCACTCTGGCTCCAGCCTGATGAGGTTCACAGAGATATTTCAGCCAAGGGGGACTTGGTGGCCACAGCAAAGGGCACCTCCAATTTCAGGGCCCTTTCATTTTCTTCTCATGTTAATTGGATTAAATTTTCAATTGGTTGGAGGTGTATTTTTGCGTGTGCAAGATAAAGATACACAAACACAAGTGCCATTGATGGGAGGGTAAATGCAAAAAGAGGATGAAGAGGCTGCAGGGGCTGAAAGTGTTTCTTCTTGGGGGAAAGCAAGATCTTTTTCTTCAGAGCTGTGAGCTTGATCTTAGCCCAGGGTCTGAAGAGGTGGGAAATCCCTTTTCTTTGTCAAGAAACACCATTAATACAAAGACAAAGCAGCAATGAGCTGTGAAGCAGCCAAGAAGGTGTTTGGCAAAATGAGTCCAATGGAAGCAGCTCCATTTCTCAAGCCCAAGCTACCTATGGGGAAACTTAGAGGCGAAGGAAAAAGGGCTCCAATAACCATAATCCCATTGCCCCCTCATCACAACCTCCACCAGAGCTGCTCCCAATTTACAGCACCTTCCAGTATTGCCAGTCCAGGAGGTCAAAACCCATCAGTCTCCCCCTGGGATGCGGTGCACAAATTAAATAGATTCCAGCTCATTCTCTCTTACATCCTGCAGCCTTTGCTCTCCTGGCCCACAAAAGGATCCTGCTTCACTTAATTGGACCCTCAGCTGACCTCCAAGCCCACCTTCACCTGCAGAGCTCAGAGCAACCTGTCTTGGCCAAATGAATTCCCTGCCAATGGGGGTCCCCAAATCTGCTCCCAGCTCACGTATGGCTCTGCTGATCTCCAAGCTTCAAACCCACCTTGCCCACCATTAAGTGAGCACCTCTCCCTCCCCTCTCCAGATTATTGGCTGTAATCTCCTCGAATGAAAAGCACAAGGAAAAAAAAATATGATATTATTACGGCTGCTTTCCCCACCGGAGCTGAATTTAAGGAAGGTAAATAATTGGTGTAAAAGAGGCTTTTGAGAAGCAGGTACACATTTTTTTGTGGATTTCTAGCACATGAATTGCCAGGTTCTCTACAGTGAACGACATCACCACAGAGAGAGAGAGATTAAGGAAAAAAAAGAAAGAAAAGCTTCTATTTATTATAAAACTTTAATTGGCTTTAAAGAGTGACTGTCGTGCTGTCTGACACTTTAAAGTGTTCTGTACAGTAGGAGACATAAAACATGAATCATTGCACTTGTTTTTCATCATCTTTCCTGCCACATTTGCTAATTATTTAATCTCCCGTGTCAAAAGCGGGACTTTTGCTCCTCTTTTTTTTTACTCAGTTTTCCTTCTAATTTTCTCCTGCACTAGAATATCACACAAGTATTGCCCTGGGGCAGCTTGGGCACAGGTGGGAGAGATCTGGAGGGGCCAAGGAGAAGGAGGGGGTCAGAAAGGGCTTAAACAGATGCAAGGGTGGGAGATCATCCACAAGAATTCATCATGAGTCTCAACACAACTCTTGCCTGAATTCCTCATCTCCTCCTTCACAGAATCATCAGAGAATGCCAGGTTAGAAGTGACCTCAAAGATCTTGGAGAAGGCTCCGATGGGACCTTATTGTGGCCTTAAGGGGGCTACAAGAAAGCTGGGGAGGGACTTTTTAGGATGTCGGGTAGTGGTAGGACCAGGGGGAAGGGATCAAAACTAGAGGTGGGGAGATTCAGATGAGACGTCAGGAAGAAGTTCTTCCCCAGGAGTGTGGGGAGACACTGGCACAGGTTGGCCAGAGAGGTGGTGGAAGCCCCATGCCTGGACATTTGGAAGGCCAGGCTGGATGGGGCTGTGAGCAACCTGCTCTAGTGGGAGGTGTTGCTGCCCATGGCAGGGGGGTTGGAACTAGATGATCTTTAAGGTCCCTTCCAACCCTGACAATTCGATGATTTCTACCCCCATGAAGCCTCTCCAGGTATTGCAGCCCTCCCTAGACACCTCATGCACTACGAAAACAACGTGCAAAGCATCATCAGAGAGGGGCTGCTGGCAGAACTTACTGACCCATACAGGCAATCAGCTTATGATATGAAGGATGGGATCATGTTGGCTGAGCAGGCACAGCTGCTAATGTTATTCTTGTTCATCAGAATACTTAATCCGACTTTTTTTTTTTAATAAAAATAAATCCTCAATGACTATTTGCCCGAGGCTTTAGTTAGAGCAGCTAATGGGGGGGTCACGTGAACTGAAGCCTCCGTATGGAGTATGAACAGTATCAAGATAGCTGAACTCAGGTCAGGAGGGCAGGAGGAGCTTGAATGTGGGAGAAAAAAAATACGTGTAAAATGCTCTGCTGTGAATGCATAAGGGTGTGAAACCTCTGGATGAACGGGTGTGAGAAAGTCTGAAGTTATCTGCGTAGAAAGAGGTCAGGAATTGCTACAACCCTTGGAAAAATCCCAAGCAAACATCAGTGTCAAAGCCCTGGGGGAGAAGTGTGGCAGGTTGGAGTGAGATGGGAGCAGAGCCTAAATGAGCAAACAACTGGGCTAAAGTGGAGGCATGGCTCTCCTGTCCTGGTCCTCTGAGCAAGGACTCATGGCTGTGGGTCACCCCATGGAGAGCCAGGCTGCTCCACCAGCCCCAAACCCTGTGAGATGCTGGGAGACATCACGGGACCACTTCCACATCCTCCCCTAGACACACAAACATTGGGTCCTGGCACAAAGAAGCAAACCTCATTCAGAAGACACTAAAGAGCACGTGCAGCCCCGTGCTGGTGCCAGGAGGAGAGTCCTGGCACCATCCCTACTGCAAAGACATGTCCTGGCACCCACTGGGCTCCCTGCACCTCCCCAGCTCTGCAGGGAGCAGATCTCCTGGGGTCCTGGCACAGCCCACCAGCTGAAGGAAGCATGAGGAGCTTTGTAAAGGGTTTAAAAGCTTCAAAACCTCAGCCAGCTGATGGAGAAGCCTTGAGAAGAGGGATGCCAGAGGGGCATACCCAGCCCCGAGCAGGAGGCGTTACCATGCAATTGGGTTTTGTGACCTTTTTTTCTTGAGTTTTGTTTCCAGTCCCTGGTTATCCCCCTCTCTGAGCAGCCAGAGAAGGTCCCACCTGCTCTGCTCTGGGCACATCATCCCTCCGAGCCAAGTCCTGAGCCCACCCCTCAGTGCCACACAAGTCCTGCAAGCCAACAAGTTTCCAAGACACACATGGCACACAAAGGGGAGAAAAGAAACGAGGCAAGATTAGACCCTGAGCTGAAACTAATTGTTCAATAAGGCATGAACAATGTCGTGCTCGGGAGGTTTGCTTCCCTGCTTTCATCTCTGGGAAAGGAAAATAAAGAGCACGAGGAGAAGGGCAAGAGGTGCCAAGAGCCGGGATGGGGTGAGAGGCAGGAAAGGCAGGGTCTGGACCAGGATGGGGCTATGGTGCTCTCTCCCAGTCCCATAACAACACCTTCTGCTCTCCTGAGTGAGCTACTTCACTGAAACTATGGTCAAAGAAAGCTTGATTCACCTCAGAGTAAATCAACAGCACGATTCCCAAGCCAACACCACCAGAGTCTAGTCCACAAAGCAGATGAGAAATAAGACCTTGCATCCAAGGCTATTATTCTGGGAACAGCAGCGACTCATTCAGATTAGATTAATTGACAGGAATAAAAAAGAATATGTTGATAACTCTGGACATACAGAACATTTTTATTCATGCTGGAAAGCAGCCCAGATGTAATAGACTTGCACAGACACCCCCCATCTCCCCCTCCCCTCAGTGCAATAGGCACCATCAGCAATTTCTTTCCTGATCCTTAATAAACTAGGGACAGGATGGGATCTGGGGCATCCCAGCAGCCTCAGCACGAGGCAGATTGCTGGTCTTCACCCGACTGCAAAAATTAACCACCTACCCAACATATGGGTCCCAGAGAGTCTCCTGCAGAGCCCACTCCTCCCTCCACCCCTCACCCCCCAAAGCTGGATAATCCCCTTATTGTTATTTAGAGACACAGAGATGGGGCTGATCCGCAACCCCAAAATCCCCGTGTCTGGGAAGGGCTGAGGAAGAGAGGAGATTAGAGATTCACCTCCCGTGAAGGGGAAAGAACTGAAGAGCCAGATCCAGACTGCCCTGAAATCTGGGAGCATCCGAAATTTGGATGCAGCCCCAAATTTCTCAGATGCAGCCGGGCTCCATCAGCACGTCGTGTGCCCGTACAATGGGCTTGCTGCAACCTAGCAACTAACAGCCAAGTGCCTAGACTAGCTCAGAGCTTAAGGGAGAAAAAAGGGGATCAACTTTGAAACAAGGACAAACACCCACCACACACTAAAGAATTCAGGCATGTGAAAACTAGATACAAGAAACACTTTTTTTTTTAATGGTGACATGATGAAACACTGTCCCAGGTTGCCCAGAGAGGGGGTAGATGCCCCATCCCTGGCACCATTGCAGGTGAGGTTGGCCAGGGCTCTGAGCAACCTGCTCTAGTTGCAGATGTCCCTGCTCAGTGCAGGGGGGTTGCACTAGATGGCCTTGAAAGGTCCCTTCCAATCCAAATCATTCTATGAATATAAAAAGGAGCATTGCAAAACCTCCCTAGTCAGGGAAAATTCCAGTAGTTCTCCCTTCTCTGGCTTTGAGTTACCAACCCTGAGGCTCCGGCATGGGTTGGTAACTCAAAGTTAGAGGCAAAGCTTCCTCCTCTGGACCTGAGTTGGGCTGCCTGGCTTTCCTCTGTGAGCACACACAGAGCACAGCCCAGAGCAAGTGAAATCATTGCAAGCATTTGGCCTCCAGAGAATGGCAGCAAGGTAACAACGTGGCTTTCCATAAGCACTTGGGCAATGGGATTGCCTGCACCAGGTCCCACTGTATCAACAGACATGATCCTGTCCACCTGGCTGGAGTTCAGTCAAGGCAACCAGAAGGACACGTCCCTGATGGAGCAATCACAGAGATTTAAGACCAGCAGCTTTAAGTCAAGGCTGTCAAATATTTCCTCTCCAAACAAAAATCCCAACCCTGGCTGGTTCGTGTGGTATGAAGAAGGAGGAACCCTTAAGCACAGGACCCAAAGATGGGCTACACCAGCCTGGTGTAACCCTGCTCTTTCTGCTGCTTCATGACTCAGTGTGCTGGACACATCCAGGCAAATCCCAGCTCAGACCAACCAGGGGAGAAGAGGAGATCTGCAGTGCTGCAGCATGTACCTGTATGAGATACTTCACCACCTGAAAAGAAAGCCCTGGGCAGCTTGATTAGGTCTAAGCAGGAGCCATGATGTGCTGAGACTGGATGTGGCACCAGCTCAACTTCCAAAGGTCCCATCATTTGGGGCATTTTACTACAGAACAGAGAGTTTCTCAAATGTTCCCACAAAATGAATCTCTCTTCCTTTCACACAAGGTCTCGGTGTCACCATTCAAGGGTCAGGCAAAGACAAACACCTTTGATTCCTTCTCTGAGCCTGTCATTCCTGAACAGCAAGAAATCCTGGATTGCTTTGCTCATACCCCAAAATCAGTGCAAGGTCAGACCCAGAGGGAACTGAAACCTGGTGAAAACTTTGTCTTCCTACCTAGAAATGATCAGAAATTCCATCAACGTGCTCCAAAGCAGCCAGGAATAGCTGGGAGGGAGACAAGAGGTTGGGGCTGTGGGGTCTTTGGGGAATATCTTGCAGTTGTTTGGAAGTGGGATGCCAACACACTGCCACGTGCTCTCTCTGAATCAGTGCCCAAGCCCGTTCTCAGGAACACAAGGTGGAGTCCCCATCTCTGGAGGGATTTCAAAGCCATGTAGATGTGGTGCTGAGCAGCATGGTTTAGTAGTGACCTGGCAGTGCTGGGTTAATGGTTGGACTGGATGATCTTGAAGGTCTCTTCCAACCAGAACAACTCTATCATTCTATACTCCTTGCTGAGTTAAATTCCCACCTTTTCCCAACACTCCTGGGCCTGCACAGCTGAGGCAAACCCAACTCTTCTGCCTTCCCAGATGTCTCCCTAAATCCTTCCATGAATCAGCAGGGAACCTTATTGACATGCTTGTTGTGGCAGCAGAATTAACTGCTGGGTTGATTTTACCAGAGCAACACGTCAATCCCATTTTCTATTATTAGGCATCTGTGTGTTATGTTCATTGATCCTGGGCCCTAAATTTCCTCAGGGGTTAACAATACTTTCAACACACAGACAAAAATCCATGGAAGCTTAAAGAATACTCAAGCACGAGATTCCCAGAGGTCTCCAGGGCCCATGTTTTCTTCAGTTTACACAGATACATCAATATATCTCCTTAATTTCATTTCATTATTCCTCCTGTATAGTATGTGCATCCTCCCTACGTTGACTTGAGGGAGATTTTTATGACAGAGAGGATGATACAAGACCCCACTCATTAGATGTACCTTGTGTTTTGTGAGCTTGATGGTCAGTCTTCAAGACCAGAGTGAAAATATGTCTAATTTCTTTAGTTTCGGCACAAATAAAATATAAGTATTAAGGTCTCTTGTGGATGCAACGTGTGATTCCAAAGGGATCCTATTATAAAAGTCTAATTAATGTCCTATTACAAAATGAGACCCGATGAATATCCCCATTAGCTAAGCAAAGATGGGCAGAGAATTTAATATGCAAAATCAACAGTGAAGTGATAAATGGAGTCTAAATTAATAATCTGGGGTAGATGAGAAGAGCAGATACCAGGTAGAGGGATGGGAGATCACAGGGAGATGTAGTAACAGAAAGAGGCATAAAGCAGCTTGGCACGGCAGGTGGATGATTGATGGATGGGTCATCAGAAAATGGACATTGATGGCAACTGCACAATGTGCAACCTAGACCTGTCCTGCCTCTTAATCATAGAATCATTTAGGTTGGAAAAGACCTCCAGGATCATCAAGTCCAACCTTTGGCCAACATCTCCCTGACCCCTAGACCATGTCTCAAAGCACCACATCTACTTGTTTCTTGAACCCCTCCAGGGATGGTGACTCCACCCCCCCCCTGGGCAGCCTGCTCCACTGCCTGACCACTCTTGCAGCAAAGAACTCCTTCCTAATATCCGATCTAAACCTCCCCTGGTGCAACTTGAGGCCATCACCTCTTGTCCTGTTGTTAGTTACTTAACAGAAGAGACCAACCCCAGCCTCACCACAACCTCCTTTGAGGTAGTTGTAGAGAGCAATGAGGTCTCCTCTCGGCCTCCTCTTCTCCAAGCTAAACAATCCCAGTTTCCTCAGGCATTCCTCATACGATATTCTCCAGACCCCTCACCAGCTTCATTGCCCTTTTCTTCACCCTCTCCAGCACCTCAATGTCCTCCTTATCCTCCTCTTCTCCAAATCCCTCATCTCTCTCCTACAAAGGGCACCTGAACACTAGATCAGGCTCACAAGAAGAGGCTGGAAAAAAAGGATGGAAAGAGCTGAAGGAGTGAAGGTGCTTCCCCACAAATGGACACCACCCCAATCATGATGCCTTAAAACCCAGCCCTGGGATCTCAGTGCTCTACCAACATCCTCTGGAGAAGGTTTAAACAGGTAATGAACAACGTATCAGTGGTGAAGGCCCAATTCTGCTACTCTAAAGCCAGAGGAGGTTCTCTTACTTCTGCAAAGTCCCACCAGAACGTACAAAGTCAAAATGTGGCCCATTAGAGCTCCCATTTGCCTTCTGTGCAGAACACAATTTCCTTACATCTGTTGTAGCTAACAAGCAGACAGAAAGGGTGAGACACTGAAGGCAGAGAAGACAAGAACAGTAACTAAATGATGGCTAATGGACAGCTGACTGAGGAGAAGGACAGATGCAGGGAGAGATGAATAGAATAGATAAACAGGCTTCAGACCCCAATCTCCCAGCAATTACAGCCTGCTCCGGAAATCCTCATCTTCTCTGCAGCGTGGCTTGCCAATAATTCCAGTTAAATTAGTTATTATCCCTCATTTGTGTTTGTCCCTGGAATTACTGTGGTGGCATGGATCAAAGCAGCACCCTGGGCTTTCATGTGGCGTGTGCTCTGCAAAAGTCAGAGCATTAGAAAGTGCTCCCCACTCTAATGCATTCCTGGCTCGTGCCAGAAAGTGGATCTTTCATTTCTAATTAGTGCATCTCGGGGTCTGTCCAAGCAGCCCTGCCATGTCTTCTCCTTGCAAACACAAGCAGATGAGGTTCCCCAGGGACCCGGAGCCAGCTCGACACCTATGAGGAGCAGCAGCACTATCACAATTAATAAAGCATGAGCAGGCAATAAACAACCCTGGATCCAGCTCTGTAACTGCAACCCAGTTGTTTGTACTTTATATTCCCTTTTCCCACCTGATTCACTAAAAAAAAAAAAAATCCCTTCTGCGGCTGTACTCTAAAAAAAAAAGGATGAAGACGGAAAAAAGATCTCATTACATGTTTAATTTAAAACTCTATCAGTGATTAGGATATTTTATGGACTGATCGCCTGCCAAATGTTATGGTTTAAATCAAAGCTGCTCCAGAGTTCTGCATGAGCCATAAAGGAGACACAGAGTTTGGGGGTTTTTTTAACTCTGCTTTGAAAACAGTCACTGGCTCAGACATCGTGCTGCAAATCAGAGAATGGTTTGGGTTGGAAGTGACCTTTAAAGGCCATCTAGTGCAACCCTCCCTGCACTGAGCAGGTACATCTGCAACTAGAGCAGGTTGCTCAGAGCCCAGCCTCACCTGCAATGGTTCCAGGGATGGGGCAGCCACCACCTCTCTGGCCAACCTGGGACAGGCTCTCACCACCCTCAGTGTCAAAATTTCTTTCTTCAATCTAGTCTAAATCTCCCTCTTTTAATTTAAAACCATCACCCCTTGTCCTGTCCCAACAGGCCCTGCTAAAAAGTCTGTCCCCAGCTTTCTTGTAGGCTCCCTTTGAGTACTGGAAGGCTGCAAGAAGGTCTCCCTGGAGCCTTCTCCTCTCCAGGCTGAACACCCCCAACTCTCACAGCCTTTCCTCATAGAAGAGATGTGGGCACAGGAATGGCCAGGAAAGCAGTGGGCAAGGAAGTGATGACGAGATGGATAAATGAGAGAAGGTCTGACAGGATGAGGGACTTAAATCTTTGGCTTGGAGATCCATGGTGACCAGCACGGGCAAAGCTATCAGCACTTATGCATGTCAATGGTGTGAATCAAACAGAAATGTGCAGGGGGATTCACCAACATCAGTTTCTGGTTGTGAACGTGTAAATGGGATGTGTCCCATCGTTGCATCACACACAACAGCTGGGACAACAACTGATATGCAAGGAGATGATGAAGGGCATCAACCAAACTACAGGATTGTGGGGTCAAGAGAGGCACCTGTGACAAAGGAATCCCCTAAAAAATGACAGGGGGAACAACAGGAGCCTTGAGATCCCAAGAAAGAACCATTTCATCTACAAGAACAGCATTGTCCTCTTCCACTCACATACCTCAGAAACATATTGGCAGCAATTAGGTTGATGCCTTTCAATCCCAAGATTCAAAGCCAGACAGGGTGATTTGGGGACAGAAGGTAGGTTTGCCAGCTGTGAGAATGTGGTTAAAATGTTGGTGTCACTCAAAACTGGAGAGGACCTCACACAGCAACATGGCCAGAGATCTGCTGTGCCCAGTCTGAGTGAGCTGGCAGGACTAACTACACATTTTCTTCTCATTTCAAAGCTTAACTTAGGAGACCAAACTATATTCAGGTTGGGAAGCTGAAGCCAACCACCCTACACTTCCCATCTTGCCTGGATTTGAGACCAGAGCAGCCAGACCTGGAGGAACCTCTAGACTGTCAACATCCTCACACAAGGACAGCTTGGATTCCTGGATCTATTTTTGGGTTGCCACTTTAAAGACACAAAAAATTAAAGCTCATCTTGTATAAGGAGCTTCTTCACATACAGAGTAAGCCTGCATGGAGCTTCATAGCTCCAGCAAACCCAGGGGCTCCAGTGTAACCAGCCAGACTATCAGGAATTGCTCAGGGGACACCCATAATCTGCTTTCTGACATGCAGAAGGCCCATAAACAAATGATTATGCTTCTGTGCCCGAGTTTCCCTCATTTGCAAAATGTTGATAATGATCAGGGCTAATTGAAAAATTCCCATCAAGTGTTATTAGGATGGGGAACGGGGATTTTGAATGAACCATTTGCAAAGAGCCCAATTTCCCCCATATATCTCATTTTTGACAGTAAAACAAGCAAACAAAAAAACCCCCACCCCAAACCATCTTAAGTCTTTGGATACAAGGACAGAATTTTCCATAGAAAACTATTTTCTGGCTAATTTAATGACCTCCCAGGCTTCATAAAGCTTATGAGGTTTCCTTTATTGCCTTTTTAAATAATTACAGATGCTTTAAAGGGAGGCTTTAAGTAGAGCGAGAAGAAATTTAAATGTTCACGCAACGGAGCTCTGGCCAAGGCTGAGTTAAGTCTCATGCAATGATGTTGGGAGAGGGCACCTCATTTTCTACTGAGAGGGACCATCCAGATGATGAAGAAACTGCACAAGAACAGCCAAACCCTGGTTTTTACATGTAATCCCAGCAGGTTTTTGAATAGCAGTTGCTGGCAGGGAGAAGAGCAGGTCTGAACTCTTCTGTCACTGTGTTTTCCTGAGGACTGGGTGGTTATATCTGCAGATAAGCAAATGAACCCCATCACAACTTACTCCCTTGCCTCCAGTTCATATCCACATATCATGAGGGCCACATCTGAACTGCTGACTAGAGATGAACTCCAGCCCAAGTTACCCCAAAACTTGTCTGGGCATCAGCTAAGAGCTGGGAATTAAACTCTAGGGACAGCCAAAGGCCAGAGCTTCTGCTTGGACTTTCTGTCCTTGTCATAGCCTGGAAAACTGAGCCAGGCTGGTTACTGGGACATCCAGCCAGCCACCAGCATGGGTGGGAGATCTCAGCAAACCATCAGCAACCTCAAATTCAGAGGTCAATGCACTTAAGCACCCACCTAAAATGACTCCAGCTGCTGCACCTGCCTTGGCCTTGATCTTCTGCCCAGCCAGGCCTGGCCTTTGGTACAGTTTAATTGTAGAGGTGACCAGAGGTGTCATTCCCAGGTTGCCACATCCCTTTATAGCCTGTGCTTTGCCTGGGAGAGCAGGGACAGGGAGAAACACGGAGGGCAGGAGGACACAGTCCAGTGATGCAGCCAACTCCTAACAAATGCACACACATAATGACATAGAGCAATGTTACCAAGCAGTTAATAAGGGAGGATAATTAGCACAGCCCTGAGCAGATACATGGGTAGAAGCACACTGAAGGTGATGAGAAGACTTCTATCAACATTAGGAGGCATTTTGGATCAGACACCAAAAGATATATTCATGTATTAGTGAGTTTTAGACATCTCCATCCCTCCCTGCAGCCAGCCTTCAAGCCTGGCCTCTAGTTTTCTTGCAGCCTAAAAAGAGCAGAGAGGCTGGAAAATCCAAGAGAAGAAATATTGCTGACAAGGGTGGGTGTTTCAAGGAAAATTGGCTCCAGCAGGACTGGATTTGCTGCTGCCTGAGAACTCAAGATCCCCCTCTCAAAGATGGACCTGATATGAAATCCCAGCTCCCACTTGAGTCACAGGGAAGTTTAGGGTTGAAACCCTGAGCTGTTGCAGCTGGAAATCAGAGTTATGTGAGATCCCAAATTCTGCTTCACAGCAAATCCCACAAATTTGGGCTTCTGCTTGTGTTTGCTCAACTGGATAAAATATCACATGTGGAAATACCCTGCACAAGTGGGACTTGGGAGATGGGTTCAGTGTCAGGGGGAAGCTTCACTTTGGTTTTATTTCAAATAAGCACAGCAGAAAAAAAACCCCCAAAACACTCTTTGCAAGGCAAAAATTCATTTTAAGAGCCAAATGACACAATCCTGATGGAAAACAAAGCAGTCACTACCTTGCTCTTCTTTAGCACGCAAGCCCTGCATCAAAATCAATAAGCCCTCACAGAAAGTTTTGATATGGAAACATGTTGCCTTGTTTTGACAAAGGATCCACTGGAAAATTATGGATCTGCTGGAAAACACGGTGCCAGCGTATGCCCAGGGCTAAAAAGAGGTTTTAAATATGCTACAGAGCAGCCACTCTGTTGGAAACCCAGCAAATGTACAGCAGACTTGGGTCTCCCTTCCTCAGATCATGCTTTTATTTGGAGAAGAGGAGGAAAAAATCATCGGGTCATAGAATCAGAGAATGGTTGGGTTGGAAGGGACCTTAAAGAACATCTAGTTCCAACCCCCCTGCCATGGGCAGGGACACCTCCCACTAGACCAGGTTGCTCAAGACTCCATCCAACCTGGCCTTGAACACCTCCAGGCATGGAGCACCCACAACACCCCCTGGGCAACCTGTGCCAGCATTTCACCATGGATGCTTCTTGGTTTTGGCTGTTCTGCTTTCCTCACACTGAAAAATAGTCTCTCTGATGAGAAACTTTGCGGGATTGGATCTGGAGGTCCACCAGAGATCTCTCAAATCTCTTTTTTTCAGTGATTTGTGGAGGTCCTGGTATATGAATATAAAGCCTCCACCTCCAAAAAGATCACAGCATCACAGTGGTCACCAGCACACTGCAGGGACTGGTAAAGGAATGTCTATCCCCAGTGTCTATGGAGCTGTGGGTACCCAAGCTGTATTTGTCCCACCAGCACAGGTCACCTGCAAATCTGGAAAATTACAGCCCAGATTTGCCACTGCAGAACAAATTACCAGACAAACTTAAAAGAAAATATGAAATTTGCAGAGGGGAAAGGAGAGGAGGAGGGGGAAGTCAGTCGCTGAACAGAAAGGCAGAGAGGAGGAGGAGGAGGAGGAGGGCAGAGGTGAGCTGGGCTGTGGAAAGGGATTAGCTGCAGCGCAGGGCTGGCCGAGGCAGCAGAAAGCCTGATCCGCTGCATCCTGACCTTCACAAATCAATTTGGGCTCCTGCTCTGCTGCCTTGAAGAGGAAAGAACGTGCTTCCTCCTCTGCCCACCCTGCCTGCATCCCACAGCACATCCTCTGGATGAGGTTTCAGACAGCCATAAAGGATCTGCTTCTCAGGAAGGGAGCAGGGGAACCTCTACGATGAAGAAAGGCTGAGAAAGTTGGGCTTGCTCAGCCTGGAGAAGAGAAGGCTCCAGGGAGACCTTCTTGGGGCCTTTCAGTGCTTCAAGAGGCCTGTCAGAAAGATGGGGAGGGACTTTTGAGCAGGGCCTGTTGAGACAGGACAAGGGGGGATGGTTTTAAAGTACAAGAGGGAGACGTAGACAAGAGAGAAGGAAGAAATTTTTGACACTGAGGGTGGTGAGAGCCTGGCCCAGGTTGCCCAGAGAGGTGGTAGATGCCCCATCCCTGGAACCATTGCAGGTGAGGTTGGCTGGGGCTCTGAGCAACCTGCTCTAGTTGCAGATGTCCCTGCTCAGTGCAGGGGGTTGAGTTAAATGACCTTTAAAGGTCCCTTGCAACCCAAACCATTCTACAATTCTATCGGGGCTGAGCTGTAAGTGCAAGGTTAACACTTGGCAATGCATCTGTCATGGACACCAAGCTCTGCAGGAGCAGAGTCACAGGGGTCAGAGATTTCAAAGGGTTTGCAGTGGTTTGGTGGGTTCCCATAGGTGTTTTGTGGAAGTCAAATAGAAAATGCTAGAAACTGGGCAGGGGGAAGATGGGTTCTCCAGGAATCTTCCACCCATCATGTCCCTCCCCAACCATCCCTTCTTTGGCATCCCAAAACCTCTTGCAAGTCTGCACCAGGATGCTGGGAGCAGCCAGGGGAAGAGAGATGCACGTTGCAGGGGTGGAAAAGGAAGCTCAGGCAAAGCTTCTCTCCATGACTGGAGGGCTCTGGCTGCCTGTGAGCTACAGTTTCAAAGTAAACCCTCTGCTTGTGCTGTCTGCAGAGACCAGAGCTCAACATCCTGCATTGCTCAGCTCAAATGCTCCCAAGATGGAGCAGAACCATGAATGGAGACCCTCATGCATCTCAGGCAGCACCACTACCAGATGCAGTACAAATGGAGAAACTGAGGCACAGCTCAAGAGATTTGTACTGCAGTTCACATTCTGTTCCTCTTACCATTGCTGGGCACATCCCACTCAATTGGGTCCCCCTAACACTGTCCTCCAACTCCCCCTGCTTTCAGCCCCATCAGGAAGGGACATCACCATGTTCCCAGCAGGACAAGAGAGCTGTAGGCATCCCTGAGAAATCACCCCTGCCAGCAACATCCCATCTCATCTCTGGAGAGAAAGGTCCAGCTACTGTTGATAGGTGTGAGTAGATTCAGATGAGACGTTCGGAAGAAGTTCTTGCCCAGGAGGGGGGGGAGACACTGGCACAGGTTGCCCAGAGAGGTGGTGGAAGCCCCATCCCTGGACATTTTGAAGGCCAGGCTGGCTGGGGCTGTGAGTAACCTGCTCTAGTGGGAGGTGTCCCTACCCATGGCAGGGGGCTTGGAATTAGATGATCTTTAAGGTCCCTTCCAACCCTGACAATTCTATGATGTCCATGTGTTTTTCCTCTAGCTGCCCAGACCCCATGGGTTGGAACAGCACAGGGATTTCCACACTCAAAAGACTTTAATTTTAAAAAAAGACTATTTAAATTCAGTTCTCCTGAGACTCTAGAGAAGGACTCATAAACCCTCACAGTAATTCAAGGGCTTTGCAGACCTCATCTCCTCCTGTCGCACGTGCAAGGGGAATTTCTCCATCCCTGCCTTCCCAAGCATGAACATCTGGCTACATGTATATTAAATAAATACCTTGGTGTGCAGCTTGGCTTATAAAGCCCCCTTCCTTGTGCTGTTTCCCTGCCAGCCCCACATGGTGCAGGCTCTCTGGTGTCCTGTAACGTGGTTGTGCTCACGCTGAGCTTTGCCCTAAGTGACAGCACTGAGTTGACTTTCCAGCCACCTGCTTTCATAAAACTCATGTGAACCTAAAATCTTGGAGCCCCTTCCCTCCTGTCTGACCTGAGGATTTCCTAGTGCCTCTTCATGCAAAGAGCAGCCACTGGTCTATTAACTACAATCACTGGAATCTTTGCTGGGTGGGAGATGCAGGGAGCCAGAGTGGACCGAGATTCCCTCTATCCAGAATCATAGAATGTTCGAGGCTGGAAGGGACCTCCAGAGGTCATCTCATCCAACCTCCCTACACAAGTAGGGACATCTCTACCTAGGGCAGGTTGCTCAGAGCCCTATCAAGCCTGACCTTGAAGGACTCCAGGGATGAGGCCTCCACCACCTCTCTGGGCAGCCCATTCCACTGAATCAAGGAGAAGACAGACCATGAGAGTCCTGAGTCAGATCTTGGTGTGATGCATGAAAAGCAGCTTCTGCTGGCTCACCCTCAACAGCACTGGGAGAAGGGGCACCTTAACCATCAGCTATCTACATGGAACAAGCTTACATCAATTGCACCAGAGTGGAAGCCAAATCAGGTAGGATCAAATCCTCAGTCTGGTAGTAACCCCTTGTGTAGTAACTCCAGAAATGTCTCTTGTGCCTCCTCAAGTCCAAATCCCAGACAATATTTAATAGAGGCAGGTCAGGGCTGGAGGAGGGATGTGAAAAGCTTCATTCCTCTACTGGATCTCATGTGACAACAATACAGAGTCTGTTAAAAGGGGAAATGCCTATTTCATGTAAAGGTTCTTAATGTGACTGAGCTGAAGTTGACTAGCATGGCAAACAGCAGAGTCTGGTGGGATGGTGACCAATNCGCATGGCAAACAGCAGAGTCTAGTACTGGCTTCAGGAGTCTGGTGGGATGGTGACCAATAAAACAGAGTAAACCAACACAGTACACCACATACAAAATACAGTACACCAATAAAATACAGTAAACTTGATATCATGCACCTGATCTCACCAAATGAAGGTGCTTGGTCCCAGGCATCCTGCTCTAGGTGACCCTGCTGGAGCAGGGGGCTTGGACTAGGTGATCTGTAGAGGTCCTTTCCAATCCCCACCATGCTGGGATTTTCTGACTTAGACCAGGTAGGATTTGCAAATTAACTCTTGTAGGAGTATTTAAGACTTAGTCCAGACACTCAACACTGTGGTTAGCCCATGAGCTCTGATATTCAGCTCTGAGTAGAAAGTCCTGACCTCTCAAGGACTTTTAGCAGTGCAAGACTAAACAGCACCTAAAACCTAGATGCAAGTCTGCAAAATAACCACTACTGAAAATAATCATAACTGTATTATTTGAGAATAAACATTGGAGTTTTCTAGCCCAAATGCTGCTTATCAGAAATCACTGTAAGCTTCAACTCCAAGGCTGGAAATCTCATCTAAAGAGCACATTGTCACTCGTGCAGCTGAAGTGTCGGCCAATTTCTCTTTAATAGAATAAGGTCTTCCTTGGAGGAGATTTATGTTGCTGATAATTATCTGGTGACATGTTGAGGTTTAGCAGATGGATTAATTTCGTTTTTCATTATGTTATTAGTGCCACTGGAGGGGTGTGTGGCTGCATCCTTTTGGGTATTAAGCTGGAGAGCTTGTAGTATACTTTACAGTGGCAACTGCTGGGCTAAAAACAAGCCTCCGCTGGACTTTTGGGGAAAAGGTGTCTCCAGAACACTGTGGATCATGTGCTGTCATGCCAATCATAGGCAAAGGCCAGACTCAGCCTATTAACTAAAGATGAAGGATGCTCCAGGTGTCCAGATCTCAAGAGACCCAGATGTGATACCAAACAGAGATGCCAGTATGATACCAGCTGAATATTATGAGATGCAACGTCCTTGAAGGCTTCCTCCCACCTGCAGCACTGGGAAGAGGGCAACTTTCTGCCCTCAGCAGCTCTTGCTGCCAAACAACCCGGGCCTCTTGATCTGCAAGAGCAATTTTCAGGGCACTCTGCTGCAGCCTGCACGTCCAGCAAATCAAATGCCTCCATGCATGCTTCTTGTAGGGATACTTCCCAATCTACCCACCCCTGCTTCCCCCAAGAGTTATTATAACACAGGCACATGCAGCCAGGGAACCAAAAGGCTGCTGCTCTCAGAATATCAAGCAAATAAATTGGTCACCCTCTAACATACCTTTTTTTTTTTCTCCTCCCAAGATGACCCAAGCTACTGAAAAGCTAATCCAGCTTTCTAGAGACTGGAAAAACAGTGTGTGGAGTTCAAGAGGGCTCAGCTACCGAGCTCAGCTCAGCTGAGCTGCAAAGGTGGAAAACAAGAGAAGGGAATAACTCTAAAGAAGGATATTGACTGATTATCATGTGGATGCCTGGAAGAAACTTGAGTGTTAGCTACAGAAAGTATGCTGAGAATAGCATCTATTCCACTTGGAAACACTCTCCAAGGGGAAGGAAGAGGGGAAACTCCATTGCCCTCAGCAGGAACAGGCAGGTTGGACAAAATAACCTTGCAGTGAAGAAACAGCCTGGCATTGACTTACAGCACTGCTCCCTACAAGCCTTGCTCTGCTGGGACTTCAGGGAACTCAGGGGATTTTGGAGATTGCTGCCACTCCGAGAGGCTGGGACACAGGGGAGAGGCAGAATTGGCTTTGATATGGTTTTTATGCCTTCCTAATACCAGTCTGCTCTAACAAGAAAGCTGGGGAGGGACTTTTTAGGATGTGGGGTAGTGGTAGGACTGGGGGAATGGGTCAAAACTAGAGGTGGGGAGATTCAGATTAGATGTTAGGAAGAAGTTCTTCCCCAGGAGGGCAGGGAGACACTGGCACAGGTTGCCCAGAGAGGTGGTGGAAGCCCCATCCCTGGAAATTTTGAAGGCCAGGCTGGCTGGGACTGTGAGTAACCTGCTCTAGTGGGAGGTGTCCCTACCCATGGCAGGGGGGTTGGAACTAGATGATCTTTAAGGTCCCTTCCAACCCTGACAATTCTATGATTCTAACACAACAACCAGGGGCTGCTCTAACACTCCCAGGTCTTATAACTTCTCCATGCAACCATAAGAAAAGCCACACCAGGAAGAACAAGGTTGTTTTGACAGGGGGTATCTCCACTTGTTTGGATGCATTTTGGAGGACATGGGCCATACTGTCAGATCCAACGTGGCTGGAAGAAGGAAAACTGCTGGGTTTACAGCTGATGGTGCTTCAGGAGACCCTGGTTGCCACTGCTTCTCCCTTCTAGCCATGGCAGCTGAGCAGCAGCATCATTACATGGTATACCAACCTGACCTAGTCAGAGACATCCCTACTTATTGTAGGGGGGTTGGACTAGATGACCTTTGGAGGTCCCTTCTAACCTAATACATTCTATAATTCTAAGTAGCTGGAACTCTCGAATCATAGAATCATAGCATGTTTTGGGTTTGGAAGGGACTTTTAAAGGTCATCTAGTTCAACCCCCTTACAGTAGCAGGGACATCTTCAACTAGAGCAGGTTGCTCAGAGCCCTGTCCAACCTGACCTGGAATGTTTCCAAAGATGCGTCTTCTCCCACCTCTCTGGGCAACCTGTTCCAGTGAGGAGCAGGTCATTGCTTGCACACAGAGCCCTCCTCTCAGGCAGCTCTGGTTAAAAACACACATACTTTTTAATTCCTTATTTATAATCAAGAACAGGCTGCGACAAGGCAGAAAAATCCAGGGGGTTAGTGGAGCAAATTTCAGAGGCAAGGACAAAGCACTTGGCCTTGCTGAGGGCAGCAGCTCTCCATATGGTAACTCCTCTCCTGCTTCACCTGAAAGCTCCCAGGAGCTCAGCTGGATCTCACTGGACCTGCTCCCCAGCCCTCTTGGCACGTGGATGCTGGTAGGTGTTTAAACATTGCTCTTGAAAAAAATGACAGGCTCCAGGGCCCAGGCTTGCAGTGAGAAATGGTTCTCATTTCTGTGAGTGCAGCAGGTTCAGCCAAGGTCGATGGTAGCGGTGCCGAGGGAAAGCCACTGGAAAATACAACTAACTTACCCATCACTCACCCCCCTCCTTCCTCAGCAGGCTGGAGAAAGTCAAGCAGAGCCAGTGACTGGACAGGCTCTCAGAGATAGGGCTGCTGAGGCAGTCTAGGTTTGGGCTGGGGGACTTGGGGGTCCTCCTCAGCCAAGGGTAATACCCACCAAGTGCACATGCTGCTAAAGACATTGATACTCCAAGCCAAAACACATGTCAGCAAGGATCTATCCCCTCCAAGCCCAGCTCGTTTCAAACAACCATCTAGAATCATACAATTGTTTAGGTTGGAAAGGAACTTTAAGATCATTGTGTCCAACCATTATCCTAACTCTAAGTCTACTGCTAAACCATGTCCCTCAGCACACCTACACAACTTCTGAACATCTTCAAGGATGGTGATTCAACTCTGGGCAGCCTGTTGCAGTGCTTGACAACCCTTTCAGTGAAGAATTATTTCCTAATAATCCAACCTAAACCTCCTCCTTTGGCACAACTTGAGGCCGTTTCTTCTTGTTCTATCATTTGTTACTTGGTGCATGTCACCACACACCACCATTAGATCATAGAATTGTCAGGGTTGGAAGGGACCTTAAAGATCATCTAGTTCCAACCCCCCTGCCATGGCCAGGGACATCTCCCACTAGAGCAGTTGCTCACAGCCCCAGCCAGCCTGGCCTTCAACATTTCCAGGCATGGGGCTTCCACCCCCTCTCTGGGCAACCTGGGCCAGTGTCTCCCCACCCTCATGGGCAAGAACTTCTTCCTAATGTCTCATCTGAATCTCCCCACCTCTAGTTTTGATCCCTTCCCCCCAGTCCTACCACTACCCCACATCCTAAAAAGTCCCTCCCCAGCTTTCTTGTAGGCCCCCTTCAGATACTGGAAGGCCACAAAACATGTGTTCACATAAATATACACACCAAGATCACAGAGCAGCCTGCACTCTCTGATCAGACATGCACTGCCTGTGTATGTCCCTGTACATATGCTCACATGGGATGCATCTTCTTCCTTGAGTTCCTAACCCCCTAAAAAGGAGCATCTCTTCAAAGCAAGGTGAGAAACTTGGGCTGTTCCTTAAGCAGATCTCCCAGTATCATGGATATCAAAGTATTGGAGCAGGTCTCCTGCCTCAGAAACCACCAGGATGAACTTGTGGAACCACAACTAGCTCAGAGCAGAAGTGTTATCACTGCAGAACCTACTTATTTTAACAACACACACGCCCCATCCCCCCTCAACTAAAGTTCTCCTGCCTGTGTGGTTCTACATTAATAATGGGAGTTGATGAGCGTGATGACCAAAGTTAATTGGATTAGCCAGAATTGTTCAGTGCTGCTGCCACACAGCCCCTGCTTACAGCTGACTCCTAGCTGCAGAGAGCTCACCCCTGAGCTGTGGCACTTTGGCTTCTTGGGCTCCTCTAACTTCTGGTTAGAAGGTCTTGGCCAGGTGCAGGTCTGGGTAAAGCCTGGGGTGGGATGTCATGGAAACACTGAATGTATTTGGTTGGAAGGGACCACCAAAGGTCTTCTAGTCCAACCCCCCTACAATAAGCAGGGACATCTCTCACTAGGGACATCTCCTGGCAGCCTGGGCTGAAATGCCACCAGGAAAGAGTGACAGGGGAACAGGGATTGTTGCCAAAAGCAGCATGACAAAAACCAGTCTCAGAAACATGGTCCCATACTGAAGACCAACCTTAATTCTGTGAGAAAGCAACTCAGGCTCTACGTGTGCATTGATTTGTTTGACAATCCATTTGCAGCAGTAGGAGAGACCATCACTAATATACTGAAATCAGGTTTCACTGTGGGATCCCAACTCCATGCAAATATCTCCATTTTGCACGAGGACTTAGGATTACATCTCTTACTTGTGCTTGGCTCTGCATCAAGAAGAACATCCCATTTTTTAAGACTGCTGGGGTCACATTTTAGCTCAGGAGATGTGACTCCAGTGTTTGAAGGCACTCTGCTCCTCCAAGATGGTCATTACACCCACCCCCAGCACTAATTCAAACCATGTGTGGGGGTTGGCTTAGCACATCTGGAGGCAACATTGGTTATATTTTATAGGAGTTAATATATTAAATTTTAGTCCCCAAACTCCTATCATTTTCTTAACAAGTTACCACCCTGCACTCACGCAACTAAAAGGAACATACTGGGCTCTGACACAAAACCACAACAGTGCAGCAAGAAGACAGACCACCCATCCTTCTCTGGCCAAGATCTCCCCCCAGAGAGGATACCCCACCATTAACACATTAACTTTGGTGACATTTACCTGCCTGCATGAACCTCCTGGCAAGCCCTTGTCACCCTCTCTCATCATCAGCTCCTCTCTGATGATATAATTCAGGAGGAGCAGTTGGGGCCTGGCCAGGTAGACTTGGCACTGGGTGCCTGGCAGAGATGTGGCTGCCTTGGCTGCCGCCTTCCCCGACTCCAGCCTCACCACGAATGGAAATGAAAAACAATCCAGCTTCTGCCTGCATGTAATAGTCAGGGCAACCCCAAGCACAAAGACAGGCTGGGCAATGAGTGGGTTGAGAGCAGCCCTGAGGAGAAAGACTTGGGGGTGCTGGGGGTGAAGAGCTCAACGTGAGCCAGCAATGGGCCAGTGCAGCCCAGAAACCAACCGTGTCCTGGGCTGCATCAGAAGAAGCATGGCCAGCAAGTTGAGGGAGATGGTTCTGTCCCTCTAGTCTGCTCTTGTGAGACCCCACCTGGAGCACTGCAGCCAGCTCCAGAGCCCCCAGTACAAGAAGGACATGGACCTGTTGGAGAGGGGCCAGAGGAGGCCTATAAAGATGATTAGAGGGCTAGAACACCTCTGCTACGAAGTCAGACTGGGAGAATTGGGCTTGTTCAGCCTGGAGAAGAGAAGTTTCTGGGGAGGCCTTCTTGTGGCCTTCCAGTATCTGAAGGAAGCCTACAAGAAAGCTGGGGAGGGAGTGTTTACAAAGGCCAGTAGTGATAGGACATAAGGGGTAATGGGTTCAAACTGGAAGGGGGTAGATTTAGATTGGAAATTAGAAGGAAATTCTTCACTCTGAGGGTGGTGAGACACTAACACAGGTTGCCCAGGGAAGCTGTGGATGCTCCATTCCTGGAGGCGTTCAAGGCCAGGCTGGATGTGACTTTGAGCAACCTGGTCTAGTGGGAGGTGTCCCTGCCCATGGCAGGGGGGCTGGAACTAGATTATCTTTGAGGTTCCTTCCAACCCAAACCATTCTCTGATTCTATAATACCCATCACATATTGTGTTGTACAGTTTCATGTCACTGTCACATGATTCCAGCAGGAGCTTCAATTAAGTGGCAGGCTGCTCTTTTTCTCATCTCATAGCTGGAAACCCAGGAGTTAAACTCCAACTATGGGGAAGTTAATGGCAAAACTCTGACCAGATCTTCTCAAGATGTCAAGGAACGGATGGAAGAGTGAGTAGACTCCAAAAATCCACTTTCTCATCCATCTACCTCCAGCCATCCATCTCCCTAGATATTTATTTGATCTCCTGTCACTACAATATCCAAGTGTTTACAGCACACCACACTGAATGAGAATCCTTCCTGGGGTTTATGTGCAGTGATGAACCACCAGCACTCATGGTCACCTCCAGTGCATACGAATGAAAAGAGAGATCTGCTCCTGCCTTGCACTGACAGTGCACATGGGGAGAGAGATTTGCTGAGGGCTCCCTGGGTACAGATTTCTGATCTGGGATGAATAATGGTTTAGTTTATTGGAAATTCGCTTTTCATTTTCCTTCAATTAAGTGACCAGTGAAATCAATCACCCACCTCCTGCAAATACTAAATCTTCCAGAGGGAAAATATTTATCAAGTCCCAAGCCACCAGCTTGAGCTCTCTTATCCCTCTAGCTCTCTGGAATTGCTTCTCAATGTGACAAAAAAAGAGAGAAAAAAAGCCAACTTGACAAACTGGAACTTCAGAGGATAAAAAAAAGCACATTTTGAAGCAGCAATGAGAGTGTTCAACACAGTAACATCCAACAGACTTTAGCAGAGACAAAACCAGGTGGTTCTAAGCATGCATCCAAGTGTCACTAAGATGACACAGCTGAGGATGAGCCCCTCTGCAGAGAGTTGCTGTGTTCAGTTATTTTTTAACATCCCCTGAGACCTCTACTGTGGGTATGAAACTCCTCAGGCCAGAAGACATTTGAAATGAAGAGTTTGCTGTTTAATTCTGCAAGACTCCTCTGTATGGCACCAGCAGGAACCTGCCATCAGGGAGGTGGAGCGGAGATGCAACACCTTGGGTAGACTTGAAATAAACTGGGTTTGTCTCAAGCATCAGGTCGTGGTAAAGTCTCATCTCATTCTAGCTGGCTGAGCCCAGCTCCCAGTACAATGGTCAGGGATGGGTAAAGTAATCACAGAGTTAGTAACGTCCCATTTCCACCTCTCTGACCCCAAACCTGTTATGATGATTCTCATATGCAACGTGTAACAACCATACTCTCATTCCCCATCCCATACACCTCTCCATCTATTTTCCTGATGACAATAAAATGTTTTTTTTCTCTCTGAAGCTGCACTGGTCATCCAGCATTCCTCAACCCCTCTACTGCCTTCCCAACCTTCAACCTGCCCATGCAACCTCCAGAACCACCTGGGAACACAGAGATGATTCTGTGTCTCTTCTTGAATTATTAAAACCCAATCTTGAGCCACTGGCATCAATATGTTCATCACAATTATGATGCCAGATGACAACCACTGGGCTACATCTTCAAGAAATGAAAGCCATTCATAGAATCCTACCCCAAAAGAGCCAACTAACTCTGAGAGCATCTATCATGTCATGGCAAGTTTTACACACAGATTTTTGCTTTTTGTGTATAATCATTGCAAACCTCTGCTCTAAAACTGCCAATAATCCACCTGCTAACTGCCCTCCACACCTGGTGAGATCCACCCATCACTATGTGTGACTATTACCACAAGCTTCCCTACCACAATGTTCTAGACCCAGTGGAAGTCCATGCAAGTCTCCACAGAGTAAGACTCGGAAGATGAGTTCACAAGGGTTTGCAGTGACAGGATGAGGGGTAATGACTTTAAGCTAGAAAAGGGTAGATTTAGGTTGGACATGAGGAAAAAGTTCTTTAATATGGGCAACTGGAACAGGTTGCCCAGGAATGTGGTGGAGTCCCCATCCCTGGAGACATTCAAGGTCAGGCTTGATGGGGCTCCGAGCAACCTGCCCTAGGTAGAGATGTCCCTGCTTCTTGTAGGGGTGTTGGACTAGATGACCTTTGGAGGTCCCTTCCAACTCAATACATTCTATGATTCTATGAAGATTCAATCTGATTGGGAAAGAGTGAACACAGACTATATTCAGCCATGCACAGGTTGCTTTTGCCTCCACTCTTTCCACCTCTTTCTTCCCTCCCAGCAGTTTTGTCCTAACTCTTCTCAGGCATGGATATTAAAGTGCAGGAACAGAGGAAATGCATCATTTAGTGAAGAGCTTTGTCTAAATCTCCTTCACCTATTCTGAATCTCAGCCCCGGTTCACACGAAGACAAACCCAAATTCTCCCAGAGTTTTCCACAGCTGGTCTTAAAACCCTTCACATCATCTCTATATGCTCCATTTAATACTCCTCCACACATAACATCACTGGAGAATATTATGACTTGGGTGTTTTTTAGTCTCTGGTTCCCTGCCAACTTCTATAGCCACACAAAAAGGTAGCAAAGGAAAGTAAATCCATACATTGATACCACAGGGAAAACTTTGGGCACGACATTCCTAATGAGAAGAGGGTTAAGGTCCATAAATCCAAGCACTTTTAAAACGCCTGCAGAACAGTTAATACCACTCAAGTTGTTTTGAAAGCCTAAGCTGGATTTGGCCAGGATGCCGAGGTTCATAACCTCAGCCTGCAAAATTAATGCTGTGGGATCCCCAACTTCAGCTAAGCACACTGCTTCCAGCACAACTGCCTGACGGAGAGAGGACCAAATAAATCCCTTGCCCAACTCCAATAAAGCAATTCCAATGAGCAGAAAGACTTGAGAGATTTATCTGCTTGCAGGACAAGGTCATCTTTTCATGCAAAAATCAGCAACTTTCTTGTGACTCTCATTTAAGTAGCAAGAGATTAACAATTCATTTCAATTCTTTATGGATCTCCATTCAGTGCCTCCTGCAGACAGCGGCTCCACCAGGCGTGTCCAGTTATGTGTTTTTATCAATGGTTATTGATGTTTTTCAATTACTCCTGTGACACTTTTTGAAATACATTTGGATGTGGAAAGCACTCGATATAATCCCATCCCAGCACTTTCCAGGCTGGTATCCTCTTATTGCTGAGCTGGGCTCCCATCTCTGCAATTCCTACAGCAGCTCTTCACTGCTTGGTCAACATATCCCTTAGTACCAACACATCCCAACTCCAGCTCTCTCTGCAGCTGCAACTAATACAGATTTGGATCAGATATCTCCAAAGCATCCCTATGCAGGGATGTTTTCTACAGATGCCTTTAGAATCACTGTATTCATGTCACAGAATCACTGAATGGTAGGGGTTGGAAGGGACCTCTAGAGATCATCTCGCCCAACCCCTCTGCCAAAGCAGGTTCATCTAGGCAAGGCCACACAGGAATGCATCCGGATGGGTCTTCAAAGTCTCCAGAGAAGGAGACTCCACAACCTCCCTGAGCAGCCTGTTTCAGTCCTCTGTCACCCCCACAGTGCAGAAGTTTCTCCTCATGTTGAGGTGGAACTTCCCATGTTCCAGAATTGAACACAGGTCCTTGAATTAGAACCATTGAATGGTCTGGGTTGGAAGGGACCTCAGAGATCATCTAGTTCCAACCCCCCTGCCATGGGCAGGGACACCTCCCACTAGACCAGGTTGATCAAAGCCCCATCCAACCTGGTCTTAAGCACCTCCAGGGATGGAGCATCCACAACCTCCCTGGGCAACCTGCTCCAGTGACTCACTACTCTTATTAGGACTCTTGCAATAATATTTCCAGGTTATTCTGCCTCCTAACCCCTTCCTCCAATATTTTATTTCTCAGCCTTTACTTCTTACTCTTTGTATTAGTTTGAGGCTGCAATTGTATTTTCTCAGAACAACCACACTAGAGTACTACAAGAAGTCTGCAAACACCTCCACGCTTCTTGCTACCAAATGTTATCCCTTGCTGGAATTTATACAGAGAATATTAAACAATTAGACACTGTGTTGAATGTAGATCTTGCTTTGAAAGCAGCATTCCTACAATCTGTGGCCCCAGCTCCTAAGCAGCCCAGTAGTCTTGCCAAAGAGATCACTTCTTCCATCAAAGTTTTTGCACACCAAGAAGTGACAAATGAAACCAGATCTTGGCACTTTCCATTTTGCCTTGTTTCTCTGGGAAGGGACCCAAAATCTGTGGTAACTGCTCTGTAAGATATCCACACAAACCCCTGGATCCTCTGTACTTCAGTGCATTTCATCCCAAGAACCAAATGTCCTCATGGAAACTACACAGCTCACTCAAAACCACGACCCTACCACAAAATGAACTAAACCAGATCACAAACTCAACTGGATGGGAGGAACTTTTTCCACAGAAAATGACACTACTCTGATTTTTCATTCCTGACCCTTACTATAAACTTAGGAAAGATCTTCAAAACCAGTTTGAGGAACTAAAATCCCTGGTCTCACCAAACAAAGACCATGGACTACACAGAGCCATTGGTTTTCTGGTCATCTACTGGTATGCAGGTGGCATCTCCTTTCTGCATTGGTACTAAAAACATCTTTTCTCTCCCACCATGGCTACAGACCTGTCTCCTCCACTATTTCTACCACCCTTCTTGGCTTTTCAGATGCTAATTGCTTTTTTTCACTAAATTAAAGGCTTAATTAAATTAACTAAAGAATAATAATTGTATCTAACAGGGACTTTTCAGTTTCTTTTGAGATCTCCTGAAGAGATTTCTATACAAAACTATGTGCCCATTTCTCTTCAGTTCTATCTGTTGATTCAATAGAAGATATTTTAATTCTTGCAGGCCCAACACACTCGTATCCTTCCATCAGTCTGGATATAGCATCACCATGGCTAAATCCACATGAGTCACTTAGAAACCTACATATATATTGTTATTGTACCCACCACCTCTGTCTTTGGGTTGGTTTAGATGCAGTGGATAACTAAATAATAAGTTAGAGACATAGTTGTCATTACTGCATTCAGTATCTCACAGCACTTGTCACTGATGGACACCAAAAGGGATTTCTTTAGCAGTATCAGTGAACAAAGGTTATTTTCCAAATAAATTGAATGCAAACACTTGTGGCAGAAGGGTTATTGGTGAAACAGTCAAATCCTGAAGGTCAAGACAGTCACATACCTGAGCAGACCAGTTCAAATAGAACAGTTCAAATGGATGGTTGGGTTTGATGTCCTGGAGATTTCACAGAATCATAGAATGTTTTAGGCTGGAAGGGACCTCTAGAGGTCATCTGGTCCAACCTCCCTACACAAGTAGGGACATCTCTACCTAGGGCAGGCTGCTCAGAGCCCCATCAAGCCTGACCTTGAAGGACTCCAGGGATGGGGCCTCCAGCACCTCTCTGGACAGCCCATTCCACTGATCTATTCCCCTCACATTAAAGAACTTTTTCCTAATATCCAGTCTAAATCTCTCCTTTCCTTTCCTGATCTCAGACATCTTTTCCAACTTTAAATGATTCTATGATTCTAAACAGCTTCACCCATCACCTCCACATTCAGTCTGGATGCAGCATGTATCTCAGACATTTATACAGTGGAGATGCTGCCCACAGCAGTTTTTCTAAGTAAGCCACAGCAGCAAAGCCTGACAGGATCCATCAGAAGCTAGAAGCTACTTTCTGACTCAGAGACAACCACATCCCTCTTTGATGCTGCCTCAAATGTTAATTGTTAATAAGGCAACCAGCAACTGGCTGAGGTTCTTCCTGACTCTCTTCATCCAACCCACTTCTGCATACTTAGGGCTGAATAATGCAGTATATCAGCAAAAGGACAGTGCTTCTCCCACCAGAAAAGTCACAGGGGGCTTTTTCTCTGCAGAAAAAGTGAACCATACTTCTGTGTTTGGTCTCTATGCTCCGTATAACATCCTCATGCCAACAGAAAAGGGATATAATGAAGAAGCTGTTGCCTGCCAGAAATGTTTGCTGGGAACATGAGTGAAGGGAGATAGGGGTATTATTTTTGCAAGCTGAAACAGGAGATGAAGAGGTTTAAGACCTCTGGATAATCAAAATTAGATTAAATACTTGGTGTAGGAGCCGATTTAAGAAAATTGTAATTATAATGGAATGCTATACAGTAAAAGCATTTTCTTACAGGGCTCTTTTATCTTGAAAGATCCCTCAGTCACAAGTGGCATGTGGTTTTCTCCAGGATGGGATGCAGTGAATACATGATAAACCTTGCACATAAGACAGATTATTTTCTAGCTGGAAAATGGGAAACAGAACAAGTAGAGACTGCAGTTGGACTGGGACATGCAGGTTTATCCTTCCCTGCTTTCAGTGCCTACAGATCGAGTCACCAAGTAGCTCCACAGTGTCTTGAGCAAATGTATTAGAATCAAAGAGAAATCATTCAAGTAGGCAAGAGTCCTGTGTCCAGTGCTGGGCTCCCCAGGTCAAGAGAGACAAGGAATTACTGGAGAGAGTCCAGTGGAGGCTGTGGAGATGCTGGTGGGACTGGAGCATCTGTGTGCCCAGGACAGGCTGAGAGCCCTGGGGCTGTGGAGCTGGAGAAGAGAAGCCTCAGAGGGGATCTGCTCAATGCTGCTCAAGAGCTAAAGGGTGGGGGCAAGAGGCTGGGGCCAGACTCTTGTCAGTGGTGCCCAGGGCCAGGCCAAGGGGCAGCGGGCACCAAGTGGAAGCCAGGAGGTTCCATGTGAGCAGGAGGAGGTGGTTGGTTGTTGTGAGGGTGTTGGAGCCTGGCCCAGGCTGCCCAGAGAGGTTGTGGAATCTCCTCCTCTGGAGAGATTCCAAAGGTGGCTGGACATGATCCTGGGCCCCCTGCTCTGGGTGACTCTGCTCTGGCAGAGGGGTTGGACCAGATGATCTCCAGAGGTCCCTTCCAACCCCTACCATTCTGTGATTCTAGGATAACACACCCTGCTCCCAGGGCAATGTACTCTGGCAAATTTATCCTCTCGCTACCTCTAGAGGGTTTTTTGGAATCATAGAACAACATGACAATTGTTTAGGTTGGAAAACACGTTTAAGATCATCAAGTCCAACCATTAACCCAGCACTTCCAGGTCACTACTAAACGTTATCCCTCAGCACCACATCTACGTATCTTTTAAATACCTCCAGGGATGATGAGTCAACCACTTCCATGGACAGCCTGTATTAGGAAGACAGCCAGACAGATATCAATCTTCTGACTGTGGTCAGCTATGAGACCAGACAGGGAAAACAGTAACTCCAATTCACACTAAAGCTTCCTTATTCTGCCCAGTGCTCCAAAAGAGTTATAAAAATAAAAGATACTCCAGCTCTGGAGCCCCCAACACACAAAGGACGTGGACCTGTTGGAGCTTGTCCAGAGAAGAGCCACAAAAATGATCAGAGGGCTGGAGCACCTCTCGCATGAAGACAGAGTTGGGGTTGTTCAGCCTGGAGAAGAGAAGGCTCGGGAGAGACCTTATAGTGACCTTCCAATATCTGAAAGGGGCCTATAGGAAGACAGGGGAGGATCTGTTCACAAGGGTTTGTAGCAACAGGATGAGGGATAATGGTTTTAAGCTAGAAAAGAGTGCATTTAGGTTGGGCAGTAGGAAAAAGTTCTTTTAATATGAGGGTGATTGATCACTGGAATGGGCTGCCCAGAGAGAGGGTGGAGGCCCCATCCCTGGAGGCATTCAAGGTCAGGCTTGATGGGGGCTCTGAGCAACCTGCCCTAGGTAGAGATGTCCCTGCTGCCTGCAGGGGGAGTTGGACTAGATGACCTTTGGAGGTTCCTTCCAACCCAATACATTCTATCATTCCATGATTCTTTAATGAAATCCACCTCAGTCAACCTCTGTCCTATAATCCAGAAAGGGGTGAGGTGGCCTCAGCACAATGAGGAATAGGTTGACACAGGACACTCAGAACCAGGAATAATTCCCTGAGCAAAACTCTAATCCTCTCTTTCTATGCTTATTTTGTACCAATATATCTTCCCAGCTCCTTGTTTAACTAACTTAGTGAGGCCTCTGGTCCTCACATTGACTTGGAGGACATCTGCCTTTCCCAGACAGACCAATGGACTGGGGGGACTGACGATGTGGCTACATGAAAGCAGGTCCCAGCAAAGCCACTGTAGAAGGCTGTGCTCCACAGTGGTTTCCTCCCCAGGTCAAAGCAGACTTGCTCCTTCTCCCTCCTGTGGCCTGGAACAGCCAGTGCTTGTTTACAAAGTTTCCACAGTTTTGCTTAATTTAGAGCAGGCTCTTCTGGTGAGCGTCACCAGTTCCACTTGGCTGCCTTTGATGAGCACGATGTGACTGCTGGGAACTGAGACAACCCTTCCAGAGCGCTCTGGTTCTCCGTGTCTTTCTCTCCCTGAAGCATCTTTTGGGTAGAAGGAGGAGAGACAAGAGAATGCTGTCAGATCAAAGAGTCATTTGTGAGCCAGCCCCAGGAATGGGTCACTACCCAAGGCCAGAGTGACCAGAGGCATTCAAGTCCTTGCTTGACAATAAAGAGCTTAAAGAAGAGAACATTTTCATCTTCAGAGGAATCAGTGATAAATCCAAGTCAGGTGCTTCCAGAGACAGCAACACTTCCTGTCCCTAGGACAGTGAAAACAAAAAGCTTCATCTTCCCTCTTCAAAGACTGAATCGAGGCACAGAAAATAAAAATATTTCTCCCTAAATCCCACAGACTTGGTAACCAACACTCAAACAGGAACCACACCTCCTGCTCTCTACCTCAGCCCTCTCTGCTTCACATGTCTCTTTATACAGTATCTTTATAAAGGCACCATCATGTTAAACATTCAGTGTGTTGGCACTGGCAAGGTCAATGGCTCCAGATCTCATGTCTCACATGTTCTTTACACTTGTCCTTAAAGAGGAAAGGCAAGAAACTCAGATAAAAGCAAGGATGCAAATCTTTGGTAACAACCTACATGTCTCTATCTTCTCTAGATATCTGTGGTCTGCTACAGCCACATCCTGACTATACAAACATGGCTTGTTGCTCTGCTGTGGCACTTAGATGTCCTACACTTGCATCATCAACTGCAGACTTCCTCAGAGATCCCATCTGGTCAAGTGGTGGGTCCACGTGGCTGGCCAGATTTTTGAGTTTCTGCCCAGATTAGACCAGTGCATGGGGCTCCACTGTAAACAACAGGTCATGTTACCCTCCCAAGATAAATCAGCATCTGGGCTCAGTGGAGTCTCTCATCAATCCTTCTCCACCACAGGAGCTCAGACATAGCCTCATAGAATGGTTTGGGTTGGAAGGGACCTTAAAGATCATCTAGTTCTAACCCCCCTGCTATGGCAGGGACACCTCCCACTAGAGCAGGTTGCTCAAGGCCTCATCCAACTGGCCTTGGAACACCTCCTTCAGAGGAAACCTAAGTTGTTTTGCTTATTCATGTTTGGTCTCTTGGTTCGAAAGAGAAGAAACTAAAGTTTTGCAAGTGTGGATAGCTCAGAACTATATGACATAAGCCATCTTAGGAACAGGTCTCCATGAGAACAGCTCATGGAAGCGATGGTGTGGAAGGGAAGGACACTAGCAGGAGATAGCAGCAGCCCCCTGAAGATCAAGGGAGTACTAATGAAGAGAAGAAATATGTCAAGAGCCGAAGCAAAAAAGCATCAGAGCCCACAGCTGTAGGCTGGGGACCTGTTTTGTTTTGAAAAGCTGTCCGCCTCCACTAGCTTGATTAAGGACTATTAATTAGCCAAGTGGAGAGCAGCACTGAGTAATCTGACCAAGGTTTGACCACTGTCCACAGAAGAATAAAAACTAATATGAAAACAGAGGGATACAGTTGGAAACCAACATAGTCCTGCCCTGGGTGCTTGTTTGTCTCCTTCTCCCCCTCTTAGAACCATAGAATTGTCAGGGTTGGAAGGGACCTTAAAGACCATCTAGTTCCAACCCCCCTGCCATAGGCAGGGACACCTCCCACTAGAGCAGGTTGCCCAGAGCCCCATCCAGCCCGGCTTTAAAAATTCCTAAAGAAAACCTCAGAAAACTGATCTCCTCTTCCCTCTGGCAGACTCTGTTTCCTCTTTACTCACAATGAGTCTAATTGTATTATTTCCATAACAACAGACTGTGACATCAGAAAGCTGCAGATGATGGGTTGGAAAAGGAAATCAGCCAGGTAGATGGTCTTAACCTCCCTGTTTTTCTTGTGTGATGGATGGGACTTCTTGGGAGAAGCAACACCTAAACTACTCCATGAAATCCCCCTGAAGCCACACCAATATACTCCAATCAAGATCCCAGTTATAGAATCATAGAATTGTCAGGATTGGAAGGGACCTTCAAGATCATCTAGTTCCAACCCCCCTACCATGGGCAGGGACACCTCCCACTCGAGCAGTTGCTCACAGCCCCAGCCAGCCTGGCCTTCACAATGTCCAGGGATGGGGCTTCCACCACCTCTCTGGCCAACCTGTGCCAGTGTCTCCCCACCCTCATGGGCAAGAACTTCTTCTTAACGTTTCATCTGAACCTACCCACCTCTAGTTTTGACCCAGTTCATGCTCACAAACACCTAAGGAAGGAGTGGGACAACGTGCAGCCTTTCTGCAGCTGATGACAGAGATAAATGAGAAGATGGACCCTACCACATACAAAGGTTGTTGTTTATCAACCTCCTTTCTGTGTGCAAACATTAAGTACATGCTTTGATTTGTGTCACAGTGAAGTCCATCATCTTTACATAGAAGGTGGGCCAGGTCAGCATCTCCCCAGAAAGTAGCAAAGAGGCTCTTTCTCTGTGGTGGTGGCAAGGCAGGATTTGGAGTCTGAGCAGGCAGGGAGAGTGTAGAGCCCCTGAGCAGGAATGTCCACCCCAGCTTGACGGGTTGCAGAGCATCAATGCTCTTTAAGGGAATGGTAAGTGACAGGAGAGGATGTCACCTTGCAGAGCAAGAGCTGCCTTAGTTCTCTCCCACTATCATTTTGTCCCTTTCTATTCGAGGTCTTTGAAACCGCTTCACATTGCTGCTGGGGGAGAAGGGGAAAGAGGAAAAGAGATGCTGGCAGGAGCAATCACCAGCCCCTAGGAGAGGCAAGGAGCATTAATGAACAGAGGAGAACATGCCCAGAGCTGAACTAAGAAGCATCAGAGCTCATAGCCAAAGGGAGGGGAGCTATTTGGTTCTGAAAAGCTGTCCACCTCCGCCGGAGTGAGCAGAAAGAGTTGTCACTGGCTCCAGGAGCAGAAACAGGAGGTGCTGAGGGCTATGTCCTGACTCATCCACAGTCACGTAGGATGGACACATGCAGGAGGCACAGATTATGTTGTCTATGTTCCCCCTTCACTTGGGGAGGACAGAAAGAGGACACCTCAAGGATAGATAAGCTGGGCAGAGCAGCCTGGCTGTCAAGGTATCACTAAACCAAGCGTAGATGTGGCTTTAAAAAGCAGTGGCAGCAAATGCTTCTGGCTCTAAGGTGCAACCACAACATAGAATCATTTAGGTTGGAAAGGACCTCTAGGATCAAGTCCAACCTTTGTCCAATATCTCCCTGACCCCTAGACCATGTCCTGAAGCACCACATCTACTTGTTTCTTGAAGCCCTCCAGGGATGGGGACTCCACCACCTCCCTGGGCAGCCTGCTCCAGTGCCTGACCACTCTTGCAGGAAAAAACTTCTTCCTAATGTCCAATCTAAACATGATACCAGCATCCATGCTGCAAGGCCTAGACTCATAGGACATGTTGAGACTTCAACCAAGGTAGCTCATTGTGACACTGGCCAGCAGGTACAGCCATAGATTGTTCATGAGCGAGTTAGACAGCCATGGGTTGTTCATAAGTTACTAGTAGTATCAGGTTAACAGCTGGACTCAATGATCTTGAGGGTCTTTTCCAACCCAAATGACTCTTTGATTCATGCAACCAGCTGTGGCTGTGCCTCACACTCCTGCAGAAGCAGGATAAATCATTTTTCATCCTACTGCACTCCCAAAGTTTTCCCCAGCAAGCACCAGATACAAACAATTAGCTTGAAAAGAAAAATATCTCTAAGACACATCCAGTCAGAGATGTCTGGCTATTTTGTGGCTTTCATTTAGGCATTAGATAAGGTGGAGGGAGTGGGGGGTCTTTTTAATAGCTAATTAGCTAGCTTTCTCAAGCAGTCATTAAAATCTGCTAATTATCCCATAGTCTCAGTAAGAAAAACAAAAATCTCTCCCTCTGGATTATTCCAGCGCTGGTGAAAAATCTTCAAGGCCAACAAAAGTTGCCACTTTCAAACTTTGAAAATAAAGCTCAAGAATTAACCTCACATTGGGATTCTTGTTGCAGCATTTCTGCCTTGCAAATGGTTCCTAAGTGCTCAGAGGTGAGGGAGCTTCTCAGTGAACTACATCCCAAACAGGTGATTTTAAATGGCAAAGTGATGAGGGTTCTACGGGTTACTGGTCTTTGTGTCATGGTTTAACACGGGTCTGGAAGAGCAGGGGAAAGAATCATAGAATCACTAAGGT
>VYZX01033439.1:2352-28587 GCA_013401335.1 Brachypteracias leptosomus
CCTTTATGTCAGCAAATGCTTTCAAGTGTTGGCTATGTTTTCTTGGGATTTTTACACCTAAGTGTTCTATGCTTTTTTCAGCTCAAGATAGGTAATCCTATTTGTTCTCTTGGTGGTTTGGTTTGTTTTTTCCCAAGATGAAGTCAGTGAAATGGGTCAGAACTGACTAGATGTTTTGAANACTGTGTAAAATTCTGTATTCCAAGGAAACTTGTTTCCTTTTTTTCGAAAGCCTGTCCTAACTAACAATATCTTAAAGATGGGGAAAAAATAATCTACGGAAAATCAAAGTAGGGACTTTGGTCCTTATAGGCCACTGAAGTTCCAAGGAAGTGTGAAATCACTTGTGCCTCTTGGAAATTTAGCTGGAAGTTTTTTGTGTTGGGGATGAGGGAATGGGGCAAAACTTAAGTCTTTCTTAGCCACTAATAGCACAGGCACCTGATAGGAGACATACTTGTCAGAATTGGCAGCTATGACTGCAAAGGGAGGAAGTTGAAGCAGAATCTTGCGTGAAACTGTTGATTGCTTGTGTGCCTTCCTATCTGCAGTGTTAAAAGACATTCCTTCACTGAGGTCCTCAGTTTTGCCTTTGTGCACTTAGACTAAGTGAACGTAACTTTATGGATTATCAAAAGGGTGATGTTCTACATCTGCTTTTCAATGTTGCTCTTGAAGCAGACTGAGTAGAAGAAGAAACAAGAAAAAATTTCTTCAGGTTGGCTGTTTTGCTTGATCACTTACAGTAGTGTCTTAATCTGCAGTTTTAGAGCCTTGTATTTGTTCTACCTTTTTCAGTCCTAAGTTGTAGTAATTTGTGTTCAACTCTAGAATAATGGCATAGGCTTAATTTTTTTCCATTTCTCTGAAACAGGATATACTGTTTGTTAGAAAACTTTTCTTAAGCCAGCTGTTCAGGTGCTTTCTTTAAATTGGTTGGCCTCTAAATTCTCCTAATCTGTAGCAGTTGTGGTATTGTTTTTTCCTTATATTTTCATTCTGTGGATTCATTAGTGTGTAGGAAGTTACAAAGTACTAATAGTTGGAGTAGCAGTTCTCTGCTCTGTATAGGTATGGGAAGAGTATTTTACTCTAAATACTGGTTTAGGGCATTCAGAAACTATTATTTAAACTAATGATGGGCTTACTGTGGGCACAATGTTATTTTAAGAGCAGTTTCCATTTCTTTTACTCCCAATGTTGTTTAAAAAGTACAGAAAAGTAATTTCTTCAGTGACATAAAAGGTACTACAATGGAATTTAGTTCATCTCCTCAAGGTCCTGCTACCAGAGATGTACTTACTTTAGTCTGTTCTTATTAGAGGGTAACAAAATAAGACATAAATGTATGAATGCTGTGTCTAACAAGCAGAGCTCTCAGCAGGGATGCAGCAGAATCTTTTATAGCTTCTGACATGTTTTCTCTTTTCTGCTCTTGGACATAAAGCACCCGTGTGATTTTCTTTGGAAATACATTACCAATAATCAGCAGACTTACTTTGAATCTACACTGATAGTATTCATACCTAAAGTTATCTAAAAATGTGCCTACCAGTATTATTCTGTGATGAAAGACAGCACATCTTTAATCACCAAATGCCATAGAAATTAATGAAGCTATAAAAATGCTGGTCTAATTGCAGAGGGCCTACAGCCCATTCCCAAAATACAGGTACATGCTTTCTCATAGAGTCAGAGTCATTTAGATTGGAAAAGACCTCTAGGATCATCAAGTCCAAGATCTTATCTCTCTGTGTACATTTTGCAGCTATCAAATTGCACATACTTGGTATATACATACATTGATTTAAAGGCTTATACACCCCACATTTCTGTATCTGCTGTGGCCCCAGCCTCATCTGGCATGTGTTGAGGTGCATAACTTTGCTGTTGTGTGCTCATATTGCTACTTAAATGACATGATAGAGACCTGGGGAGGATGGAGGCGGGGTTTTACCTCATCCACCGGAAAGGGGTTACACCCCACAACCACTCACCTTTGCCAGCCCTTGTTTCAGTGAGATGGAGGAGCCTGGAGTCTTAGGGGGAAGAAGTGAGCGAGACTAGGTAAGTCCATTCCTTTTCCATGAAGAGCACAGAAGGTCCACTCTGAGATGAAGCGGCACTCAAAGTTTATTTTTCCCTATTTTGCTGAGGTGGAGAGTAGGGACATAGGATGATGATCTTCCTGAAGAGCAATTGTGTGTGATTGTGACAGTGGGAATAATCTGCGGTGCTATGAAATGAAAATGTAGTAATGATATTTGCATTTTAATCCAGAGATTAAAGGTATTTAAAGATGTTTAAGCCTGATAGTGTCTATTTCTGCTCTGTTTTTATATTTTTTTAAAAATAGCGCATTATTTTAAGCAATTGAAGATTGTGGGATGTCTGCATAATGTAAATCCAACTTGTGCTTCATATTTGACTGTGCAATTGAATGATTAGGTCTTTTTTTCTATGCAAGGGAATTCTATATTTCTTACATGCACAGAGAAATGTTTAACATTGAATCTGTTGGATTTGTTCTGGCAGGGTTAAGAGTAGAGATGACAAGTGGGAAGAGAAGTTTGGGGCTTCACACAGTAACAAGCAGTAAGTCTGTCAGGCTGGGCTTTTAGAGTTCAAGGTCTCAAAGAAAAAACAAACCCCAGCCTCAAAACAATCCACCCCATCCCCCACTCCAAAATACAAACCTAACCTAAGAAAACCTTCATAAAACCCAACAGAGCAAAACCCCACAAACAAAACTACCCACTGTACTCCACTTTCCAAACTAAGTAACTTGATTTTTCTGCACTAAAAGAAGGAAGAAGTATACTTTACAGGCTTAATATTTTAATTTCTTCTGCTTCTCCTTAACTTTGTAGCCTGTTTTATAGTTCATACTTTCTGCCTGCCCCGAAAATTCAAATCCATTCAGAACTTTTTTTCTCAGCTGGACTATGAAGAGAATCTTTTCTTTCTGATTAATTCCTGAAGAAAAAAAAGTAAAAATCTGTGGTAAGAAAACATGCTCTCCTTTGAGCGTGATGTTTGTAGTGCTTTTAAGCATTCTGGTTTGATTTTGGCTATTTTGAAGTTTGCTGTTCTGTTAAATCTACTGCTTCTTCCCAATAATTATTTTTGAAGGAAAATAAAGCCACATCTTCATGAAACAAATACTATTATTAATGTGTTGGTAAAACTAAAACATCAAAAAAGAGAAGATGTTTAATTGTCTGCAGAAGACAAATGCCTGTAGCCTGATTCTCAAAAGCATCTCACATAAGGATTTCCAATAATTTTAGCCTCAGTAAAAATGCCCCCTGTCCTATTACAGTCAGTCTGTAAATCTAAAAGTAATCCCTTGCATCTGCCTCAGAATCACTTATTAAAGATGATACTTACGAAAATTTTTTTCAGGCTATCCTTAGTCCATTTCCCTCATGTCAATTGCGAAATGACATGCTTTAATTTTAAAACATATTAATATACACATTTATTATTTAATATCTGAGTCACTTCATGAGAAGACAAAAGCCCATAGTCAGCTAGAGTTTGCTGAATATTTTGTACTCACTGGTTACATCTCTGGACTAAGGTACATAACTCTGAGGGACATTATGTACTTAATATACTTTTGTCTGCTTTTAATCCATCATGAAAAAATAAAAGAATTTATTTATCAAGAGATCCTAACTCAAAGCCTGATCTACACATGGAGGATTTTAGATTTCCCCCAAATTACACTGCATTTCACCCTAGTGAGGTCTCCTCAGTAGTGCTGCTCTCCAAGCTTTGGATTTTCTCAAAGGAACAGGAGACACTCTGCCTGAAAATGCCCCCCCTGTCCATCTGCACCCATTTTGCTCTTCATCTCTCGTGGGACATGCTCACAAATACCAGCACATCCTGGAGCCTCCCGTGTGCTCACTGGGAGCTGGGGCTCAGCCCATGGTGACAAAACAAAGCACCTGCTGGGAGCGAAGGGCCTTTTGTTTTAACCCTTGTGAAAGAGGAGTTTTTCTTCTTCTCTCTCTCTGGAGTACGTAGTTGTTTGGGTTGTGCTACACTCCATTTCCAGTTAGCGATCGCGTAGAGTGACACGGAGACCGTAGCAGTTGCTATGGAAACAGGGTTTAAGTAGTAAAGATGCAGGTGTGATGTCACTAGGGCAGCATTGCCTCTTTTCCCCCTCAAGCTGAGAAGAGAGGGAATTTACAGCTATTTTTAAACAATGTTGTATGACTTCTCTACCGATTTCATACAATTACCTCTTACATTTTAGATTTAAATCCTGGAATACAATGCATGTGTGGACTTAAACCTTTTTGCCATTCTATTGATAAGGACATTTCCAGAGATCAGTTCTGTCATTTCCATGCTAGCAAGGCCAGAAAAGATTTTTTTTAAGATAGAATAAAGGAACTCAGTAGTACCTTCCTTTGCCATGTATCTATTGCCATCTGTAAATAATGGCATCTCTGGTTCTCAAGACCTTTTGAAACACCTGAAAACAGTCTCATTTTACAGTGGAATTTTTTAATAGGTCACTAAGCATCAACAAAGAAAGCATGTGGTTTTTTGATAATTAAATGGGGCGAGTAGCCTGCATATGGAGGAAATCATATGCCCTAAAGGAAAAAGTGAAATAATTTGGATGTTCTTTAGTCTTTCATTCATTTTCAATCTTAGTATTTATTAGCAACCTATTCCACACAAAAGACCATGCATTATAACCTTCACTCTGACGTTCCTCTTTGCTCTTTTGCTCACATGTATTTACATGTCCTCTTTTCTCCAGTAGTTGAATGTATCTCATGCAATCGATTATGCTAAAACAAAGGAGCATGATAAAGGTGTATGTGCAGACAGCTATTTAAGTGCATGATGGAAGCCTGACATCTCAGTGGGAACAGTGTTAAGGTTACGAAGCCTATTGTACTCACATCTTCAAAAACCTTCTCGTATTTCCTGATAGAAATCAGGCTGGTGAACAATACTACCATTTAACAGAGTATTTTCAAAAGAAAGTGACTCCCCCCTTCCTAGGGCATGTAAACACAATATTGTGGAGAGTCTGCCTGTCTTCAGATGTCAGGGGTGAAAAAAAAGAGCAGTTCAGCATTACCAAGAAATTTCTCTTTTCTGCTGTTGGCTCTCTTTCTTTTGGAGCAGAAGGATACTGGGATAGCACATACACTGTAACTGCTGGGATGTGGTGGATCCACACAACTCAGGGGATAGCTCTAGAGAGCAGACTGAGTCCTGGATGAGGTTGCACCTTACATAAAATAATTGCCCACACCATAGAGGAAAAATTGTACCAATACGGAGACCAAAGCTTGAAATGGGAACAGAGTCTCTTGGTGATGCTGTGGGAGAATTTTCTGGTAGGGATGATCTTTGACCATTCCTTTCTGTATCTTGGGTTATTTCCAATTGTCTGCTCTTTACAACAACACTTGTTCTTTTCCATGGTAATAAAGCTGCTGGCAAGATTTGCAGGAGTGATTCCTGAACCATTCCAGGAATTCTGAACTACCAGCAAAGAAAAATGTTCTCAGGCTGCCTTGCTCGTTGGAGCTCCAGTGGAATAGTATAGCTCCAGTCACAACAGTATAAACCATAACATGTCAGCCATTGGTGGAGGATGTTCATCTGAACAACCAACCTGCTATTAGACAAAGTCACAATAGGCTCTCTTAGAGGGGTAATGTGAATTGGTGGAAGTTAATTCCTTGAGGGTGAAGACTTTATCTGGCAATAGCTTCTAAATAAACTAGCTGATGAGGCATTGCTAAAGAGACTTGAAAAAGTGAGAAGCTTAAAAAATGAGAGTAGGGGAAATGGAAGTCCAGCTCCTTTTCCTTTGGTTCTGTTTTATTAATTATGATAGGAGATGTTTTCTATAGACTAGGCTGGAAAAACTTGGATCCTTGGAGCAGACTATACAGAGGGATATCCATAGGATTTCAGTCTAACTCATTTCCCTCCTCCCACGTTTGCTGGTAGCACCTGTGTTTTCTCTGGTTCTAACTTCTTCAGGAGCAGGACAGTAATGGTGTAATAGCTGCAGCATGGGCTTGAGTTGAAATGTTCAGAAATTTTGGCAGGCTGTCAAGTTACCAGGAGGGAGGAGGAACCACCAAAATTGGAAAGTGGTTATTTATTTTTTCTTCACCCTATAATTCAGTCAGAATTTAACAGCATTTAATTGAAAGCATGAAGAGAATGTTTCTGACCTTGAGGAAAGTCTTGCCAAGTCTCAGTGACCTGTTAGAAATAATGAAGTCTTTGGGGTTTTCAGAAAAGTTTCACAAGCCTTGTACGATGTAAACACTTCAGGGGTCTCTGTACTTTACTTTGGTAGAGCTTGTGTGTGCAGTTGATGGAGTTCAGATTTTCCTTTGTTTAGATTCCCATTCAGTATTGTCTCTGGTGAGGCTGGTTTGAAGATTAGGGCAGACTGCATCTTCTTTTTCCTGCATGCTACTTACACGTGGCTTTACATTGTCCCCTAAAGCTTAGAACTACACGTATGTACATCTCTGCACACAGTGCCTATGCACATGCCTTTTGCATGGTAATTAATAGACTCTGTCAGCTCTTAGAGTAATTTCTTTAATTTTGTTTCCATTTTTGGATTGTAGTCATTTTGAACAGTGTTGTTTCTCACTTGCAAACAGACATGTGCCATCACAACAGCCAGCACCACAGAATGAGCCTGAAGTCTCAACCACTTCATCTCTACATGGGTGAGAATTGAGTGCAGAATTGAAGCTTGCAGCACATTCCTGCCAAAGGAATTGTTTGGCCTGGCAGAGGTCCCAAGCCAGCAGTATAGATGGCACTGCAGGCCAGGCCTTGGGCTTTGAAGAGACTGAGCCTACTTAGGCTGTGCACAAAGTCCTCACATCCTTCAGAATGGAGAAATCGGGGACTGCTTGTAGTTGGCTTGCTTCTGCATCATCACAGCTACAGGTTGAGGATGGATAAATGAGGGGTTTTTTCCTTTTGCTGGTGGTCCTTTTGTTTCAGAGCATCCGTCAGAGCTTTGTTTGGCTGAGCGTGCTCTGCAGCACTATTTCTAGTTTCATTGTTGCAAAGGCACAGAATTGGTATGCCAGGCATTTATATAAAATACTTCTCACTGCAGAGATGTTTTTGTGTGTGGTCATGGTTTGGTTTGGTTTTTTTTTTTTTTCATTTTAGCAGCAGTTCCAGACAGAAACTTGTTCTTAAGGAAAAGAATAAAGAAGAAATAATATAAATTATAAGCTTACTTGGTGGAACAGAAAGCAGGAAATCCTGCATTTAATATGAGAGAATAATTATTTTTCCTTCTCTTATGATTTTCTTGAATTGTGTTCTTGGAACATACTTTCTTTAGTTTTCAGATAATTTGTTTTTCATATGTCTATGTAAATGTTTAAAATTCAACAAATCTTGGACTGGTGTACAGAACTAATATTTTCCTGCAGTTTCTATTCATTTGAACTTTACTTGCTTTTGGGAGGTGTTTTTAAGTGCAGTTTATTTGAAATATTTTTTCTTGTCAAACTTTTTGCTTGATTGGGCAGCTTATAAAGGTGAAATCCTTGACTCCTCTTCAAGTTTAATTTTTTGTTTCAATAGAGAAATCCCACTTTCATTCTGATACACTTCAATGTGTTATTTTGTGGGAAAGTAAAATGTCCTGTCCAGTTCCGGTATTGGACAGGTTGTGAATGGTTCTAATAGGCCAAAAACTCAATTAGTTTTTTCCCTCCTCTTAAGATTGTGTTGCTGGAGTTTACTGGTTTGGGATGATGTCCAATACCTCTGTAACCCAAGCAATGATTTTTTGGCTGGCAGATCTATCTCTCCCTGTCTTTGATAGCAAATTATTTTCCTGTACCTCCTAAAGAAATTAAGTTTCAGTCTTCCTAAAGTGACATGGAATGATATAGTGTGACTAAATTTGTTAAACTAAGTACATATGCTTGGCAAGAAGAAATGAAATCCTGATTACAGAAGAGTAACTCTAGAAGGAAGAGGGTTATTACAGAACCTGAAATTTTGGGCTTTAAAGTCAAGAAATGAGATAACAAGATGTTATCTTCCAGAATTAATTCAGACCAATTTAGCATGAACTTACATACACAAAAGATAGATGAGCAGAGGGTTGAGGTGACAGAGAAAAGCCTGTGGAACTATATTAAGAGAAGAGAGGAGCAGTAGGTAGATAAAGACTAGAAAATAAGGAAAATGAAAATAATTATCTGGGGCCTGCAGTTGTCACTTTAAAAAGAGAAAACATTCATTCTACTATTGGGAGCTGGAGCACTAGAGAACAGAGAGTGAACATGGTTGACTGACTTGTGAGACTTTATTTTTAATACTTTGCATCCCTACTAATGCAGTTCTTTCTCTATTACTAAATGTGGTTCATGTGCCACCTGTTTCCACTGCATTTGCTCTCCAGGGACATCAAATGGGAGCCAGCATGGAAAAGCTGAATTATTTGGAGAGGATTCAGTGATTGACTTAAATGTAAAGGGATTAATTGGTCTCTAAACTAGTCAATTAAACTGTACTCTGAAAGTGGAAAGATCACAAATGCATGGCAATGAATAAATTAATGCATTTTTCAGGGGTTTAGTATTTTCTACATGTTGCTTAATGTTGTTGTGAATCATAACATTTATTCCATTAATTGTGATCATACTGCATAATGGACACATGTGAAATAATTCTGTGCAACCATGTTCCTAAAGGACAGCTAGTGCCAGGCTTACAGCACAAATTTCAATGTATGTTAGAGGCATTTGCATCTTCCCTGGTGTCTTTGCAGACAGTACAGCAAAGGATAGCAAATTTTCTCTGAAATGATGCTGTAAAATGAATGGGGTTCAGGTCTCTGAAAAATGTGATTCCTTTCTGTGTAACTCAATAAACCTTGTGCTCTTTAATAGAAGTGTAAAGGACATCTTGGTCCTTGAGCAAAATGTGCAGTACAAAAAAATGTAGAAGGATTTAGATACTTTGTGATTCTGAGTTTTTTGTGGGTTTTGTGTTTTGGGGGTTTTAAAATTCACTCAAGGTATAGCTGAGGATTTTTTTTTTCTTTTAGGGGACAAAAAAGGCATTAGTTTCACAGTGGTGCTCTCTTCCTGCCAAGTTTGAGAGTGTAGCTGCAAGTCCCGGGAATATTAAAGCTCTCCATCAAGATGCATATCTCCATGTTCTGTAGTTTAAATGCTGGTTTATTATCCTAGGTTGATAGTCATGTAAAGGTATCAGAAGATTTGTTTTGGGGGAGATATGAACATAGAGGGGAATCAAGTCTTCCAGCGCTTGCAAATCCTGTTTCAGTTGTCATTTTTAAATTGATCTAAGACAGTCAGAAGTTACCTGGTTTACATGCTCTAAGAGCGTGGCAGCTTCTTCACTAGAGAGCTCCCAAGGCTAGTGCTTAACTGCCAGAGAAACTAAAAAATGGCTCATACTGGAAAATGGGTACCTGGGTCTAATACATGATTGGATTTTTTTAAGGTTTTGTGAATCTATGACATAAAAATCATGATATAATGTTTTTACTTCTACTTTTCCCTTGAGGTGCCTGTGGTAAGCAGCTGTTGGAAAGCACAAATCAAAACTGCAGTAATAGTTTTTAGATTTTTGAGAATAATGCCCATTTTGGTTTTCTGTGTTGAAGAAACTAAGTAACCCCATTTCCCCTTGTTGATGCATTTGCTTTGTGAATGAAACTGATAAATGTCATTTCATCTTCAGTGAATGTAATGATAACAAAGTATGGGTTTATGTCCCTTCTTTCCCTCTCTGTTTGCTGTATTTTTTCAAGAATATCCTTTCTGAATGGCCTTAATCTAATATAATGCTACTTTGGATAATAGCGTTCGGCTTTCATGGGGGTGAAGGGGAGAAGGGTGCATTAACCTACATTAGCAGACAGCAAAAATAAGTGTGTGTTCAGAGGCCTTGCTAAGAAGAGGGCTGGCATTTGATATGCTCTGTTTTTATTTTTATAACTTACACGTCAAAAGTATGCTATGCGTTTGTAGTCTGGTATCTTAACTGTGGTGACAGAGCCTGCCTGCATCTTCGGAGTACATCTCTGTGACTGAGCAAAAAAGTAATTTAAATTGAGGTACAGCAAATTAATTGTAGTATCTGTGAATTGTGTATTGCCATTACCATGCTAGGGCTTCTGAAATGAGTCAAAAAGGGCTGAAAAAGAAGATTGCATACTTTTTAGAAAATTGGCTTCTATTATTATAAGAAATGTTGGTCTTTTATGATATCTCAGTTTTCGTTATTTTTGAGCCCCGTTTTTTAGAATTTTTGCACAATAATCTTTGAAGATTTTGGACAAAACCATTTTAAAGGTGCACACAACCCCTCCCTGTATTTAAACACAAGCAGGAATGTAAACGGCAGTGTCTTACTGTATCTTTCACTTTCTTTCCTCATGCGATCAGCAATCTGAGAATCATCTTCCATTCATGTATTATTTCCCCTTATACTTTATACCTCCCAGTTAGGGTTGTTGTACAGCAGTTGACAGCTGATTTTGTTCTTATATTTTTATTTTTTAAGGTTCCTCTAGCCTTGTTTGAACATTACTGTGGTAATTGTTTCAACTAGATGTTCCCACACTGAGAAAATGTTTTCTGGGTTGCAGAAAAACTCAGAACTATGTTACTTGTTCAAGGAGGGTCATGTGTATTATATAAGCAAATAATGTGGTATTTCAGACTTTGAATATGTGATTACATAGTAGCCCTCTAGAAATCCATACAGGAACGCTTATCTACCTTACAGTGCTTTTTCAAGTTACGGGGTATTGAGAGTAATCATTTCTAACAAATTGCTATTGAGATCAAAGTTATTTTAAGGCAAAACAAGATTATCAAACATTGTAAATTTTTAGCTTTCAGAGCCAGTTGTGCTGTAACCATCAAGATAAAACTCTGGTAATTTTTGACATTTTGCTATAAAAGAAATTCTCTGTTATCCCATGTCTAAAATCTTTTAAAAACGTGCAGTTTAAAAATCATCTCATTTTCATTGTCCAGTCTCTGCAGAGTGCTGTGTCCAGTCCGTGTCAGCCTGTCCTGTGTCGGGTGTGGAACCTCTCAACACTTCCCTTGCCCTTTCCCCCCTTCTCTGGGGGCAGGAGGACTCTTCCCTGGTTGGGCTGTTTGGCAGAAGGTAGCTGGCTTGGCTGCCTGGCACAGTCCCTGCCTGGTGCTGAACATTTCAGTAGCCCACTGATTGCCAGCATGCAACAGCTGCTCATTCTGGAGCAGCATGACACAAATATTAATGGAAAGGATGATATTTTTTGCGCATTTTATGAGTGCTGAAAGCATCTTTATGGGGGGCAAGGGGAAGCTTCAGCTGTATGTGGGTTTGTGACCTGCAGATGAATCATTGTGCAACTGTGCCAGTCAATGATTCTCATACAGCTCACTTTGTGGGACACAGTAATTGATAGCTGTATTGTCTGTGGTAAAATGACCAAGGAAAGCTTAAATTTAAGAAGACCCAGGGTTTAAACTTTGCAGTACTGAGCTGTTAAGTAAAGGTCAGTTTATGCCTTAGGCTGAAGAAATGGAATAGTTGGTTGGCGAACCTCCATCAGTGCTAGTCAGGCTTGTTCTGGAGTTTTAGGTTATTAATATTCAAAAGAAATTTTTTCAGTCCTGGTCTCTAGAGCACAACTGCTCCTGACAGTTGTGAGGTAATTTTTTTGCCTGTGTGGTATTTAATAAAATGCTAAGACTAACAGCACAAAAAGAGGGCTTTTTTTGGAATATCACATGTAACTTAACATGTAACTTATTCATGTGCTATGAATAAGTTATGCGTCACTTTGAATATCTGTGCTTATCTGCCTGCATTCCTATTTTGAGGAGTATTAGCACTTCTATGGAAATGAATTTCCCCAAGGAGTCCATTTCAAACACCGTGTGAAAAGGCAGCGATTCAGACAAGGAGAGAGGGATGTCAGGAGAGTGGTAACTGTAGTGATTTTAGAAGTTTTGTAAGCATGTTTTGAGTATGCTAAAGCATGAAAGATTGTGTCTATTCTGACAATTTTCTGGTTCATTATAATTCCTTTTGTATTTATTACCTGCTGGTGCTATTTTTTTTTAGAATAACTGGTGATACTGGTACAGAATTGAGCAAGTTCCTGATTTTTGCTAAGGACATACATCTGTCCTTTTTCCAGTGAAAAACATGTTTTTATTTCAGCATTACCCTGAGTGTACCTTCAATAATCTTGATGTTTCTTTTTATATGATTTTGTATTCTAATGTGAAGTCTATATCCTGTATTACACTGGAAATATGGTCACAACAGCTTCTGTGTCTCCTAAATAGGGCAGGATCCAGTGCCTTATCACACTGAATATGACATCCATAATGAATGTGACAAACTTCCAGAATCTTTTTTTTTTGGTACTGACACTTTAAATAATTCAAAATAGTCATAGTTCTAAATCAGCACTATTCTGAAGTGTAACACCAATGTAAAAAAAAATATAATGTATTCAATAATCATTAGTGCCTCAAGCTATACGTTGTGGTATAGTGCTGACTACATCACTTCCCTGCTGCTAAGGGATGGGATTTCATTGCAAAAATTAATTTTGTAGATCCCTGAGACCTTTTTTTTTCTCTTTTGGTTAATTTTATGTAGTATTGATTAGATTTAGTAAAAACTAAATACTTTTTTATTAAAAACTTGTAATTTAGCACATAATTTTTAAGCGATCTGAATTTCTCTTAGAGGGAAATCATTTCTCTGCTTATCTAATCTTGTCTGCAGACAGTATATTTTTTAACCTGAAGTGCTTTAAATGTTCATGAGTTTTAAGTCTTGGTAGGAAGATGCACATAATCTTCACCTGTGTAGTAGCACTGTCTGGATTCCTGGAGCTCGATCTGCAGGTGACATCCTGTCACCTGGGGTTGAATCATATCCCATTTGCAGAGCAGGATTAATTTAAAGTTGGTTTGAATGTCTTGTGCTTCTGGTCATGAAGCATTAACTATAAAACCCTGCATTACCATACTCTGATTTTAACTGGTTAATTTTTCTATGAGCAGATGCATTGACCAAACTTCTGGGGCTGTCATTGTCCCATATACTCTGTATATGTGGTATGGTTACCCTTGATCTGGGGGATTTCAGCCTTCCTTCTTACTCCATGTTACCTTTGGTATTAACTGCTATAAAGAACAGAATTTGTCCCTGGATAGAGAAAAGGAATACATAGCAGTGGTTATGGCAATCTGCTGTCTAATTTGATTGTTCAGGGATGTTGTATTATTTTGGATTATTTCTTTAGTAACCATCAACAGTCTAGGAATTGGTTCAGTTCATTTTAATAACAAGAAGCAAATTTTGAATCAGAACAGCATATTTTGGCAAGCAATGTTATATGCACATGTGCAGCTACTAATCAATAAATTTCCATGTTCAACATGCAACATTTATTTAATACAAAAAAATAATGTTTTATTGTGAATACTTATGGGAGATTTTCACCTACTATGTTGTAGTATTTCATTGAGGATCACATGAGTAAAACCGCTACTTCAGTTGTACGTGAAAGAAAATTCCACAGTGCCAGTATGCTGGAGGAGCTACTTAGATGTTTGTAATAATCCATTAATAAAACCCAAGCTAAATATTAAACACTGCTTTAATGTATTGTAAAAATATGCTTAGTTCCTTATAGGTATAGGTTTCAGGGAAAGAATTAGTAGAACTTGTTCCTCCCTGTAAAAGTTGTGTGGCAAAGGCTCAGTGATCTTCTTCCCTAAAGTGAAAACTTCGTTCCTAAGCCTGAGCACTGTCACAGTGTAATTTACTCACAGCGTGTAAGCCCTGGTGTGTTCTGTGTGTAGTCCAGTCCATCTTTATTAAGGTCATTAAAAAAAAAACAAACATGGAACTATCTTTATCTAAGGCATCATAAACAAGCAGTGCAGAGAACAGAGAGCAGTTTGTATTGTGTTCCTATTAAAGGTTATGTATGTTGTATGTGACCTTTCCTCCAGCAAAGACTTGAAGTAGGTCTTGTACAGAGGGAGACTACAACATAATTACTCTTCAAAATGTTAGCTAATGTGATGTGCAGCAGTTTCCCCTTGACTCCTCGGAGGTGTTCATACTGCAGTTCGTCCTGTCATGCTGCAGATTGATGTATCCATTTGAAGTACAAACTCCAGTATCCCTCCAGGCTAGCAGGTCATCTTGTGCATACATTTATACAGAGAAAAGAATAAAAAGTTGTTAAAGATGGGAGCAGGGAGAGGATCCCCATAGTCAGGCATATATTAGCCTTGGCAAGTGGTTTTGTTGGTGACAACTGGGGAAGTGTTGAGATAATAAGTCAGTAACACAGAAGGTGTTTAGATAACATTATCTAAACGCTTGCTGCATTGTGAACCTGTTATCTCAGTACTTTACTCCACCACTGGAAAAACACTAAAGGTAATTAATATTTATATCAAGTTTGTGTGTGTGCATCTCATACATTTGAAAAAAAAAATCCAACAGAACATGTGAGCCAACATATTGACTTAATACAGTCATTAAAAGACCTGGGTAGTTTCTGGGAAGACTGATGTTCTCTCCTTCCCTCTCTTTTTCTTTTTTTTTTTTTTTTNTCTCCGCCATACAAAATTTTGTGACTTTGGGCAGAAACAGCTACAGAAACACAGATTGTTCTCCCTGTGTAACCAAGTTTCTCCCAATATCAATTTCCCTTGTTCATGAGATGTGGTCTCATGAAGAAAAGATGGTTCAAGTCTTGTGATAAGGTGAAATGGCTACAACACATGGTTTCATCTGGGTCTTCATTGGCTTTCAAAGTTGCTCCTGCTGAAGGGACTGCTGCAATTTAGTGCCCCAAGCCTCTCTCCAGCTCCAACCCAGTGTATGTTGGATGCAGCTGGGCAGCAAATCTTTGATTGTCAGTGGTTGATACATGGAGTTACAGAGCACAAAACGGGCTCTAGGGTTGGTGTTTGATGTGTGAGTATGGGCCTGCATCTGAGGCCACAGTGTAGGGAAACCAACTGGGTGAGTTCCTGCCTAGCACAGAAATGTGGTCAGCTTTGTGCTGCTTGCCATTTGGTGGGAAGTGGTTGTATCCTGAAAACTGGAGTTGTCTCATGTCAGGACATGCTTTCCTTCTTGATTTAGTTGTGGTTTCTGCAAAACACTGCTAATAGTTATGCTCTGTTTCTTGAGTGTATATTGTGGGCTACTGAAGTTGTATTTCTGAATAACTTTGTCTTATTTCAGCTTGGGCAACATTCAAATTCCATCTGGCAGGCGGAGAGTATGTTCTGGGTTACTTGGAAGCATGAGAAATGCCACATAAATACTTTGTCTCTCAGATAGTACTTCGTAGGGCAGACAGGTCATGATCTCAAGAACTGGCATGCTGTCCTGCAGACTGCCTGCTCCCTGCATAGCTTTGAGCAGCAGGGCAATGCCCAGGAGAGCTTCTGGGGATAGCAAAGCCAAGGACTGGTACCAAAAAGTTAGTGTGGACAGTGCTTCCCTGTTGGGGATGAGGAGGGTTTACCCTATGAGCGTGCTATGTCCTCTAAGGGCCAGAAAATGTGTCCTGGCCTTTCTTATTTGCTGATGTTGATGAAGTCTCAGTTCCAGATCCATTTCTGCTCTCTTGGTGTATGTAAGGAAGCTTTCTCTGCTAACAGCTGTCTGCCAGGTCTCTGTAGTACCAGTTCCCAAACTGGACTATTGTATATCCTAGAGAAATATACTGGAGATGTGGGCACTATAAGAGTGCATTTTTTCTCTCATTTAAGGGGAATTTGCTTTGGAACAGAAGGTCTGACTTCTTTAAAATCAAAGCAAAAGGCCTTTCTTCTTCCTTCGCATTGCATTTAGTCTGTGGTTGTTGTGGGACCTTGTTAAAATTCAAACTTCATTGAGGATATTTGTTTCCAGATCATTTAAAAAGAGGTAATTTTTATAGTGGGCTACTAATTTACTCTCACCTATTATTGACTGTAGGTGTGTCCAGGTGCTGCCCTCTCCTGTCCATCCCACCACTGTGACCTGCTAATAACTGTCCTGTTGCTTTAGCCAAATTTAAAGACAATTATTTTATTAAGCTCTCACTCTCATGTTCCAAATCTATGCAGAGCCTTTCCATGCCCTCTTTTTTATAGTCCACATCAAACAAGTGATTGGTCTCATTGGTATGACTGTTTTCCCAATGCACGTGGCTTACTGCTGCCTCTTTCCTGAGATCAGATAAAGCTATTTTGGGGTAACTGAGTTAAGGACTCTCAGATCCCAATCCTATTTTTGAGGGGAATTAGAACAGCGATACAATTTATTGGTCATAAAATATAATTATTGTATGCAGTCAGTGGCTAAACGAGAGGAACAGGAGATTGCCAGCAGCCTGGTGACAGGGATAGGGAGCTCAAGCTTGTCTGTAGAGAAACAAATATTTCAAAAATTCTCATCCTTGAAATTGTTCTAAAAACAGGACAAATGTTTACAAATACAGGATTCTCATCTTTTCACCATGTTCTTCCAAGTAACCTTTAGTGTCAGTATTGTCATCTGTTTCCCATTGCGCTTTCTGGGTGTGTCAGGAGGTTGTGGTGTTTGGGATGAAATCCAGTTTAAAAACTACACTGTGAAGCAGCAAATATTCTTCAGAATGCAAAAGGGCTCTTCGGTGAGTGATTTCAAATCATCAAAATAATCATAATGAAATGCATATCATAAAACAAGTTTTGGAATATCCCTCTAATAAAGAAAAAAAATTGTAATGTTCTTCTAAGGTTTTTTTGTAGATTCTTCTTGGTGGCCCCCCCCCAATCCCAAAGTAATTGTTGTTGGCTTTTTGTATTATTATTTCCCTAAAGTAATTGATTTCCACATCTGTCATCCAAAATGAGGTATTCTGAAATCTGTGATGAGGTACGTTTGGCTTTGTATACAGATCAACATTTATACATACATTCAAAATTCAGTTGTGAATTGCAATACTTTGGCATTTTTTAACCGAGATTATTTGTATGGAGACCACTTCTTTAAAGTTTGAATGTAGACTAGCATGATTTCCATCAGATGTTTATATAAACCTATGAACAAATAGAAAAAAAATCCATGAATCCATCAGATGCTCTCCCTTCTCTGCCAGTGTTGAGTGGTTTAAATATAGTCATGTTTTCATAATCCTCATCTGACTTTTGTATGTAAGTAAATTTAACATAATGTTATTTCCTTTAAATCATTTATAGTAACTGAGGGTTTTACATTCATCAAGGTTATGGGAGGTCCTAAGTACTACCTTGACAAGGTGTTCAGCTACATTTTTAAGCACCTCCAAAGTTATTTGAGGTAATAAAGATCCCAGAGGAAGCATCTGAAAGACCAGTGTTGTCAGTTGCAGGTGATTAGGTGCCAAATTGAAGGTTTGATTAATGTAGATACTCTTTTTTTGGAGATTTTTCTGTGTTACGGGCAAAGAAAATACCCACAATACTTGGGAGAAGGACATAGATCTTTTCTGTTGTTACAGAAGGTTATATGACATTGCTATTTCTTTTTGGGGGAGGGCTTTTCCTTTCTCAAAAGAGGTAGGGATCTAAGCACCAAGAAACAGATTCAATAAAAAATTAAGGCAAATGGCACAGAATATTTTTCACTGTGTAATTGGGGAGTGATTGTTTGTTTATTTTCTTTGCATTTCTATTAAACAAGCCTTTAAACAATTAATTTTAGCAAGTGTCTCTCAGTGAATGTAGTGAAAATATTCTTGAAAGTAAATGCTCAAGTGGTCTGTTGGCTCAAGACCACAGTGCTCAGCATTTTTCAGTCTCAGCCTTAATGCAGCTGTGGTTGGAAGTAACATATATTCTATATATGTTCTGTATACTGTATTTGGGAAGGTGACACTGTAACCGAGGCAGTCACCTGTAAAGGAATGAAAAGTTTCTGAAAAAGGTACCTGTAAAAAGTGACCACAATTTCTTTGCTGTGTGGTGAGAGTACCATGCCAGATTTGCATTCTTTTTAAACGTTCCTGATTTTTATAAAATAGAATTAAAAGAATAGGTCTTGCTTAAATTTGTGTTGGAATGTTGTAATGGAAAACTGCTGCAGCAACTGCTGTCTGGTGGCACTGTTTGTATGCCTGAACAAAACCAAGGAACGGAAGAAATTAAAACCCTCAAACCCTAAATGGTAGGTAGCTGAATTAATCCATCTGCTGTGTATTTCATACTAAGTTCATGGGTACATGGCTCAGCATTTTCATTTTATACCACACCCCCAGACATAAACATTTAATTATTTATTAAATACAATAATTTAAAATGCTCTCTTTTTTTAATGTATTAGATGCTCCAATCTGATTCAGGTTTCTGATTTAGAACTTCTTGTAGGGAATTTATGGCGTGTTACAGTCCCCTGGTAAGGATCAGGAATGTCTGGTGGCTTGCTCAGGATGCTGATAAAACTCTGTTGGAAGACTCTAGTGAGGAACTGAGCAATGGATATCTTTTAGAGCTGTAGGTTGATGTATGTAGATCTTGATGCACACTGTAGAACTATAGCTAAATGATTGCTAAAAGCAAAGGCTCAGTGGTCAGCCTGCTGCTGAAGGCTGGTTTTAGCTTGGTAAGTTTTCTTCTACATGAATTTTCTTCGGAGCTTTGTCTCACTTTGGTAGCACGAGTGATTTCTACAGCTTGGAATGTAAGGAATTGTGTGAAATGTTCTAAAGGCAGGAATGTCAGGAGGCTGGGATGTACATGCCTGAGCCCAATACATCACAGAGTGCTGACGCTAGTTTCTTGAAATAAAATTCATCTCTGTTACTAAAGTAAACATTTTACTTGCAATCTGCCAGAAGCTTATTAGGAATGTAGGAAGTCCCCAGGCCTTGATCTTTGTTATTTTTGGTCTTGAAAATTGAGCTCATAGCAGTGACTCTAGCACCAGAGGGAGCATGAAATGTATGTTTTTCTCTTCCGTCAGGCTGTTCCCGGGAGGAAGGCCTGGGGAAGGGAGCAGGAGAGCAAGCTGGATGCTGGGCACAGAGGGCTTCCTACCATAGGAACTGGCTAGCTGGGGTCTGAAGGAGAGGAATATTTGAGTGAACAGGATGGGTTGGTTCTTCTTCTATAGCTGAGCATCATTTACTTTGGATCCAGTGCTAGAAATGATCCGTCTTTCACTAACGAAGCATTTATTCCTGGTCATGAGTAGTAATACTCATCACTATTATTCTTAAATCTGTCATATTTGGAAAGTAAAATGGGCTAATGCAGTATTTGTGCATCTTCTTTCCTGTAATGAGTTGTATACACCTTTAGCCCAAGGCTGTTTAATTTTCTGACCTTAATGATTAATTTTGGTGTTGTCTGATTCTCGGTTAAAAATGTTAGTGGTGTGCGTTCCCTTCCCTGCAAAACCAAATGAACCTGTTGTCTCTTAAACTCTGATTTTGTCCATTTCTTATCCTCACAGTATTTATGGACAGTTGTGAATGGTGCATGAGATTGCACGTGATTTGTTCACACTGGGCCACTTTGCAAGAGGCTTGAAAGAGCCCCTGTGTGGTCCCAGAAGGCTGTTGTTTTTCTTTGGGTCAATAGCAGATGAGCAGGACTTTCACAGACTTTCACAGGAACACCATAGGAAGCTTGCAGAAACAGGAGGATTTCTGTCTAATATCCTATAGACAGGAGTTGAAAATGGCTACTTTACAAAGAGCTTTGCTCTCTGCTTTAGAAAGGCTGACCTGCTGCATGCTGAACTCTTTGCAGAGATTATCCCCACTTGATCTTAGACAAGATTTCTCCTGGGTTTTTTATTTACTAAGACCTTTTTTATATTAAGGGCTATCACCCTATGTAAGGGAGCTAATGGGTTTTGATTAAATAACTGGGCTTTGCTTTTAGTTTTTAATTTCTTTGTGCAGAAGAGTTGTTCTCTTTTTTTTTTTTTTTTTACATAGATTGATTTGTTTTTCTTCTTGGAGCAAGATAGCTGTATAGAAATACCTGAAATCTATGACCCATTTTGTCCCATGTTCCTTTCCCTTTCTCCCCTTCATGTTCATGTAAATTAATGATCAATTTACTTCTGCAACATTGATGATAGTGAAATTTCTTTCCCTTGTGAAAAGGGAAATCTAATGAACCCTTTTATTTCATAGAATTAAATTATTGCTACAAAGTATTTCTGTATACAGGATGACAGCACCAAGGAAGTTTAGTTGTTACCTGTCAGGTAACCTTGTCTGTCCAGATTTTTCTCAGCTGACCATTTTCTTGGGGGGTTTTGTGGTAATATTTGAGGCTCACAGGGAAGTAACTGTAGTACAGGATGAAAAGTTGTTGTACACGATGCGTAGAATCATTTAGAGATTTAGTGAGATTAAAACAGCTTCCTGCTCTAGACCATCAGTGCTTTTGTCTAAAAATAGCTGACAGTAGTAGAGCAGTTGGTTGACTTAAATACTAAAGTGATATTGTTATAGTTGCCTGTGTTATTTCTTTTTGGTGAAGGTAGTTAAGAGCTGTCTTTAAAATACTGGTTACATTATGGCTGGCCCAATGCCAAAGCCAACAGCTATAAAACTATGCACAGCTATTGTATTGGACAGAAAAATTACTGCACAATTACCACTTCAGCTCTGTACATTTTTAGTTGATTAAAATGATAAAAAGCATGAAATGTGTTTTGTTTTACTTTTTTTTTTTTTCTTGTGGCATTGTAGCAAGCAATATGTAAGCAAATAGCTACGTTAGGAGGTTATTCTATGGGTAGAATAAAGTGGGAACATTTTTTAAATACCATTCATTTCAAATTAAGTGTAATCATTAGTGGCAAATCCATGCTTCATCTTAGACCATTGTCAAGATTTTATAATATTCATGTGCTTTTATTTTCTTTTAATGGATATTCTCATGAGGTGCTAGGCAAACATCTTTCCTATTGCTTTTTTATTCCTTTTCAACAGAGTGAATTTTGTAAGAATTTCTAAAGACTTTATTTTTACTACTTGAATCCTGGTTCAAATCCCATTCATGTGTGATGATCTTATTAATTGAAACAAGTAGGAAAACAAATCTTGGAGATAGTTGCCAACATTGTCAAATAGTTGTCTAGTGACAGGTCATTCTGTTGTATATGATTATCAGTCAGTCAATGAACCTCTATTTGGTAGCCACAAGTGACAGAAGAGTATGTATTTGCCCTCTAAGGCTGTGTGGAATCACTCCCTCCTAGGACTTCATTAACATGCTAATAAAGCTCTTTCTCATTTGTCTGTCTCCCCCTCCAGTGAACACTTGTCATGTGCCTTCACGTTCTTTCTTCATGGGGAAAGCAACGTGTGCACAAGCGTGGAGATCGCCCAGCACCAGCCCATCTACCTGATCAACGAAGAGCATATCCAGATGGCCCAGTCCTCACCATCACCCTTCCAAGGTAAGGGCTTCACCTCACTTCTGGGTGGCAGGGACTTTGTTCCTGGAGATGTTATCTTCAGAGGTGAAGGAAGGAAGATTAAGTAACTCTTCAAATGAGTTAAATTTCAATTCAGGAAGTTGTGGATGGAGGGGAAAATGTTCAGACTTCAGCACTATAGCCAACCATAAATGGTATGGGAATTTTCCAGAGTTTTCTAGTCATTAACATTGCTTTAAAGGTACATGCATATACTAAATAAAAAAAAGAAATTAATCATATTTGTTTAAAAAGATTTATTATTTAAGAAAGTGAGTGCACTAATTTGATTTTCTTCCATGGTGTCTAGGTCCATGGGCTCAAATCTGTCACTTCGATGCTACGTGACTACACATACTGAGCTTATCTAATTCAGGAATACTTTTCATTCATAGATTGTCTACTATTCTGTTTTGTTGAAAATAAAAGAGAGCGTGTGTGGAAATGTATCAGAAACAAAGAAAAACTTGAAGCATCTGTGACTATTTCTTTGCTTCTGATACATTTTCATGCATGCTCCCTTTCTTGAAAGAAATGAGGGTTTTACAGAATTAAGTTAATGGCTTATTAAATTCATGATGCAATTGTGGTGCAGTGCTCTACATGAAAAAAAAAAATTAACAGTATTTGAGTCACTGAGTGATCCTGTCTTTACTACAGCCTGAAACTACAATTTCAAAGCAATTAAAGCAAGAAATCTTTCTAAAATTAAACATAGAGTAAAGAAACACCCAGAGACTTATAAAATGAGCATTTAGAGAGATGTTAATTTACAGAAGGTTTATTGAAAAACATTTTGTTTCTAAACGTAAAGTTTTGAGAGGCTCAGACACTTAAATCATGGAAGGCTTTATTCCAGTGAGCTAAATTCATTCCTCTCTCAAATCAAATACGATTAAAAGCAAAATTGAGTCTGAATGGAAGTACCTGTTGTGGAGCAACTAGTTATCCTTATTTTGATCACTTGAGTCTTTATATATTGTTATCTCTGCCCTTGTAATGCTAAGGAGTCTCTAGTTCCATTTGTTCCTGATAAAAACCCTGTGGTGAATATTCATCCTCATTTACTCCCATGTATGGTCTCCCCTTTGCCATAGCAAGTGCTGTTCCAGTACACTTCGGTTGGTTCATTGTGGAATTTATTAAACTGAACTGCAAAAAGGTCCATTTTTAGCTCCATAAGTGTGGCTGTACAGTGTAAGTCAGCTTTATATTCACACCCTTACCTGATTTTGCAGTAGCTTTCCCCTGAAGGCAGAGCCTTAAATCAGCATGCGAAGGGAACAGTGAGTCAGGCTGGAGAGGCAGAGCCTGCCTGGCATGGAGCTGAAGAATACCTGCTGCAGGGACTCTTGTTTCTTCCCTTGCAGTTTTGGTGAGTCCTTACGGTTTGAATGGCACACTCACGGGCCAGTCCTACAAGATGTCAGACCCAGCAACCCGTAAACTGATGGAGGAATGGCAGTATTTTTACCCTATGGTGCTGAAGAAAAAAGAAGGCATGAAAGAGGAAGAAGAGCTGGGGTATGACAACGATTTCCCTGTGGCAGTTGAAGTCATTGTTGGTGAGTTTCAGTATTCTGCCTGAAGGATTCTTTTTCTCCACGTGATTGTTTTAGAAAAAAATCTAATTAATCAGAAACAGCCGTTATAATTTTCCTATCTTCTCTTGTAGCTCTCTTGACACTGGAACATCTGACTCGTTACCTTGCCTCAAGCTTCTGTATTCCCTATATCCCACATGCTATTATTCAGAGTATCAAGCTACTTGTTTCAGTTCTGTACTCGTTATAGAGAGTCAGATGTATATTGCTATGTGAAATTCCTTAGCTCTTTATATTTCGGATAATAAGTTTTGTCTAATTGACATTGCAAACAAGTTGAAGTAGCCAGGGCTGATGAATATTATCAGGTATATTTCAGACTTTTGGTTTTCCATTTCTTTGTAGGTGGTGTAAGGATGGTGTATCCTTCAGCCTTTGTTCTCATCTCCCAGAGTGACATCCCCATGTCACAGAACGCTGCCAATACTGGAGGCCATATAAATGTGGGACAGCAGGGGCTCGGAAGCGTGAAGGATCCTGCTAATACCTGTGGGATGCCACTCACTCCACCCACTTCTCCAGAGCAGGCTGTTATGGGTAAGCAACAAACTAAGGAGGCTGGAATCAGTCTTGTATTTTTGATAGCTCATGATAACTGAGGATAAGTATGTGAACAGGAGCAGACTAAAGACAGGCAGTGGACTGAAAGGTAGGAGAGGACTTTTTCTGTAGGTCTGTGGTAAATGAAAGCCAATGCTTTAAACACCCCTGAAGAAGACACATCTTCAAACAAAATTTTGTGAGTTAAGTGAAGCTCCATTTTCATTACCTTTGTGCAGTAGTGCAAATACCTGAGAGAGCAGATTGTGACAGTATTTTAGACATATTTTGCCAGTGTTTATGAAGTGTTGCTTTTCTTGTGTTGGGATGGGAGGAGAGTGTTGATGCATCATGCTGCAAGAGCACAGTGAACATACAAGAGTATGTAGCTCTTTTCATAAAGAGCTAGAAACACAGCACTTAACTAAGTATTCATGTTGGTATAATAAAAATTTGCAAACGCCAGCTACTCTTTTTTGCCCAGCACAGTTGGGTTTTAATTAAGGGCCATTCAGAAGAAATGTGTAAGTCTCTGGAACTAGTAAGAAGGAGCTGGGTTTCCCAAATGAGGTCTGACATAGGCTTGCATCATACACAGCTGGCAAACAAAGTGCTGCATAGGATTTGCAAGTGAGTTACATGTTTTGTCAGGATAGACTGTGCCCCTTTCAAGTATTTGGATCCATAGTAGCTCTAATCTCAGGAGGCATCCAAATGCTTGGTATGTTGGGTACTAGATACTTAATATCTTGCTTTGTTGAAATGAACATGTATATATGTATATCCTGTTGCTCTGCAGAAATTAAAATAAATGCCTGTAACTTGTCATCATCAGGAATACAGACAAGACCTTGAGATTAGCTGCTGTCAGTGTGGTTATGCTGTAACAAATTCAGGACTGTAATTTCAAACAAGGGCTAAGGAACAGAGGAGTCAAATGTCTGCTTGAGTGCAAACTTCTAAGATAATTTTTTTAAAAAGGAGAAAATAGCTAATAGAGAAATAAGAAATCTTTTTCCCTCAAAAAAAGGCATGTTTACAACATTTTTTTCTGTATAGATTGTCTTCTGAACTCACTCTTTACAGACCTGCCAGTTAATAACAGAATTACCAGATAGGTGAGGTTGGAAGGAACCTCTGGAGACTCTTACCCAGCCCTTCTGCTCAAAGCAGGGTCAGGCAGAGCAGTTGCTCAGGACATTGTCCAATTGGATTTTGAGTATCTCCAAGGAAATAGACTCCACAGCCTGGAGTCAATCTGTTCCAATGGCTGACCACTTTTGCAGTAAAAAGCTTTTTCTTCTGTTTAAATGGAATTCCCTGTATTTCAATTTCTGCCCATCGCCTCGAATCCTTTCACTGGATACCACTGGTTATAGCCTCTCTGCTCTCCCTGTCAAGTATTTGTATACATTGATAAGCTTCCTCCCCCAGCTTTCTCAGCCTTTCCTTATAACCTTTATTAATAATAATTTCACAAGTACTGACATGTTTTATGCTTTGCAAATGACTATTACTCAGGATTGAGTTCTCAGTTCACAGAAGTTTCACTGACTTGAGTCACATTAGCAAAATCATTAGAGACCACTCACTGCTGGGCAACCTTCTGCTGCTTGAACTTGTACTGGTTTTGAACTTGTTGATCAGTGATTACCACATTTCACAGAGCAGTAGAAGTGTCAAAGACAGGCAGTTCCTACAAGTTTTCTGTGAGGCTGTGCAGCCAGATGGGGATAAGGAATCCTTGCTGTACCCTCACTGAGGTCTAAGGAGCTACCACGCTAGCTTAGCCTTTACTAGAGAGTTCTGTCACAGCAAGAGAATCAGTCGAGGTGCAAAGCCAAAGAGAACTAATCATCATTGGCTTCACTGCCATGGAGGTGCTTGCCTGGCTTCACTGCTCCGTGAACAGTGCCTGTACATGAAGACAATCAAAAGTCTTTAGTGTTTACTGCTAATGATACAGAATGCGAGACTTAAATTCACTTTCAATAGTGTTTGTTTTTCCAGGCAACTGAGAGTTAAAATAAGCCTAAAGCTTATTAGTAACTGAAGTGAGACAATCGACTTCTAAATAACAATCTCTATTCAACTATTGATGCATGTATTAATGTGCTATTGTATTCCTGAGTTTTTCAGATCCCTGTTAAACTTGTACAATATCACAAGGGGATTCTATTTTAGACTATTTATAAACTATTAATATCTAAAGAGTGTTCATAGTCCAATCTGGCAGTGACAGTTTCTGTTTGATCTCTGCTATTGTTTGAGGGCAATATGAGATTGTATCAAGGGGGTGCCTCTCCAGTGAACAATGTAAGCATTCCTTTATATTATATCATACACCAGTTTAAAAGACCTTGAAAAATTGGAGAAATGGATTGGAAAAACATGCCATGGCAGTTCAGAATCAGTAAATGGGGATACATAAACTGGATTAGTCTGAGGCACAGGAATAATATTTCAGTTTTGCCCCACACTAGTATAAATGTAGTAACATGTCCAGTTTTGAACACTTAAAGATGTGGACAGATTGGATTGGGTCAAGAAGAGTGCAGTGAGAATTATTATA
>VYZX01033439.1:38935-125764 GCA_013401335.1 Brachypteracias leptosomus
GGATGTTACAGGATTTAAAAAAAATCCCAACAAACAGTTTCCAGTGCACTAGTCCTGTGAAACTGCTTCTAATGAAAGTTTTAATTCCTAAGGTCACCATCTACTTATAAGATCAATAAAGATGTTTTGTGACCTAAAGAAGTTGTTCCTTAAGTGTTCGCAGATGTGTCATTTGTATGATCAAGCAAACACTGATTGTGCTATGCTAACTTCTTTGGGTTTTGGGGTTTTTTCCTGTCTTGTCTCCCCCTTGCTCCTCCCCAGCTGCAATAAGGATCTTTGCCAAAATAATAGTCAACCCAGCAGCCTGTGGTGTGGCTGAACTGAGTCTGCTTGTCATCTGTTTAAGGCATAGCTGTTTTCCTTTGCCCTTTATTTTTCTCTTAACAGCGAGGCAAACTGTTAATAATAGTAAAATTAATATGTCTAGCCAAATCCTGAAATGTATTACCTGCCACAGCAGCCTCTGCAGAGATTTCTGTAAAGATTTGGCTGTACAGTGAAATTTAGAGAACAAAGTGTTCTTACAGTCTCCAAAGGTTGTTGATTAGAAATGTCACTTGTCCAAAACTGAACGAAGCACATTGTTCCTTTTCCATTGGAATTCTCATGAAGCCAGTTCTTTGTGTATTTAGAAGAGATGAAGGGATGTGGATGAAATGTGGGTCATATGGAGGGTGGAGTGTTCAACCTGTGTTCTGCTCTATCAGAAGTGAAAGTGTTGCTCTTCTGCAGCCTTGCTCTTTACCCCTGATTATATGTTGCTTGCACATATATACTCAAGAATGCAGAACAGATCAATGCTTTGTCAGGATGCCACATGTTTCGTATGGAAAACTGAGGTCCAGCTTCTCCTGGAAAACATGGGGAATCAATAGTGGGCAACAGAAACCTGATTCTGTGGATAGGTTCAGCTGCACTTGCAATTTCATGCTGTCTCTTAATACCTCCAGTGATAGCTACATCATACTGGAGTTAGTAAACACAGCATTGGGAAATTAAAATATTAGCCTTAAAACGAAGATGGTACCTGATTTCAAACAGCAATAAAAATTTTCAGTATCGCTGCAGAAACTGGACAGCTGCTGTCAAATAAATCCTGTTTTAGTCATTACTGTGCCCATTCTGTGTATTGTATAAATGAGAGTATAAAAGTCTAGATATGATCTTAAAAATGGAGTCTTAAAGGGTTGTCTGGTGCTTGGCATCAAATTCAGTCTTCTATAGACCCACTTTGTGTGCTGAGGAACAGAATGTCTAAAATAATTTTCTGCGGTCAGTTAAAGTACAGTGAATGATGGAGAATTAAGTCAATGAAATGTTACAAGAACATGCTTAAGGCAAATCTTCAGTTACTAGGGCATTAGCTCCACATTACGGGTGATTGCAGCTACAGACCATCTGCTGCAGCACAGCATTTGCAACATGTCCTGGTAACAGCAGAGCCCACAAAGGAAACCAGGACAATGCCACACAACATGGATGGATACAGGAGAAAAAGAGGTAGCGAGCGCAAGAAGTTGTGTTTGTACCCTTAACGGCCACTGAGTACTATAAAACTTGGATGTTTTCATAGCCAGGTCATAAAAGCAGAATTTGTTGTCTTCAATCCAGTAGTCTGCTTTACTTGTCATAATGTAATTTATCTTTGTGAGTAAAAAGCATGGTACATGTTTTGGAATGTTTGTCTCTGCCCTAGATGTTGTTTATAAACAAAAATAAGGATGATTTATTTTGAAATGGTATTTAACTTTAAACAGGTCTAAATAAAAAGCACAACACATCTTTCCATTTCTGCTTAGCTTAAAAAACCCAAGCAAACAACTAAACAGCCCCAAACAATGAGAAAGGCCAATAAAAACATGAACAGTTAGATATCTGTGTTGTGACACCCTTGGAGGACATCAGCTACATGATGAAAATGCCATTTAGCAGCAGCCAAAGTACTGAAATGCAGTCCTGTGCTTCCCAGTCTCCAAGATACTGGATACAAATTTTAAAAAGCCATATTAAAATATGAAGCCATACATGTTACTGCATTTTTTAAAAAATATTTTAAAAGGTGTATTAATGCTTTCTTCATCAGTTGGTAGTGATTCTTTCTATATTTTTGCTTTGTTTTGGACTAGACTTGTACTTATTTTTCCTTATCTGATAGGGAGGAGGGAGCAGCCAGGAAACATCCAGTGACTGTGAACATCCCTAAACCAATTCTGATCTCTATCTTCTGCAGCAGCTGCTGAGGGTGCAGAGCTCTGGTGTAGTTCCCCAGCAGCCCCCCTGTCTTTCGTTAGGCCCATGGAAACAGCAGTAGCATGGATTTTTTTTTTTGTTATATTACCTTCCATCTGAGCAGTACTAAGCTTTTGCAAACATCAAATCTTTCCTTTGAATGCTGTTTTCTGGAGACTGTCATTTTCCATTTTATAGGTCAGAGAAACTGTAGCTGAGTTGGATGGAATGACCTGGTCAAGATGAGGAGATCATTCCAGAATCTGTTAAAAATCAGGACTAGACATAAGATTTCTCAGTGCTGCTCTTTGGCTTTGTTTTTTTGGTGTTGTGCCATTAGATCAGATAACCATAGAGACCACACAGTGACTTGTTTCTGCCTCTGCTTTCAGGCACAAGGTTTTCAAACAGCGTTGTGCTGCTGGCTCCAGCCGTCCCCCAACGATAAATCAGCCAGGCTTCAGCGTGGGAACATCATCCTCATCTTCAGCATTGCCACCCCCTGCCTCCTCAAAGCACAAAACAACAGAGAGACAGGAAAAAGGAGAGAAACTGCAAAAAAGGCCTATGATGCCATTTCACCATCGACCCTCTGTGACTGAAGAGCTATGCATGGAGCAGGACACATCAGGGCAGAAGCTGGGATTAGCAGGAATGGAGCCCTCTTTGGAAGTCCCTAATTCCAGGAAATATGAGAAGCCGCTATCTATACCTGCTAGAAATCCAAGCAAGCAAATGAGTATGAATCCTATGGATTCACCCCATTCCCCCACTTCCCCTCTGCCTCCCACACTCAGCCCCCAGCCAAGAGGTCAGGAAGCAGAGAATCTGGACCCACCTTCTGTACCTGTAAACCCAGCACTCTATGGAAGCGGGCTGGAGCTTCAGCCACTGCCCACCTTAGATGACAGGACAGTCCTTGTTGGACAGAGGTTACCTCTGATGGCAGAGGTCAGTGAGACAGCATTATACTGTGGGATAATTCAGAACAATGAGTCACTAGATATGTGGAGGACGTATAGGGTCCCATCAAGTGATGATCCAGAGTTCAGGCCACCAGACCTTCCGTGCGAGAGATACGATGCCAAGATGGAGATCAACTCGGACAGCACTGCACTGAAAAGGTGAGAGTGCAAACTGATCTCAGCAGGGGTTCTGGGGAATTGTAAGCATGGCCAAACTCTTTAGAGTTGGAACTGAAACAGGAGAAGGCTTCACAGTAACGTCAGAGGTGATGTAAGCTGGAGCTGCCGTGAAATGCTTAAATAGAAATGTGCTGTTGTGGTTTGCCTGATCTTTTTCTTTTTCATATCTGACTTTCTGTGGAACATTTTAAGAACTGATAAATGTTTTTGTAACTTACATCGCAGTAATTTAAGGAAATCTAAGAGTTTTGTTAAGCTTAAGTCTTTTGATCACTTAAAAAAAGAAAATCTGTGTTTAGTTATTCAGTCTTCTAGCTACATAAGTGCTTGGGTTTGAGTTAAATTCTGTTTCTGGCTTTGAAGAGGCCCCTCAGTGTGGTTTGTCCAATCATGTGGGTTTAGAATTGCACTGTACCACACTTTCTGATACTGTGTTATGGGATAATACTGCTTTTTTGTAAACCCACTGTCAGATCTTTAAAATTGATAGAAGCTTTACTGTTAACTCAGATTGGAACTGAAAACCCCAACGCGCTCTGGTCTGCGCACAGCAAAGAGCAACTGCTAATCTTTTGTCAGTGTTACTTTGGAAAAACTGTGGTTGACATACAGTGTATTCCTCAGGGAAGAACATGAACTACCTAAATTTTAAGGAATTTTTAGCTGTTTCTTTTTTATTATTTTTTTTTAAAGACAGATTTGCTTTTACACTAATACATTCATTTTTGAATTTTTAATTTTAGCGTGAGAATTTAAATTAATTTTACGCTGGCTTGAAAATCACTTTTACATAGAAAAAATGTACCAAAGAGAGCAGTTAATGAAAATGTATAAGCTAAAGTGAATTGAGAAAGAAGTTTTGAGTTATGACAACATTGATTTTGGTAATTACAATGGAGTTTGCTAGGTTGAAAAGGTTCTGTGTACTTCAAAATGTTTTGATATATGTAGTGACAAGATTAATTATTTTTCATTGTCCCAAAGTAGCTCTTAATACAATAAGATGTTCAATACTAAATGTAGGCAAATTCACCCTTTATTTGAGGAAAACCCATATTTCTGCTAGAGCAAGGAGGATGGAGTGAGCCAGGGGCTGTATTTGTGTGTGGCAGCTGCAGATCTTGAGCTGTTATTTTGCTTTGTTTTGTTATTTTTCTTTTCTCAAGGTATGTTTGGATTGTTTCATGACAGCTTTGTTTGCTTGTTTGTTTTTACTTTCAGGCTCTTAGCACAACCTAATAAAAGGTTTAAAATTTTGGAAGAGCAAAAACCAGTGCAGCCACTGAACTATCTCGACCCTTTGCCACTAATACAACAGCCTGGAGAAGGCCTGGGAGATGCTAGTGATCCTTACACTTTTGAAGATGGTGATATAAAGTACAGCTTCACTGGCAATAAAAAATGCAAACTTGGGGCTGAGAAAGATCCTTTGAAAAAGAACAAGGTAACATGGAAATCCAGAGTCTAACATTCTTACCAGACTTACAGTAAGAATTTGCTTGACAGCTCTCAGGAAGACAGGTCGAAATCAGAGAGGTGATGTATTTCTTTCCTGCCCCAGCTCACAGGAAGAAACTTACTTTCACTGTGGTATTTTTGAACTGGGGTTTGCTGGCATCCCTCTGAGCCTGTTTGTGTATGAAAACATTGCTGTTGCAAGGGCTACTCCTATTTATATTCAGCTTGACCAGCAGCGGGTTCCAGACTTAAGCAAAGAAATAAAATATTTTGAGCCTTATATTCACTTGTAGAGATGAAAGAATTTGCTGGGCTTTGTTTTGCGGTTTTGTTTGTTTGTTGGGTTTTTTTGCTTGCTTCAGCTTGACACATCACCTCACTACAAAGCTCAGATCTCTTCAGCCCAAGTTTATTTTTGTTCTTCCCTTTGGCAAAATTAGCGTAGCCTTCTGCTGAGAGGGTTTGGTTTGAACATTTCCTTAGAGGTGTTCTTTCATATGGGAAAGAAAACAATTTGATCACCGTTCTTTGCTCATCACCTGCTCTGAGTGCCTGATACTTATATATCTTACCTATTGTGGAGCTGTTTCACTGTCTGGCTGCTTACTCGTTTCTTTTTGTGTGAGTAGCCACCATGCTTAAAACTCTAGATGATATGTTTTCTGGAGAAATTGAGGTGGCTAATTATCTGTGCTGGCCATCAAAGTTAACCAATGTGTATGGAATCCTTTGTTAGGCATACATGATGCTACTTCAGCTTTTCCTGATACATAGATAAAGAGCAGACAACTATGTTCTTTTATCTTCTTCAATTTTTTTTGCTTCTCAAAGCATTTAATCCAGAGCCCTGAGTTTGGCTTGACATAGAAAAACAGCTGTTCTTACATAACGTAACTTAATAGCCATTTAAAACTCTTGGATTTTTTTGTATAGTCAGAAGATGGAATTGGTACCAAGGAAATCCCCACAACAGGTCATTCCACACCAGTTCCTGATGGGAAAGATGCCATGTCTATTTTCAGTTCTGCTCCTAAGACTGGTGAGTAAAAGCTCTTTAATTCACTCTGCAAACCAAAATACTCAAAGCTGTGCAATAAAATCTGAAAGGAAAATCGCATACTAAATATTTTACTGTAACATGAGAGCTGTAGACAGCTCCTGAGATAGAAAAAAAACTTGATTCCTCTTGTCCTTTTTATAGTAGCATGATTATTTATTTTTTTTTCAGAATATTAAAATTGAGCAGTAACTACCTTCAATCTTTCCTAATTGACCTTCAGTGCTTGCTTAAGACTTGACTGCAAGGCTATTTCTAGGCTGCATCACAGAAAAGGGGCTTCAGTGATCCTTGTTAGTCCCCTTTTTAGAGTGGGAAATAAAATTGAAAAAAGGCGATTTTGTGTTTTGTAACTTTGTTCTCATTTTTCATCCCTTTCTTTTTGATAGACACCCGGCAAGACAACGCTGCAGGCCGAGTGGGCTCTGGTAGCCTCACACAGGTGACAGATCTGGCTCCATCACTTCATGATCTAGATAATATCTTTGACAATTCAGATGAAGATGAGCTTGGTGTAAGTCTTTGTAGGTCTGAGTGTTCTGTAAACTTAAACCTTGGCCAAAACCAAGGAGGATGGAATCCTAGTGAGGAGCAGCTCTCCCTAATAGATAGGAGAGAGAGTTTCCAGGTAGGCAGGATTGGATTTTGACTGGGAAGAATTGCTGGCAAAGAGAGGTGTCCTTTCAGGAGATCTATTGAAGAGAGAAATCATCTCTGTGTGTAATTCAGGAATCTGAGGAGATCACTCAGGTGACATCAAAGCTTGTGTTGTCTGATAGCTCTTCAGTCATGAGGGGAACCTACAAGTAACTTGCTGACTCAGTCATTACATACTAGGCTGTAAGAACACTTTCATAGGTACAGCAGTGGAGTTCACAGAATCACAGAATGTCAGGGATTGGAAGGGACCTCAAAAGATCATCTAGTCCAATCCCCCTGCCGGAGCAGGAACACCTAGATGAGGTTACACAGGAAGGCGTCCAGGCGGGTTTTGAATATCTCCAGAGAAGGAGACTCCACAACCTCCCTGGGCAGCCTGTTCCAGTGTCCTGTTACCCTCACTGAGAAGAAGTTTCTTCTCATATTTAAGTGGAACCTCCTGTGTTCCAGTTTGTACCCGTTACCCCTTGTCTTATCATTGTTTGTCACCGAGAAGAGCCTGGCTCCATCTTTGTGACACTCACCCTTTATATATTTATAAACATTAATGAGATCTCCCCTTAGTCTCCTCTTCTGCAAGCTAAAGAGCCCCAGCTCCCTCAGCCTTTCCTCATAAGGGAGATGCTCCACTCCCTTAATCATCTTTGTAGCCCTACGCTGGCCTTCTTGGCCACAAGGGCACAGTGCTGGCTCATGGTCATCCTGCTGTCCACCAGGACCCCCAGATCCCTTTCACCTACACTGCTCTCTAATAGGTCATAATAATAGTTCTAATAGGTCATATAATAGTTCCTTTATAAATGTATTATATCTGGTTTCATGTCCTTAGCTTTTGTCGTATTTGGTGTTTGGGAGTTATGGAAAAGATCCTGGTTTCCTTAACTGGGGATTTGTTCTTTTACCTTGTCTGAGAAGCCGCCTAAATTAAAATGAACTCAGCCTTCCTGAATTTCAGTGATTCTCTGAAGCACATTTCTCTCTATCCCTCCAAGCAGTTTATTTCAGTGCAAAGAGGGAAGAGTTGCTGAATATTAGGAAATACAAAAGGAGAAGCAGATTTACATCAATTACCAGGAAAAAAACAGAGAAAAATGAAAAGGCAAAGATTTGAATAATAACTATTTTTAAGCTTAATCCAATAGAACCATAATGATACAGAAGTTGATCCTAAACTGACTGATAGTAGATAATAGTGTTTAAAATCCTAATGTCTGGTTCTTAACAGCACTTTTCAAGTACACCCATTTGCCACTTCTCCCTGCTCTGTGGTTCCACACAAACTGCACTTATGATGTTGCAGTTAATATGCAAATCTACTAGAGCACTGTTCTGTCAAAATAAAAAAATTACTCTGAAGTTGGCCTGCACAGACCTGATGTTCTTCCTGTCTTAAAACTTGTATGTCTCGAGGTGTCCCATTTATGGCATTCTTACTCTGTGCCCTGTTCTCAGAACTATCTTAAGAGTAGTCCAAATGTGGAAGCAAGTAGAGTAGTCGTATTAATTTCAAGCTCAGTGTTTGTGATAACATTTTCAATACAATTTCTGTGTGTATAGATACATAGGCTTATATATATGTGCCTATACATGGGGGGTATAGACAGGCAAATATTTCAGAGAATTTTTTCTTTCGTTATAGTGTTGAAAGATAGGAGAGTAGAAAAGTACACTTTTTTCTTCCTTATGAATTCTCATTCAGAGAGTTTTCAGAATTTTTAATAGCTTAGGAATTTTGTATTTTATTCAAATAGCTTATGGATTTTGTATTTTTTTTATATACTCTGTCATTATTCTGCTTTCAGGCTGTATCACCAGCTCTTCGGTCATCAAAACTGCCCGCAGTAGGGTCTGAGGAACGCCCTGTGGGGAAGGATGGAAGAACAGCAGTACCTTACCCACCAAGTAAGTTGCAACAACAGATTATCACTCTGGGGACAGTTGAAATCTCCTTACAGCTACCACGCGGGCTTTTTGTAGCAGGCTTACAAAGCCACTTCTTCAGGACTAAGAGGTCGTGTGCTTCTTTTGTTCTGTAATGCCAGTGTTAAAAGAGGGTAAGCAGATTTTAACGAAAACAGTGGATGGAGATAGAGACATACATAGTTTAATGTGGACTGGACGAACGGGTAGTGAGGTGGACTACAAACTGGCTGAAGGAAAGGAGCCAGAGAGTCATGGTCAATGGGGCAGAGTCCAGTTGGAGGCCTGTAACCAGTGGAGTGCCCCAAGGGTCAGTACTGGGGCCAGTATTATTCAATATATTCATCAATGACTTAGATGAGGGAGTTGAGTGTACTATCAGCAAATTTGCTGATGACACCAAGCTGGGAGGAGTGACTGACACACCAGAGGGCTGTGCTGCCATCCAGCGAGACCTGGACAGGCTGGAGAGTTGGGCGGGGAAAAATTTAATGAAATACAATAAGGGGAAGTGCAGAGTCCTGCATCTGGGCAGGAACAACCCCAGGTTCCAGTATAAATTGGGGAATGACCTATTAGAGAGCAGTGTAGGGGAAAGGGACCTGGGGGTCCTGGTGGACAGCAGGATGACCATGAGCCAGCACTGTGCCCTTGTGGCCAAGAAGGCCAATGGCATCCTGGGGTGTATTAGAAGGGGGGTGGTTAGTAGGTCGAGAGAGGTTCTCCTGCCCCTCTACTCTGCCCTGGTGAGACCTCATCTGGAATATTGTGTCCAGTTCTGGGCCCCTCAGTTCAAGAAGGACAGGGAACTGCTGGAGAGAGTCCAGCGTAGGGCTACAAAGATGATTAAGGGAGTGGAGCATCTCCCTTATGAGGAAAGGCTGAGGGAGCTGGGGCTCTTTAGCTTGCAGAAGAGGAGACTAAGGGGAGATCTCATTAATGTTTATAAATATATAAAGGGTGAGTGTCACAAAGATGGAGCCAGGCTCTTCTCGGTGACAAACAATGATAAGACAAGGGGTAACGGGTACAAACTGGAACACAGGAGGTTCCACTTAAATATGAGAAGAAACTTCTTCTCAGTGAGGGTAACAGGACACTGGAACAGGCTGCCCAGGGAGGTTGTGGAGTCTCCTTCTCTGGAGACATTCAAAACCCGTCTGGACATGTTCCTGTGTAACCTCATCTAGGTGTTCCTGCTCCGGCAGGGGGATTGGACTAGATGATCTTTTGAGGTCCCTTCCAATCCCTGACATTCTGTGATTCTGTGATTCTGTGAATGTGGCTACTGAGATTTGAGATATCCTTTCTTTGATGTTATTGTCTTAGATTGGAAGTATGGGAGAGATTTGTTACAAATCTTCATTTAGTAGCTATCCCCTCTGTTCTCAATTCAGTATTTAATCTCAGTCGCACCGTTACCATATCCCTCTTTAAGTATAAATCATTCTTTTTAAAGAATTCAAGGAATTTAAAGCTGTGACTTACCAATTGGCCATTATAGTGCAGCCAGCATTCAACAAATTCAGACTGAAATCACCTTCAGGGTTTAATCTAGATGTGGAAGCGTGTGATTAAAATTGAAGAGCCAGGTTCTAACTGAAGACACATTGTAGTCCAATTGCAGATGGTCGTGGTAGAAGTGATGCTTGTGCAGGCACTGCACATCTACAAGGGAGGCTACAGGAGGGCAGGAAACTTGGAAAGTAAATTTACTGTGCTGAAAATGTATGGAACAGATTAAAACAATAGGGCTTTTTTGTAAGGACTGTGCCAACAACTATTGGGAGTGATGACTTTTGCTGTCTGAGATACATGGGGTTTTCTTGCACCTGAGAGGAGGTTGGAGTGAGGTGGGGTCGGGCTCTTCTCCCAAGGAACAAGTGACAGGACAAGAGGAAACAGCCTCAAGTTGCCCCAGGGGAGGTTGAGGTTGGAGCTGAGGAACAATTTGTTGGTGGTCAGGGTTGTGAAGGGCTGTGCCAGGCTGGGCAGGGCAGTGGTGGAGTCCTCATCCCTGGAGGGGTTTCCAAGCCATGGAGATGTGGTGCTGAGGGCCATGGGTTAGTGGTGTCCTGGCAGTGCTGGGGGAATGGTTGGACTCGATGATCTTAAAGGTCTCTTCCAACCAAAACAATTCTGTGATTCTATTTATATAGGTGGCATTTCTCTTGAGATGAGAGAGAGGTGCACATGTGAGAGGAAGAAGGTGAGAATTTTTGGTATAATAGTAACGAATCAAGTTATGAATTACAAATGACTTAGTGATGAGGAGGAAGAATGTTTGATTTTTGTGGCCGCTATAAGCAGAAATCAAATCTCTCTGCAAATCATTCTTTAATGCCTTCTCATTAACTTCAGCTGGTAATGAGAACAAATTGAAGAGAAGAAAAAAACCAGTCTGAAGGAGATGAGTCAGAGTTTTATGGACCCATAAAAGCTGTGCTGATTTACTCAAATGTGGAAGTCTGAAGTATACAGAGATTGGATTTTGACAGGTTTAGTTGATCCATAGCTTTTTAAAATATGCAAAGCTTTTTCAAGCATGACACACATGAAAATGAATAATGATAGTTAGCCTGTTGCTTTAGGGTTGGGGAACTTTTTGTAATTAAACTTCTTTTATGAATCTGCACTGCAGAATATTGCTAACTGGAGTGAACTTGAGTATGAGACCATGATATACTAGAGAGCTGAATGAAGTCAAAGAGATACACCCCACTTCCGTTTTGTAGCTGTCCCTTGACACCAGCTGTCAAGTATACTGCAGGGAACTGAAGATGCTGCCATGGACTTCATCATAAAGTCCTACCGATCACTTTTCATTTTCACCTTCCTCCTTGTCCCCCTTTCTCCAGTTTCTAATGCACACTTCTCTCTGATGGGAAACAGAGACAGTAGCTAATCCAGCTGTCACCCTGAAGATTGTAGTTCCTACTAGCAGTGGGTGTAAAATAGTTTTTTCCATTCTATTGAACCTGTTTTCAACATTAATTTATCCTGTATCAGACTAAGGTTTTATTAATTCAAAGACTTGGAAAGAAAAAAAGAAAACAGTCAAAAGAGCTGGGTGGGAATAATTCACAGCCTGTTATTCACTACTCCAGGTTGTGAAAGCCTTTGGGTTCAGCTTTAACTGTTATTATCAACAGAACTAACATTTTGAGAGGACTTCACCTCTTCGAGTTGTTTCACTTTGTCTAGAGTATTAAACAGATTGTCTCATCTCTGTGTGCAAAAAAATGAAATTCAGGTTTTGGCTCTGTTAAGGCAGAGTGGAGACACATCTTGAGGTTGTAGCATCCTACAAAAATGCACTGTTAGTGTATGCATCCCTATACTACATATAATTTTAATTCCATCACTTATTTCTGTCTTTTTCAGTTAGTTTTTGAGAGTAGTACTGTTTCACCAGTTTGGATTCCCACAGCGCAGTGTTTACCAATCCCAAATCCATCTATATGGATGTAAAGTTCATTTATTTATGAATTTTCAATAATCTTTAGGCTGCAAAAGTTATTGAATACCAGTATGTCTTTGTATCCTATCAACTGAGGTTGGATGTATGTCTAGGGATGGAAATGGAGTTGGGCTTTTAGTAGGTCAGAAAAAGCGCTTAAGATCATCCAAGGGAATTTACCTTCCCCTGATAGGAGTATTAGAGTGATGGGTGCGTCCAGAGAATATCTGTCCTAATTCAAGTCATGAAAAAACAGCATATATTCTGAATTTTAAGCAAAATAAATATGGAAGCTGGTAGCTGGATGGAAAAAGAATGGAGCTGGGGGGGAAATCCAAGACTTTATTCTGCTTTTTGTTCATTGCATTACGCTCAAGGCATTTCTGTTGGGGTTTTTGTTCGTTTTGCTTGAAGAAGAAAAGTGTATGAAGGATGATTATGCTCATTTATTGAGAAGTAATCCAAGGATTTTCCTGGCTTAATGTCTTGTGATGCAAAATGATAATTTTGTGGCTTCCTCTGACCCTTGTCACTTCTGGATGCCTGGCAATTTTACTTAAGGAAATTATCTGCGTCTGTGTTAGCAACAGTAGCTTGTCTTCTCTTCAGGAGTTATGTCACTATGAACCAAATGAGACTACAATGACTGGGTGTCAGTGGAAAAATGCAGCTAAATGCTTGGTAATTCCCAAAACCTCCCATTTCAGGAGACTCTAAAAAAGGGAAGAAGCTACTCTGCATCTCCTTAGTAACAGTTGCTGGACTGAACTTTGCATTAATGTCAACTGATCTCCTCTGTTATGAACTATTTTTTTTTGTTGCTGTTAAAATTGTCCATAGAATTTGTGTATCCATCAGTTTGTTGTTTCTGCTGAATAGTAAGCTTACAAAGTATTCCTGGGAATGTTCAGAATTTATCCCTAGGAGTTAACTTTTCATCTAGATTTATACTGGAGTCAGACTCACTAAAGTCCGTAGAATCTTTGCTAGGTTTTAACTGTTGAAATAAGAGCTAGTATTGAGTCACTCTCCTCTGTTTCATTGGGTTTCCTTGAGAATTTGTATTTTAATGATTAACAGTGCATCATTTCATCATATTTAGCTGTGGCAGATCTCCAAAGGATGTTCCCAACACCACCTTCTTTAGAACAACACCCTGCCTTCTCCCCAGTCATGAGTTATAAAGATGGAATAAGTTCAGAGACCGTGACTACCCTGGGAATGATGGAGAGTCCTATGGTCAACATGGTTCCAGCACAGCTCACTGAGTTTAAAATGGAGGTGGAAGATGGATTAGGTAGCCCTAAACCTGAAGAAATTAAGGTAACATGCCAAAGATGTGGTATTTTTGTCATCTCATCTATGTATGCTTTGATTTTTGAAAACAAGTCACGTATATTGTAGTGTTTGTAGCAGACCTACTAACAAAAAAAAGATGGATCCATATAAAGTGCTTATCAGTCTTTAGTTGGGAAAAAACCCCCTTCTCTCGTAAAAGAGCTTTTAAATTGTTTCCCTGATTTTAACTATAGGTATTTTTCTTTTTGTAATATTATGTTTGTAATGTTTTGGAGTTCTCAGGAAAGAAAACAATATTATATGTGAAATGAGCCCTATGCCTAACAGAAAGAATGTACATATATGAAAACAACATCATAGTTGTGACTAAGTAGCCATTAGATGATTGATTTCTTCAGATAATTTTTCTGTAGCAGCTTTTATGTGTAGCCACTCCTTGCTGCCAGTCCCTGGGGATGCAGCTAGGATAAAGTCATGCATGTAGAAAGGCTGCCTTTTTCTCTCTGAAATGTTGCCTTTTTTGGTTAGGGTTGAAAATCTCTGAGAAAGCCCAGGGGTTGAACTTGCTCTGTTTCTTCTTCAGCTGATGTTACTTCACAAGTTTTAAGGCCAGATGGGACCATTCTTATCTGACTTTCTGTATAACACAGGTCAGGTAATGTCACATAGTTACTCCTCTATTGAGTCCTATAGTGTATCTGAGTAAAGAACTATTTTTAAATGGGGACTCTGCTGCTGGGTACTAGTACTCACCTCCCCAACCTCACATATCCAGATGTCTCCATTTTTCCATAGCATCACATAAAAGGACTGAACATAAGCACCTAGTGTACATTGGTTTGTATTCCATTGTTCCATCTCTAACACAGGTTCAGAGGTAGGAGAAAATCATTCTGCCTGCTTGTGTCTATTCTGCATTACTCAACTTTTTGAGCCAATTTTTGTCACTTTTGTCAGAAGTTATCGTTATCATATTTACACACATATAGCTTGAGGGGTTGTTTTTATTTTAAAATGCACATTTCCCTGTAAAAATACCTATCACCTTGTTCTGCAGCAAGCTCATTTGTACGCAGGTAATAAAAAGGGAGATATACACTCTAATTCTCTTCCTGCTAGTCCCCAACTCTTGATTTTATGGCTTAATTCTTCTCCTTTGGGCCTGTCCTGCCCTCTCATTTGATGCTCCTGTGAATGCTGGAATTAACCACAGACTTATTTTTTAAGCATCTGCTTTGCTGAGGGAGCCATACACAGAGAGATAGAGCACTTGCAGTTGCATGGGCAAGAAGCAGCTATATATCAATGAGACAATGCTGATATAGAAATTGATCTCAGTGTAAATGACTGAGCTATGGCAGTAATAGTAAATTTTGGAAAGACTGAAGGTAAAGCACAGGCAAGCTGCAGGCTGACTTTCCCCACAAGAGCACTCAGTTCTGTCCCTGGGACAAACCATCCCTGTGGTGTTGAGGGATTGTGTCTCCATGTGATGATGGTGTCCAGTCCGAGCCAGGGGTTTCCAGCTCCCAGGGCTCTGAACTAAGCTGACACCTGTGAAGGGGCTGAGCTGGTGAAGAGCTTTTACAAACTTTCTGTTGAAAGAGAGACTTTGCAGCAGTGTAAGGGAGTTAGTTATCAGTGTGCCCCTCGTGAAGACAGCTACCACCTGAATGTGGAGCACATCTGCTTTGTTAGTGCAAGATCTCTTCTTCTATCCTAACTTACTAACTTGAAAGCATGATGAGAATAGGCATCTTAGAGGCTTTGCAGGAGTACAGCTGTCCATTCACCTTGTCTAGTTTGTGTAGCCTCCAATTCTTATACCAGTATAGAAGTCTGAAATAAGTTTTCTGTAAGATTTGTAAGCCTTGCCTTTCCATGGACCTTACTGTTTTTTTTCCTTCTATTTGTGTCGTAAACTCTTTGCTCAAGACTAGGATAACTTGAGCCTGGAAAGAAAATCTGTACTGGAATTTGTTGAGCTGAAAGTTTTTGAGTGGGAACAGATTTTTAGGGTATCATTGATACTGAAGATATTTTAATCTCCCTCATAACCATTTTAGGAGTATTAAAATACCTATTGTAATTCTGCCTGATAACATTTCCAACAGCACAGTTTACCTGCTTTTAAGTGTGTCCCACCTGCTCATAAACACTAGTGGGGGAAACCAGCACCTAAACCCATTGCAATCATTCTGAGAACATGTAAGTAGCTTTCTTGTGCTGAGGGCAGCTGAAGGCAGTAATCCACACATTGCCCATCTCCCAGTGCTTTACGAGATGCAAAGATCTAATGGGATGTTAAATGCTGAAATTCTGAGACTGACTGTTGTTGCTATTTTAATAATGATTTTTACTTTGCAGTAGTGCCCTAAAAGGAGTAGCTCTTTTCTTCTGAGAGACACTTGGAATAGCTCAGGAAACTCTGGCTGAAGTTCTTGTCATCATTTTCTGCAAACAAACCTGACAGTCCATGCAAGTCTAGCTCAGCTGGGCTTCATTTATATTTAATATTGTGTTTACTGGATAAATATATTTATATTTAATACCATATTTATATTTAATATTTGGCATGTGTCAAGTGTCCACTGTTATTACTTGGATTATATTAATCCCCACCATGGGGGTTATTCAGAGAGGCTGATTTGAGGTGCTGTGGTTTCTTCACACTGTGACTCAGCCTCATTGTCAGTATAGAAGCCTTGCAAAGATAAATCTTTTAAGTGCCTAAATTAGGTGCTGAAAGTTAGGTAGTATGAAAATTTCATGGCATACTACTCACTTCTCAGACACAGCTTGTCCTAAATGAGCCCAATCTACTTGTGAAATCTACTGATATTACAAGTTGTGTAGCATCTCATAGCAAGGAGCCTCAGCTGAGTTTCCTTGAAGGAACTGCTCTCTAATGTTTTGTAGAATGAATAAATAGAAGTAATTTTGGAAAAAATGCGATTGTAGAGGGTTCAAACAGTACCATAGGTTTTAATTTAAAAAAAAAAGAAATATAAATAGCAGCCTTACCATAGTGGTGTAAACAATGTCACTTGGATGTTACAGGATTTTTCGTACGTGCACAAAGTTCCATCATTTCAACCTTTTGTGGGCTCCTCTGTATTTGCTCCACTGAAGATACTGCCGAGCCAGTGCCTCCTACCTCTGAAGATACCAGATGCCTGCATTTTCAGGCCTTCTTGGGCTGTTCCTCCTAAAATTGAACAACTTCCTTTGCCACCTGCAGCCACTTACATTAGAGATGGCTACAAGTAAGTACAGTCTTGTAGGAAATGAGCTTGTCGTGCCCATGACTACAATGGCTTGTTAGTTAAAATGTTTGTGTATATTAGCAGAGCTTTACTACACACTGGAACCATAAAATAATCTGCAAATGTATTTTAGACCTTTTAAATTTGTCATTTTCTGAGATCAAAAAAGCTCTGATTATAAGAACATTTGAATTGAAGACAGCTTTTGGAAATTGGTGGTGTTCCAGTAAGTGTCCACTACACTCCTGGTGCTTTTAACAGAACAGGGCCATGTGCTACTCGAATTAATTGCAATTTCTGATAAAGGACAATATTGTAATTCATCAGAAAACAGAAGTGTTGGGCAATAAAATGAATGCACTTCACCTCTCACACCTCTGTCCTCCCATTTCAGTGCCCAGTTCTCCAGCCTGCAGTTAGGCTCCCCTCTGGTTTGTACTTGTGTATTCAGCTTGAGCTTCAGCCTGATGGTATCTGGTCCTGATGGGACTGGAGCCTTCTGAGGTGTCTGAATGTTTTGAGTAGGCCCGTGACAGCTCTCTCCTCCGTGTGCTCATGTTGTCTAAGTTCTTGGGATTTACCCTGAACACAGGGAGCTGCTCCTCAGACAGCTGCTGATCAGATATATGCTATCCTCCCCTTCTAAGTGCTCAAAGATGCCAAGTATGAGAGTGCTGTCACCTATAAGCAAACACTGCTATTAAATCTAAGAGCTTGTATTCCTTTCTCAGTTCTCAGAAATTAGCAATGCTTGTGGAAGAAATTCATTGCTGGCGATTTTGAAAGCTATCAAGAACTTGAACCATTAAATTTATAAAACCTCTTAAAAGGCATAATAATAATAGAAAGGTCTCCTGCTGCACTGCATTCACTTCTAGGGGAAGCAGCCTGTATCTTTAAATCAGTCTGTAAATCCTTCAAATCAGTCCTTCCCAGCTCCAAAGGATCCTTCAGTGTTCTCAAAAGAATTGCAAAAAAGAAATTGTAAACCCTTGATAGTGCCTAGGGAGCAATTTAATTCTCCGTGGTTTTTTTTCATAGCAGTAACTGATTCACCAGGCCTGAGCTGGTTATTAATTTCAGGTATTTGTTGGGGAAAAAACCCCTTTCGTTTTCAATATAATCCAATTAGAGTGAAGGTTATTACTGCTGGCTTCCGACAGCTTGGTGATTGCCAATCAAGGTTTCTAGGTCACCTTTTCCTATTAGTCTGAGGCATTCACTATGCTTCAGATTCAGAGCTCCTTCAAACCTTTGTTCATATTTTTTTTCTTCTCTTGCTTTGAGCTGGACATACATCAGCTCAAGGAAATAACATGATTCTAAGGAATAAGATCGGCATTATTTTCCTTTTCAAGTCACTAACAATGAGCATTTACATGGTAGTCCTTTTAAATAACACACAAAATACACAGTAAGAACAGACAAACATGAAAAAAACCCATTTCACCTCCTTTATCAAGAGGCTCATTGAGTTCTTACACTTTCTCCTTGCTTATGTAATGAACACATTTCAAGAAAAATGAGCATCTTATTAGCAACTGGAAAGAGAAAAGTGAAGATCTTGTTCTTTTGATGGCCACATATTACCTGTTTCTTGATATGAGTCATTCCAAAGAGAAGATGGATCTTGTGGGAATGTACAAACTGTTCTTTGGTCACTTACAGTTGGCAGAAAATGACAAAAACAAAGTAATAAAAACCAGTCATGACAGGACATGACCCAAATATATGAGTCTTAGCTTTACTGGACTAAGAGGTGGTAATGGAATGTGTCATGTTGTGCTGTAGACTGTGTAATCCTAAATGAATACTTACATTTATAGTATCTGAAATACTGTTCTCAGTTACACAGCACCGTGAGGCAATATTGTATAGAAATGCCACATGCATGGCTTCTGACAGCTTATTTAAAGTGGCAATTTCTAAAATAGAGTAAGATTTCTATGTCTCTGAACTATTGTCTTCATTTCCACCGATGTGTATCCCTTTACAGATAATTGTGTTTAAAACAACTACAATAATTTCTCTTTTCCCTCTAAGTTGCAAATATTCTAAAATCTTAACTTGATAATTTAGCTAAAGATTCTTCTCAAGAGCATTTTGAGTTTGGGGCCATGGGAGTAATCTTTAGGGAGGGCTAAATGCCTGAGATGATTCTGTTCTATATACTGATAAGAAACAGTGGTGTTCATGATGAGAATTACAATTTTAGTTGAGAGACGTGAGTAAAAGGTTATGAGCAGAATGTGGGTTCTTTCTTTACAATGAATCCTTGGAGTTTTCACCATCTCCTTGTATTTAAAAATAAGCTCTGATAAAATCAGTCTTCACAACTGAGCCGTCTGTGATGGTATTTGACTGTTTGTCATTGATTTCCTGCAGCAATGTGCCTAGTGTTGGGAGCTTGGCCGACCAAGACTATCTTCAGATGAACACTCCTCAGATGAATACCCCAGTGACACTCAATAGTACTGCTCCGGCCAGCAACAGTGGGGCTGGAGTTCTGCCATCACCAGCAACTCCCCGCTTCTCTGTCCCTACCCCACGCACGCCCAGGACCCCAAGGACTCCTCGAGGTGGGGGGACTGCGAGCGGGCAAGGATCTGTAAAATACGACAGCACAGATCAAGGCTCACCTGCTTCTACCCCTTCGACAACGCGACCGCTCAATTCGGTGGAGCCAGGCACTGTTCAGCCCATCCCAGAAGCCCACAGCCTCTATGTCACCTTGATTCTTTCAGACTCTGTCTTGAACATCTTCAAAGACCGTAACTTTGACAGTTGCTGTATATGCGCCTGCAACATGAACATTAAGGGTGCGGACGTGGGGCTGTACATCCCAGATTCATCGAACGAGGACCAGTATCGTTGTACCTGCGGCTTCAGCGCCATCATGAACCGCAAACTGGGCTACAACTCGGGGCTCTTCATTGAGGATGAGCTGGATATTTTTGGGAAGACCTCAGACATTGGCCAAGCCGCAGAACGACGACTGATGATATGTCAAAGCAACTTGATCTCTCAGATGGGAGAGGGAGCTAGAAGGAACCAGGAACCTCCAATGAGCCTCCTCCTCCTCCTCCAGAATCAGCACACGCAGCCTTTCACATCCCTGAGCTGCCTGGATTACATGTCCTCCAACAACCGCCAGCCCCTCCCGTGCATGAACTGGAGTTACGACCGGCTGCAGGCAGACAGCAATGACTCCTGGGTGGAGTGCTTCAACGCCCTCGAGCAAGGCAGGCAGTACGTGGACAACCCCACCGGTGGGAAGGTGGATGAAGCCCTCGTGAGAAGTGCCACTGTGCATTCTTGGCCTCACAGCAATGGTATGGCTCAGAACTGATTTATTTCTCTTTTGAATTTTGTCATGATCTCTAAAGTTGTTTGAAACTTGCCAGTTGTGAGCCTCTGAATCTTTATGTGGGAAACGATATGCCTAGAAATACTCTAGAAATAAGGTAGATTTCTGAAATTACATCTAAATACCAATAATCCAGTTATCCTTAGGTTTTGTGTTCTAAATTGCAAAAGCGTGGGTGGAAGTTCACAAATCTGGAGCAGAGAGACAAAGCAAATTCAGGTATTGGGGGGAGGCAGAGTTAGGGCCCCTTTGTTGTGGAGATGGGTATAAGCAGTCAGCAGAAAAGAAATGCTCGGTATGAAAGTGTCACCAAGAAAAAAAAAAGGTGATTTTATAATCAAATATTACCTGTTTATATGCTGAAGATGCTCTGCCTTCTTAGGAACTAAGCTGGACAACAGTAACATTGAGAGGTACGTGAAAAGGACTATGATGACAGCTTTTTTTCAGCAGTGTTTTCATAGAGTCCCACATGAAAGGCCATTAAGCTAATTAGAGTTGTATGAATGTTATGGGCATTGTGAAGAGCAATGTGAAGGAACAATAAACCAGAACATGTTGTCACCTCTTCCTGTTCCTCCCTGAAAATGATTGATGCTCCTTTGTCATTCACAGTATTGGATATCAGCATGCTCTCCTCCCAGGACGTGGTGCGCATGCTGTTGTCGCTGCAGCCCTTTCTCCAGGATGCCATCCAGAAGAAGAGGACAGGAAGGACCTGGGAGAACATCCAGCACGTGCAGGGACCACTCACCTGGCAGCAGTTCCATAAGATGGCAGGACGGGGAACCTATGGTACATATATTGTAGTATACAATGTGGCCAGCAGTTAAAGCAGCAGCGTAATTTTGTAGAAATGTGTACTTTTTTCTGGAGATACATTAGAACATCTGGGCTCTTCATGTAGCTTCAGGCAGGGGTCTCTTCATGTAGCTTTGGGTGGGGGACTCTTCACATAGCTTTAGAGGCTTTTGAAGCACATTCTTGAACATAGAATCATGGAGTCATTTAGGTTGGAAAGGCCCTCTAGGATCATCAAGTCCAACCATCAGCACAACACTACCATGACCACTAAACCATGTGCCAAAGTGCCACGTCTACATGTTTTTTGAACCCCTCCAGAGATGGTGACTCCATCACTTCGCTGGGCAGCCTGTTCCAGGGCTTGACCAATCTTTCAGTAAAGAAAATTTTACTTTTAATCTAATAATTTTTCCAACTTTGAAAGTGAGGATTTGCCAATAGTTATCAGAGAATAAAACCGAAATTACCACAAAGTAGCAGAGCCTTTGATACAGATTCAGTAACTTTTACTGGATGTTGACTTTTTAATAAAGTTGGATTATATTCTGCAGAAGCTACTGGGTATATTTTTGCTGGAAATTTTCAGCAGTGTTTATTGTAATGAGCAGAGTTCCTGGTATTTCCTGTGTTGGATGGATGGTCACCCTCAGCTGAGACAGCAAGTGCTCTGGAGCAGGAGCAGGAGGCAATTTTGGGAATTTTGATGACTTTGCTTACTATTATATGCCAGGGAATAAGATTGTCTAACCATTTTACTGAGTGATTTTGCACAATCAGGTGGAGGTAGATGAAGAACTGTAAAATCAGATTTTACATGTTCCTATTATTACTTTTGATTGATTAGGAATTTGTGAGATGTGGTTATGGTTATGACAAAGTAAAACCACGAGATGAGGCCTCGGGAAGGGCCGTACACGTATTTACAGGATACTGAAAGGTCTTTTATTGCAGCTTTCTAGGAAGGTTTAAATGATGCTTGGATCAGCTCCCTCTACTTTGGCTGACTGAACTTTGATTTTATGACGTTTATGAAGTACAACATAAATCTTTCTTCTCCTTTATTAAATATTTTTTCCCATGGAAAAAGGCTGTGGGGAGAACATGGTTTATCAGGCATGACACAGCCTCGATAGGTTTCCAGTTTATGGTCAAACTTCCAGGAGACTCAATGTGGCCAGGGATTAGCAATTCCCAGTACTCCTGTTTAAAAAAACCCTCTTCCTGGTACATCAGAGAACCTGCTGCAGTTAAGTTATTTTAATATCTCTTTCTTTTTTTTTTTTTTCTCTTTGAAGGCTCTGAGGAATCTCCTGAGCCTCTTCCAATCCCAACTTTACTGGTGGGTTACGACAAGGACTTCCTGACAATCTCTCCGTTCTCCTTGCCCTTCTGGGAGAGGCTGTTGCTGGACCCCTACGGGGGCCATCGGGATGTCGCCTACATCGTGGTGTGTCCGGAAAACGAGGCCTTGCTCGACGGAGCCAAAACTTTCTTCAGGGACTTGAGTGCTGTATATGAGGTTGGAAAGAGGAGCCACACTGAATTCTTTCTTCTTATGTGTTGTTTCTGCTCTGCTGCATGCTCATGGGGAGAAATCCGTGGGTTTTAAAGTAACCATTACTTGAATAAGGATTTCTTTCCCTTTGAGGACTTTCTGCACTTTCAGAGCCCAAGAATACCATCCAGTTGAGTTATACTGGGATTCTCCGGGCATTTGGGATATTTGTTGCCATCTGCTCTTCCCAGTACACGTTCTCTTATTTCACAGAGGATAGAACACTTGTATTAATACAGCTGCAGCCTAAATTGGGGCTCAACTAAATCTAAATAGTGAGGAGTAGATTAAAGGAACTGTTGCTTTCTTGTAATTTCTAGGCCGGAGATAAAACCATTGCCTTTTCTTAGCATGCACATTGTGTACTACTGAACATGTAGTTATTGGTATAATAGTATATATATTAGTTAGTACACGTATTATTTAGTATATTAGCTCTGCTGTAAGGGCAATTCAAGCCAGCAGATAAACGTAGCTTTTTGAGTTTCTCTTTATTAAGAAGCCATCAGATGTGTGCTGGTAATAAAGGGTTTAGGCTACGAACCAGTCTGCAGAACGGTTCAGGTGCTTGGCATCCAGTTACAAGCATCTCTGCTTTTCCTCCCCAGATGTGTAGACTTGGCCAGCACAAACCAATCTGCAAAGTGTTACGTGATGGGATTATGCGGGTGGGCAAGACGGTGGCCCAGAAGGTGACGGACGAGCTGGTGAGCGAGTGGTGCAGCCAGCCCTGGGGCCCCGAGGAGTGCGACAATCAGTCCAGGCTCAAGCTGTACGCCCAGGTCTGCCGGCACCACCTCGGTGAGTGTGCCCGGCCAGCACGGCTGGTCTGGCTGCTGGGGGTAGCTGAGGGGTTGTTTGCAGTAGTGGGAAACAGGGGAGTTTGTCTTAAGGTATGATTATCGTCTATTTAAAATTTTTAAAAGATATTTTGAGGTTTTATCTTAATTTCTTAATCCTTCCGTGTTACATTTCTGTGCTTTTGAAAGTTCTGTTGGGGTTGTTTATCAGTCTGGTGATCATCACAGAATGTTAAGGGTTGAAAGGGACCCTGAAAGATCATCTAGTCCAACCCCCCTGCCAGAGCAGGAGCACCTAGAGCAGGTCACACAGGAACGTGTCCAGGTGGATTTTGAATGTCTCCAGAGAAGGAGACTCCACAACCCTCCTGGGCAGCCTGATCCAGCGATGGCACCCTCATAGTGAAAAAGTTTTTCCCTATATTTTTGTGGAACCTCTTATGCTCCAGCATGTGCCTGTTGCCCCTTGTCCTGTCATTGGCCGTCACTGAGAAGAGCCTGACTCTGTCCTCATGACACTTGCCCTTTTTATAGACATTAATGAGGTCACCCCTTAGTCTCCTCGTCTCCAAGCTAAAGAGACCCAGCTCCCTCAGTCTTTCATCATGAGGGAGATGCTCCACTCCCTTAATCATCTTTGTGGCTCTATCATGTCAGAAACTCAAAAGCCAGTTCTTATCTTTATAGAAAAGTCACTTTGGTATAAGATGTGTCTCTCAAAGATGTTCCACACAAGAGTGAATGTAGAAATTGATCTGGTTTATATACTACTGATCTGTGTCATCACACCAGTGTGACAGAATGATGTGCATGGTGCCTTCAAGCATAGCATTTATATATGTATGAGACAAGCTCACTAAAACTCTGCAAAGGAAGAATGAGTTAACTCAGGAGGAAAGAGAAAGTAACAGGATCCTTCATCACTGGGGCCTCAATCTACTTGGGGTTGATACCTGGAACCACATTACCCTGAAGGCACCATCTCCTCTGCACCTCACGGAGCCCTATTTCCTAAAACAGAGACATGTTTTAAAATATTAGTCTTTTGTTGCTGTTGTTATGGCAACTTGCCATATTTGTTCTTTTATAACCTGGTGTCAGGTGTGCTTGTGGAATCTAGAGTATGGAAGGGGATAAAGTTTGCTGGGGGTAGTATCAGGAGACTGGATGAGTCCCTGGACCCATCTAACATGTCTCTCCCTGGTTGAAATCTGGGAGCAATGGTTGTTCCATTCTAGAATGGATCCAGAGGCAACATGTCTTAATGTATCTGAGAAATACCAGATAAAACTGGGATCTCAGCAGAAGACACAGACCCATCCAGCACATCACTGGATGTACATGTGCTGAGACAGTGCTGGTTGGCAGCACAGGCAGGGATCAGGGAGCTGCAGCCATGTAAATGTTCTATGCTTGAGCTGAAATGTGCAAATATCTGACAGGGGCAGTGTTGGCAACTTACCCTGCTGGTGATTTACCACCTCAGAGAGTAAATAAAAAATAAATAATAATAAGTAACGCTACGTAAATAATTTACTTCTTTTAAAAAATTCATTTATTATTTAAAAGTAATGAATGTGATGCCTCTTTTTGTGAGAAGCAGAAGTAACTATATTAAAGTTTGCCATTATTGTAGCTCAGGTAAAAAGGACGTTTAGATTTTCAGTCTGACGGAGACACTCTGGAGTAGATGGCAAAGCTGAACACTATATGTAGCTGTTATCACAACACCATCTAGCCAGAGATAATGACACGTCAGTACCAACTTTACTTCACAAAGCTCTGCAAAGTCAGTCCTGTTTTTAAAGACATTTGATTCATATCAGTTAGAACTGAAATCCTGAAGAATGGATTCCAAAGGAAACATTTATAATGGAGATTATATTCACTTAGCATTTGTATGCTCAGAGTATTTTAAAAGCACCGAAAATGCTGTCTGACTTTATGGTTAATGCAGTTCAGTTTGATCCAACAGACTCTCATTAATCTCCTTTCCTCTTTATTGGCCATTTCAGCACCTTACTTAGCCACCCTGCAGCTTGACAGCAGCCTGCTGCTACCGCCCAAGTACCAGACCCCAGCACCAGCAAACCAGGCACAAACAGCACCTGGGAACACTGGACCAGTACCCTCCAATCCAACGTGTCTCTCCACTGCTGGGGCAGCACCAACAGGCAACTCTTTTAACTCCACACCCAGTGGTGGGACCAGCAGCCTTCCAGCAGGAAGCAGCTCATCCTCTGGCTCCTCTGTGCCACAGCTCTCAGCGTCTTCTGCAACACCCAGCGTTACCCAGATGGCCACCAGCTCTACTCCAGGGTTTAGTGGGAACATAGGTTCAGGGCAGAACTCCAGCACTGGGGGAAACACAGCAGAACGTTCACAAGGGAGCACGGGTCCTGGAGGAGACACGGAATCAGGGCAAAACTTACCACAGCAGCAACAGGAAGGACAGGAGGGGTAAGTTACTGAAGTGCTCAAATGACTCAAAGGATTTCTAATTAAATCCAGGATTCTCCAGGTTTCATGCAGCTCCTCACCATCAGGTCTTATATAAATCCTCAAAAGGAGGGGACCCTCTGACATGCACAGTACTACTGACCAGTTGTAGATGGAGCAGGGTCTGGTTTTATTTAGTAGTTACTGATAAAGCAGAGCCGGATAAAACAAACCTCCCCTTTTCTTTTGCAAGAAACAAAGCTTGACTTAACTGCGTGTATGCGGGTGTTGTAATTTGATGTGAGGAGCCTTAGATACCCCACCCTGCCTGTGTTTGCTGTGCAAGAAAAACGGAAGGTGTCTCTGGTTCTGTGCCATATCTAGCTGGGCCTCACCTCTGTTAGGAACCACAGAACATCTCATGTGGCACTGAATGCTTCTTACATGGGCAGCTCCATCCCTCCTGTAATGGTAACAGATCCAGAGTGCAAGCTGTGGGGTTTTTTCTCATTGTCTTGCATTGCAGGTGCTGTTTTGCAAGCAGCTACACGGTGAGGTCAGAAACAGGATCGTATTGCCCTGACTTTAAAATGAATTTTAGCAGCACAACTTTTTTAAAGAGTTCGTTATAAATAGCCATCCATCAAACATAAAAATTAGGAAAAGGGTTTTTAACATCTTATGTAACTTCCTGAGTGAACATGTTTTTCATTACTCTCACAATAATGCACATTGCTAATAGTTGGGATATATGTTAGGGGGTTGCTGTATCCTAAGTGAGAAGCCCACATCCTGTTGTAGCTGGGGTTATCCCCAAGCCATCTGTGCCCTGGATCTGTGCAGAACATGCTTTGACAAAGTCAGTCAGGCTGCTTTTTATCACTTGCAGATGTTGAGCCTGCTGGTCATGGCTGAGGCATGGAGGAGCACTTCAGCAAGTGAAAAACGCTCAGTTGCTTCTGCCCTTGCCAAGGGAACCTTTTCTGTAACTGAGCAGAGGACCTCAGTCTCCATCAATATTACTCTGGCACTTTTCCTCAGTTCTCAATTCCTCCCCTCCCCATTTCACCACTCCCAAAAGAAAACCCCAAACAGCACCAAAAACCAGGCGTGCACATACATAAAAGGAAAACTCACAGAGCTATCAGCAGGCAACTTTTCCATGTTCTTCAGACAGCCTATTCTGACTGCATTAAATGAGACTGTGTGAGACTTTGTCCTTAATGCACAATCTCTAACAGGCACTTAGGACTGAGAACTGCTGTGAGTAGAAGCCATTTCTCCTCAATCACTGTTGTCATGCCTTTTAAGTTTTCCTTCTGCACCTAAGAATCACTTAGTACTCCCCATTTTCCTCCTCTGCCTCACCCTTGCAGATCTTTACAGAAAAAGAGTCATTTAATGATAGTAACTACCTCTGACTGTAACAACCTCTGTGTCTCTAGCGTGGCAGAGAGGGAGAGGATCGGGATTCCCACTGAGGCGGAGTCAGCGGACAGCAACGCCTACCCCCCTGCAGTGGTCATCTACATGGTGGACCCCTTCACCTACACTGCGGATGAAGAATCTGCCTCAACCAACTTCTGGCTGTTGAGTTTGATGAGATGCTACACAGAAATGTTGGATAACTTGCCTGAGAATATGAGGAATTCTTTCATTCTCCAGGTAACTCTACCTTCCTCTGCATCTTCACACTGCAGAGTCATTCTACCACAGCATACTTTTGACAGGCACACTGTACTAGAAGATACAAAATGGAAGATAATATGTAAAATGTAGGTGACTTTGAGAAATTTTGTTGGCAGTACAAGTCTAAATATTAAAAAAACACTTGCTTTTTATTTGATGAGGAAATAAATCTAAGGCAGCCACAGCATCCTTCCATCAAATCTGCTGTGTGGGTCTAGCAATCATATCTGGTAGATGCTTCCTGAAAAGGGATTTCTGTTATTTCAGTTGCAACTTGGGTTGCTGTTGCCAAAAAATGTCCAGTTGCTTCTTTGATTACTTTGCATGTTTTTATATTCTCTTGATTTATACAGTTTAATCCAAAAGAAGTATGTGAAACCAGACATTTAATGCATAATTTAACTATTGTATTATTATTATCTGCTGCTTTAAAATAATTTACCATGTAACTTGGCATATAATAATAGTTCCTTACTGTGGAATTACTGAAAAATTGGATTTATGTAGCCAGAAGCAGAGCTTGGCCTCTTGCCCAGGCTGCCTGCATTTTGCCATGCCTCTCCTTTCCCAGTGGCCCAGTCAAAGTAACTGGGGGGTGAATGGGCCAGAGATTATGAGCTATGCATGTACATGTGCAACACATGCACGAAGCAGCCTGTGATTGATTTCTCTATACCCTGTTCATGCGTGCTCAACTTGGCTTTAAAGTAGTTTAGTTTAAATTAACAAGAAAAAAAATAATTGAAAGTTATTGTAGAGTCTCCAATGAAAACATTGGTCGTTTTTGGTAATCTTGACCTCATCATTCCTTGATGAAACTGCCAGCAAAATATTTGGGTATGAACTGAAAATCAGATTCACTACTTCATATTGTAGTAGATTGTGGGCAATTTAATTGATTCAGCCATGAAGATACTAAAAATAAAATACCTGATACTGCAGTGTCTGAAATACAAGAACATGTGAACTCTACACTGAAATGGTCTCTTAGTCTGTGTAAGACAACTTGATGGCCTTACCAACTCTTCCTAAGAACTCTATTTTCTGGGCATTTACCATTTGCTTCTCAAGAGATGTGCATTTTGCCAGTTGAAGTCAAAATAGTAGACAATTTTCTGAAAGTAAAGGGAAACTTGATAGAGTTACCAGCACAGTATTCTCCCAGTTGTACCACAGTATGCACAAATACACAGTTATTTCAAAATAAACCAAACCCAAATGTTTACAGATTTATTAGGGTTCATATAGAGAGTGGAAAATCCCAGCTTCTGAAACTGTGGATAAAGAAGTTGTCTTTGAAAAACACAGTCACATTTAGTGAGTCAAATATGCTACAAAGATCCACAGAGTAGTAAAAGTTTTGTGATATTTTAAGTTTTATTACTACTGAAAATATTTGTTAAAGGAATCTGCTCAGGTCTCCTAGTGTTAGATACAACATCAATATTGTGTATTGACCGTTTCTGCTCTCCCTGTTCAGAAGAAAAGATGTTTCCACAGCCATGTGTAGAATGTTTCTCAACAGTACATTAAAAAAAAAGAGTTTACAGGGATTTAATTCTGATTTTTAAAAGGATTTGAGCTGAAAACATTTTTTTGTTATGCTTTTACTTCTGAAGGAACATTGTGTCACTTCTCCCTCCTATTCCCCTTGTGAACATGGGTCTTAACCACTACCTAAAATCTTGCAGGCAAATCTTACTCTGGTTCCATTTCTTGATGGTTAACATGTAAATTTATATGTGTTGCTTCACATTCTGAAACAAATAAAAGTGACCAGCAGCAGCAGATTGCTGAGCTTCCACTGTTTGCTAAATGGAAAAGGAGAAAAACCACAGAAATCATTATAATAGAATCTTAAGTGTGCTCTCTGTGATATTGCTTAAGAATGACACCATAGTGCAGACTGCCCCATGACCAGGAAACACAGAAATTCTGACTACAAGCTGTGGGCCCAAACCTGCCTGAGCACCATGAGAACACCAAGGTGAAGATGCTGATCAGAAAAAGTTTTGTAAAAATAGTCTTTAAATACAGGAGTTTGGTTTGGGACCAAGGATTGACCCCCAGGTTTTAGGGTTTGGCTTTTAAATGTCATTAATTCTGTGCCCTTCCCAAATTGCAGTATGATGGAGAAAGTGAACTTTGGAACAACAAGACTGGGGATCTGCTCTGGGAATCTGTTCTTTTTGTGTGGTTAATGGGGTTCCTCATTCAGTGATGTTCAAAGTTCATGCAGAGTTTCTAGTAAGCTGTTGTCAGCTCCTACCAGTGTGTTACAGTACTGCTCAGTAACTGCTGCCCTATAATCACACTCTTCCCTTACATTAGGTGGTAGTAGTCTTAAGCTTGATGAAGGTTTTGAGGCCTTAAATACATCATCAGAATGGAAACAGCAGGTTGGTACCAGGGAATAGAGTCACTGACTGCTGCAGTGAGACATCAGTAGCTCCAACAGGAAGCTACAGACACTATAATGCTAATAATTGAATAGCACATACAAAGTGTCATGGTTGTTAAATGACTGATAAATGTGTGAGTCTGGTGGGATATTAATGAACAGCTCTTGGAAGACTTTCAATCATGTTTTATTGTCTGTGTGAATTCCATAGATTGTGCCTTGCCAGTACATGCTGCAGACAATGAAGGATGAGCAGGTTTTCTACATTCAGCACTTGAAGTCGCTGGCGTTTTCCGTGTACTGCCAGTGCAGGAGGCCACTGCCCACCCAGATTCACATCAAGTCTCTCACAGGCTTTGGCCCAGCTGCCAGCATTGAGATGACCCTCAAAAATCCTGAGGTGAGTACTGGGGTCAGGAAAATGAAAGTCTGTTAATAAACTGTAACCACTTTTCTCAAATATGGAAAAAAAAAAGTAAAGAAAATACTTTTAGGAGTATTTTTTTCAAGGTATAGAAGGCATTGATAATAGAAAGGGAAAAGGTAAGCTAATGCAAAATAAAAAACGGTAAGAAAAATGTCAGACTACCTGCTTTCATAACATTTTAAGCTTCAGGTTTTGAGTCACAAAGTAAAAGGTTAAAGATTAGTGTGAAAGAAGAGAAAATGTGTGTGGTTACCTGGGATTCCAAGACATTCTGTAGTTTTAGCCTATAGGGCTCCTACAAGCAAGTGTTTATGTCCAGCCTTTATTTATAGACATATTACATATGAAATAAGTACCTGTGCCTAGTTATAGATATTATATTAATTCCCTGAGGTAATGGAGAAATCTCCCTATTTTAGTGGGCGTATCTTTCATCTGTTGTTTAAACTGTAAATATTCAAGCCCTGTTTCTGGAATTTCAGGGATTTCAAAAGAATAATCCATCCTACCTTGCACGAGTGTTTTTCATTCTTTGAAAGAGAACGATGACTGTTTTATTTAGATTTAATGGACCAGCTAACCACTTAAGCCCTTACCTTGAGATAAAGACATGCTTGTTAGGGTTTAAAAACCTTGTTTCAAAATCATCACAAAACCAGCCTATCAACAAGTTTCATTGCTCACGTAAGACCATGAGCTCTCACTGAAAATTTCTAAGAGCAGAATCACACCAGGCATCTCCCCTCCACATTCTCTCCTCATGCTTCCCTCACAAAGGTGTCTGCTCAGCAGGATGGATTTTGCAGCAAGTTACAACAGTCATACTTGAAGCTATTTAGGTGTAAGGGGAAGAGCAATAAACCTGCAAGACCCCTGCAAGCATCTCCCTCCCTTTGATTGCTGTTCTGCATAGTGCTGGGGTGGTAAAATTCTAGAAAGTGAGATAAGCAGAAATAGGATACCCCTTGATGTCTCCAAGAAAACACCCTTAGCTTACTTTTCCTCCAAGCTGATTAACTTGCGCTTTGCATGTCATGTTTAATTTCCTGAAGATTAAAAAGACACCAAAAAAGGGGCACATTTTCATGAGCAGCTTACATTTAGCACTCTTAATTCATCAGATCTCTCCTTTTCCCATTTCAAATGCATTTGCTAAGAAAATACCCTGACCATTTCTAAATCATTGAGCAGGTCTTGTGAGGCCCATCATGTTTTTTCTTCAGAGAGGAGTTCTAAAGCAAAGATGGGTTTAGGGCTGACCATCTGGAAAGCAGCTTTGCAGAAGACCTAGAGGTCCTGCTGGCCAAAGGTGGCCATGAGTCAGCAAGATGTCCCTGTAGCAAAGAAAGCCAGGAGCAGACAGGGCTGCAATGGGACAGGTGTTGACAATAGAGCAAGGTGATTATTGTCCTCTCCTCAGCACTGATGAGGCCTTACCTGGAACATGTCTGCTTCGGGCTCCTCCATGCAAGAAACATGGGCACACCAGAGCAAAGTCAAGAAAGAGTCACAAAGATGATTAAGGGCGTGGAAGAGATGCTGAGAGAGCTGCAGTTGTCTAGTCAGGAGGACTCTGAGAAATGTGTATCAATACCTGCTGGGAGGGGGTAGTTTGTTTGTTAAAGAGAAGCACTATCACATGTACAGCAGATCTGATGAGTTAGTTCTGATTTGAAAACCAAAGTATTCCTGAAATTAAACTGTGAACTGTGAGACTTAAAGAATTTGTGACATCCTGCCTGAAAAGTATGAAAGCATCTTATAGCTAATGCCTGGGTAGAAAACCACACATGAGGTTTGAGCTACCTGAGCAATGTGAGTTGAAGTCCTTGGCACTTCACATCAGGTCCTGCTGTCCCAAAGACTGTTTTCATACCTTGGTTTCCCTGTGAACTCTTTAGATCAGGTTTGAAATGCACCAGTTGTAACTCAGAAATGAACTGTCTGTAACCACCCTTCTCCCAGGATCTCTCTCGATATGATTGTCTTCAGTTTACTCATCGTTTCAAACTCATTCTCCTGCCCTCACTGCCAACCTGTGTTTGTGTCTTTCTTGCATCAATTAGTTTTTGATCCATCTGCTGATGATTGCACTGACTTTATTGCAGAGGCCAAGCCCAATCCAGCTATACTCACCTCCTTTCATATTGGCGCCCATCAAAGACAAGCAGACAGAGCTGGGAGAGACATTTGGAGAGGCCAGTCAGAAATACAACGTGCTTTTTGTTGGATATTGTTTGTCTCACGACCAGCGTTGGCTTCTGGCCTCCTGCACTGACCTTCATGGTGAACTGCTGGAAACCTGCATAGTTAATATTGACTTACCAAACAGGTAGAAAACTTTACTTTTATGCTGTGTCTAGGTCTGTAGTTGTCATCCCTACTCCCATCAGCTTCTTGTATGTCCCTTATAATTGTATTTCCTGCTGATAAGATCATGATAATATTTCAGTGATAACATTTCAGTTGGCACTTTTATAAACTGCAGAGGAAAAAAAGTTACTGTGTAACTTTGCTGTGTAATTTGTAGAACCATTACTGTGTAATTTGTAGAACAAACTCTACACATGCTACCTACAGATCTTTCCTAATAATTAGATAGAAATCTGAATGTTGTCCTCAATTCTTTCCTTACCCGAGGTCAAGGAGGAGCAAGTTGTCTGCACGTAAGATTGGTCTGCAGAAGCTGTGGGAGTGGTGCATTGGCATTGTGCAGATGACATCCCTGCCTTGGAGAGTGGTCATCGGGCGGCTTGGCCGCCTGGGCCATGGGGAGTTAAAAGGTAGGATCAAGTCCAACCTTTGTCCAACATCCCCCTGACCCCTAGACTGTGTCTCGAAGCACCACATCTACTCGTTTGCTGAACCCCGCCAGGGATGGTGACTCCACCACCTCCCTGGGCAGCCTGGTCCAGTGCCTGACCACTCTTGCAGGAAAGAACTTCTTCCTAATGTCCAATCTAAACCTCCCCTGGTGCAACTTGAGGCCATGACCTCTTGTCCTGTCATTAGTAACTTGGGAGAAGAGATCACCAGCCTCACCACAACCTCCTTTTAGGTAGTTGTAGAGAGCAATGAGGTCTCCTCTCAGTCTCCTTCAAGCTAAACAATCCCAGCTCCCTCAGGTGCTCCTCATACGACATGTTCTCCAGACCCCTCACCAGCTTCATTGCCCTTCTCTGCCCCAGCTCCAGCCCCTCAGTGTCAGGGTTGCCACTATGGGTGGTTTGGGAGTGAAAATCTGGCCTTAATGTGCAAGCAGGATGACTTATGGAATTATCACAGACCTTTAAAACCACAAATTGAGAGGGATCGGGTTTTTTGTTGGTTTGCTTAAAAAATTTGCTTATTTGTGTGCTGAGTTGGACACTGCTCCCTCATGTCTTGTAGGTGTAGTGTAGATTAACTGGTATTTGCAGTGTGCTTCCAACTGGAAGTCATGGGTTTTGGCACATGGTAGAAAAAGGTCTGGACAGTGGTTATCCTGTCACAGAAACAGAAACAGGATTCAATTCAGATTCCTAAATTAAAACCAAACCAAACCAAACCAAAAAATTATTGCACAAAAAGTTACTGAACAGAAAAAATTCTTTTTTTTTTTTTATTGTGTTATACAAAACTAATTGATAATCAGTGTTAAGCAGCAGTAAGGTATTCCCTGCAGCCTCCAAAGCATTCCCAAGATCTGACATTCCTAAGAGCCTGGTGGGAACCCAAAGGGAGCTCTGGAGCAGTTCACCCAGCAAGGGCAGGGGCTGCCTCGCTCTACTTCAACCATGGTTCCTCTCACAAATCTAAACCCAAGCATTCAGCACCTTTCCTTCCGTTTCTAATGGCCATGGCCACTATACAGGTTTTGTTTGGGAGCTGATTGGAAGAAAATGAGATTCTCAGAGGGTGCTCCCAGTCTTTGCCCTTCTCCTGAGATGGTGCATGAAGATAGATTAGACAAGAGGATGAAGATACTTCATGAGTGTTTGTCCTTCTACATTAATAACAGGAGCCAGGAATTCCTCTGGTTAGCTTATTGTGAGAAATGCTATATTTCATGAGATGGGAAAAAACCAACAGCACACAATAAATAACAATTCAGTCTGAAAGCACAAAGAAATAGTCTAGGAGGGGAAGGCATCAGTGAGGGGCCTTCTCAGGGAAGGAGAGCTGTGGCCTGCCCTGCTGGGGCAATCTGGATCCAGCACACACAGGAGTGACACAGAATGAAATAGATTAATAATTTAATCAGCAGCTCCCCTCCTCTGTTTGGACACAGTTTAAACGGCTAAATGTAGTTTCTTAACTGTCTATCTGCACCTCCACTGAAATTTGCTTTATTTAATGTATTTTATTAATAACAAAGTTTAACAAAATTGCTCTATGTGGAGTGTGTGAGTTCCTGTCTTTAAAAAAGAATCAGAAGTGGCCTATGTTTCCCCCAGCCATGTACCTCTGGTACCCTGCAGGGGGAATGAGAGACTTGCTCCTAAGGAACCACATCTCCTTCGAGCAGCGCTCTCACAATGTTTATTCCTTTCAGACTGGAGCATCCTCCTGGGGGAGTGCTCCCTGCAGACCATCAGCAAGCAGCTGAAGGAGGTGTGCCGCATGTGTGGCATCTCGGCAGCAGACTCCCCCTCCATCCTCAGTGCCTGCTTAGTCGCCATGGAGCCACAGGGCTCATTTGTTGTCATGCCAGGTACATTTCATCCAGTTATTTCAATGCCAATGAGACTTTTCTTCTGTTATCATACTGCTCACGTGAATTTTGTGCATGCAAGACTTTCGAGTCCAGCAAGAAGACCTTGACTGGCATAGCTAGTTTGTGGGGTTTTTTTTAGTTTCCATGCAGTGGAAAATAGGTTGAGCCATCAGAATTTCCAAAAAATCTTTAAGAAAGAATCCTTATACATAGCCCTGTTTCTCATCTGTTTTACATCTCTAAGAACCTACAGTGTGGAAGAGCAGGTGTAGCTGCAAGTAAGGATACACCACTTGCCTTTTCATATGCGTAAGTTATTGAAAAAGTTCTATTATATGCAGCAGTCCACACATTTAAGGTGAAATAAAATTAAATTTTGAGAGTCCCTTTACTTACTTGTGTTACATAAGTGCAGTGTAAGTTTGTATCCTTACAGTTTGTATCCTTACAAACTACTCTGTTGTTTTAAGTTCAGAAATAAAAGATTACTATATGGAACAGAATTAAACAGGCTTGAAAATTACTCATCAAGTTGAATAACTTTCAAAGCAGAGGTTTTTGTAACATGAGAAAACCAGGTGGCAAGTTATGCTTTGTTCACGTCAACCAAAGTGGGGTGTTCTTCATAATTATACAGACCTGTGTGTCAAAAAGAAATGTAACCTGCAAGTAAATCTTTGGTTAAGGAAAGGTGGGGCATTGGACAGGAATTCACATAGCTAAATTTCATCTGTGCAACTCCTGACATTAATTTCAAGCTCTTCTATAATTTATTCTTCCTGAAATAAGAGCCTGAAACTCGTGTATTAGCTTTAGCAAACCCAGATGAGATGCACAGAAATTTAATTGAACGCAGACCATATTTCTGGAAGATGATGCAAATTAATGTCTCTGCCATTGTCTCTGTCTGGAAGATGCCGTCACGATGGGATCGGTGTTTGGCCGGAGCACTGCCCTCAACCTGCAGTCCTCGCAGCTCAACACCCCTCAGGATGCCTCCTGCACACACATCCTGGTGTTCCCAACCTCTGCTACCATCCAGGTGGCACCAGCAAACTACCCCAACGAGGATGGGTTCAGCCCTACTAACGGTACGTAAGCACTGGCTGGAGCTGAGCTGCTTGTGAAGGCTCAGTCAGAGCCCACTCAGAGCGTCCACAGAGCTCTACCTGCTGGGAATGAAGAGCCTGAGTGGGCCAGGTTCTCCCTGCACCACCCTAATTTAATCTAGAGAGAACACTGCACCTTATAGCTACGGGATGATAGAGGATGTTTTCTCTGAAGTCTGTTTGAGATGATCATGCTGATTTATTCCAGCAGGACCTGGACTGACCAATGCGCCAAATGGCACAGACACACAATGTTTGTTCTTCTCGTTGTGACTTGATCAGGCCAAGTTGTTTTTCACAGTAGTGGTTCACTTCGTGCCCTGTTGTTCACAGAGCTTGTAAGGAAGGAGGTGCTTGGTTTAGAATTTTAATCTTTCTGTAAATTAGGCAAAGTAGACCAACTGAGAGTGTAAAATGTTAGCAGCCTGCTCTTCAAAGCATATTTAACCCTGTACTTGGTGTCAGTCCAACTCTTGATAACAACCAAGTCTTTTCCTAACTGTTCTGCCACAAATCCTTAAAAATAACTGTAAAATCATTTCAACCAAGAGTAGCTGCAAACACTGACAATAGACGTGGGTTACGAGGAGAGAAGTTCCAGCAGAGGGAGGAAGAAAGGCCCACTATTTTTAATGAAAGTGTCTGCTTTGATCTGCTCCTCCTGAAATTTCAGGGGGCCTCACGGAAGGGAAGTTCCCCTCAGTACTCCAGCAGCTGTCCTTTCAAGGCCCCCAAATCCTGACTGAGCACTGTGCTGACAAATATTTAACCTGCATTAACCTGCCCTTTAGTGCTTCAGATGCTAATTAGAAGCAGGTACAAGAACTGGCGTTTTCCAAAATGGTGTTAAATTTAATTTTCTTAACTCTGTTCCACTTAATGATTAAACTGCTTCCTATGCTATTAGCCAGCTCATTTATGCTTTGGAGGGTAAGCAGAGCATGACATGAGTTCTGCTGTGTTTACTGAGGCTGTAGGACAGAAGTTAATAAACTTCAGTTAATTCATTGCTCTTGCAATCAAGTGTTTCTCTTCAGAAGATGAAGAAAAACAACCACCTGCCTATTTCAACACCAGGACTTCAGGTGAAATTAGTTCAAGACACACACACGCCTTTGCATTTTCACGCTCAGTAAATTCTTTTTTCAAGAGAAATGATTTATTATAGTAGGTAGAAACGCGTGACTTATTTAGGGCTCCGTGTGCTTTAGGATAAATTTGGCCACAGTTCTAATTAGTCCAGTTAATTCCGACAGCTCCCACCGTCCCTATGTCCTAAAATGTACTTTAAATGTCATTATACTGTTTAAACATCTTTGCCTGCTGAGAAATCTGGATAAGGAGAAAAACCCTATAAACCTATTGTGATGCTTGCAGTTTTTTGCCCTGTGTTTATAAGGTCTTTGCTTTCCAACCTGAAGTTACTGGTGGTATCACAGCCTGGGTTGCAAATGCCTGACTAATGGAATGTATGTACAGAATGCAAACATATTTTCACTGGATTTTTGCACCCTTCCCACATAGCTGCTGAGAGTAATGTTCATAGTTTTGTTTAATGCATTTCAAGTGTTTTGTTAATGGCTTTCCATGACCGACTGCAGAGAGGTGTCATTTTTTCTGTTACAAAGTTGAATTTTTGTTAAGCTGGTGTGACAGGGTTTTTGTTGGCTCTGACCATTATTAAAATTCAGGATTTTAATAGGTGTCTGCCAGCTTTTCAAGTCTGCGTGGTTGCAGGCAAAGGTGCTAAGAGGGATTAAACAGTAAAGTGTTTATCTCTCTTTTGTCTGTCTCAAGAGTTCGTAAAAAATAAAAGTAGTAATAATAAATTAAAGGGAAAGGTAATAAATTACAGGAATTTCTTGACAAAACTGAGTACAGCACATTGGAAATGACTTTTTCTTTCTTTCCCTTTTCAGATGACATGTTTGACCTCCCATTCCCAGACGACATGGACAATGACATTAGGATTTTAATAACAGGGAATCTTCACTCTTCACCAAATTCCTCCCCAGTTCCTTCCCCTGGATCACCATCTGGCATTGGAGTGGGATCTCACTTCCAGCCCAGCAGGGTAAGGCTCTAGCACTTTATGGCAAATGCTACTTAAAACACAAAAAAGACCCAAATCCTCCAACAAAATACTTTTTCCTGTAGATTCTCAAGCATAACCAGGTCAATAGCAAGCAGGAATTAATGTGAAAATTGAAGATGCTGGTTTACAGAACCAGCAGGCACTGGTGTAACAGAACTCCAAAGTTGTTAGTGGGTAAGATAACTGAGAGGAGGAGGAGAGATAAGCTTTATTTCTCTGTGGCAGAGCCATATTTAATGCCTCTGTGTAAGTTTAATATGTACTGGTCCATTTTTTTTCTGGAAAATCATATGGAATGTCCCTGGCACAAAGTGATAGGTCTTTGAGAGAAGGGAAGGCAGGACAGCTCCGTGCACATGAATTTCTGGGGGAGGCCAGGAAGGAGATAATTCTCCTAATAATAAACCCTACCCATAGAAACTCTGCAGGTGCTGGATGTTTATGCAAATGTTGTTTTCTTAGTAAAAATTAGCCCAGAGCACATAGTGTTTGTAAATTACTTTTGTTTGAAGTGGCTTTTATAAAGGTGGTTCCAACACCATTCATTACTTAAAATGCAAATTATTTTTGGTAACTGAAGTTATTTTTTTTTTAATTGGCTTTAGCATGATTTGGACCATGTTGATGGAACACTTGTATGACATTTAATTGTGTAAGAGACTTAGCTGTGCTTTTAAAATGGTTTCTATCACAAGTGTGTAGAGGTTTGATGTTTAATCATTTCCTGTGGAGAAGTTTTATTCTAGAAATAATACATTTAAAGCAGGAGCATATTATGTCTTTACTAAATAATGCAGCGTTTTATTAAGGAACCTGCCTAAATTTTATACAAGGAACAACCCCATGGATTTAAAGGTCTGGTTTAGTGATCTGTAGTAACTGAAGTAACTGGATCTGGATCTGTGACTATCACTGGTGGCTTTAGAGTCTTGTGAGCAACTCTAGATGTGGTTTGAAAGTAAGCTCAGAATGGATGCCCAGAGGAGGTGTATGTGCAGGACACCTGCCCCCGAGGATGCTGTTCCTTCAGCCTCTGTAACAAAGCCCTGTCCTCTCGAGGTGGAGATAACCTATCTCCAGGGAAGAATTCTCACTCTGGCAATGATTCAATGGTGTTAGCTTCACCATGCAAGGAACAAGTCCTGAGGTAGTTCCCTTGCTGCTTCTGCCAAAATGCTTCACTGGTCACAGAATTGCAGAATGACAGAATATCAGGGATTGGAAGGGACCTCGAAAGATCATCTAGTCCAATTCCCCCGCCGAAGCAGGATCACCTAAACCATGGTCAGTTTAATCCAATCTGTGAGCGAAAAATTACTTCTACATGAGCCACAACAATGTGAATTTTGTGATCTCAGTCCACAACCACCTTACCTTATGTTAATACTCCAGCTTTTCAAAGGCTAAATAACCACACGTTACTGTCACTTGGTTATTTCAAACTGGTCTGTGGGCAAATGAAAAGTTGTAAATTCTATTATTTAATCCTCCAGCCATAAACCACAACTCTTCACTCATTACATCTCACATTTATTTCATCCATCAATCTCTGTCCTAAATTTTAGAAATATATTTGCAAAACTTGTTCTTGGTGGAACTCCACCCAAGTGGTTTAAGAACAGCACCGAAAGGTTAATGACCAAAGAGCTGAGAGACCTGGACAAGCCATTGCTGGAGGAACCTGTCAGAGTAATTCAGTTTAACCATTAACAAGGGCCTAGTAATTGATGTGTAATTTTTGGTTTTAAAAAAGCAGCAGCGTGTGATCATTACCTCGTGGGTCAGGGCAGGTCAGCCCTTGGTCCGTGTAGCCCGTAATTGATTGCCCCAGTGCAAGCCCTGATTGCTCAGCAGCCCTTCCAGGCTTGGCTGGTGGTGCCCAAGCCAGGTGAGCTGCAGCCTTCACCAGGCTTTAGGGACTGTTTAACTTTCTGTGGTTCCTGATCAAGGTATAACTGCTGGAGAAGGACCTGCTTCAAGGACTAGCAGTGGAGGCTTTGTGATTAAGCTGGTTTTTGTGGGGGGGAATTTTTTTTAGATTTTTTGTTTTCACTTACTGACTTAAAAGATGTTCATGGATGAAATGAACTGCTATCCCAGTTCTTCTGGGATAGGTTACAAGCTAAAATACTTCACAAGCATCTTTTGGGCATTGTCAAGAAAAGCCAAATGCCTTTAAAATAGGAATGTAGTCTAGAACAGACCAGCGGTGACCCTTCCTGATACCTGAGAGAGAGGACCCTTGCAGGTTTGCTGGGGTGGTTGATGGCAGATGAGGAGATAGATGTGTGTGTATGCACAGAGGGTGAGGTCAGCAAGCTCACACCAAGAGTTCTGTCCAACAGCCTTGGAGCTGGAAGGTTCATCTAGGTAGGAAAGTCTAGGGAAGGTTCATCTAGGTAGGTTTCTCTACAGAAATAAAATCACAAAGACATGCTGGCAGGCAGTGACTCAGTCTGATGAAGTTGGTTTTACAGACATTTCCTCACAGTTTGACTCTCTCCTTTCCAAATAACTCTTTGGTTCATATATAAGAATATGGGTAACTAATACTTCAAAAATACAGTCTATAAAGAAATGAACAAGTGATATAAATTAAATTATAAACAGCAGGGCAGCTGTTTCCTTTTCCCCATACTTCCCCTGCATAGTAGTACAAATATGAGCCATGCACAGCATCTTCTGCCAAGTGTCCATGGCAAAGAACAGCCGTGGGGAAGAAGGAAGGGGTTAGACAAGTTGGAGTAAGATTCATGGATGATTCAAGGATAGCTCATTAATAACAAGGCAGAACTGGATTAAATACTGAATAATTAGTAAACAAAATTGAAGTTGTTGGAGTGGGATGTAAACCAATAAAGCTGTGTTTTCATCTCTTCTTTCAGAGCCAAGGGGAACGTCTCCTCTCCAGAGAAGCCCCTGAAGAACTGAAACAGCAACCTCTTGCTCTTGGATACTTCGTGTCAACTGCCAAAGCTGAGAATCTTCCCCAGTGGTTCTGGTCATCCTGTCCTCAGGCACAAAACCAGTGTCCCCTCTTCCTGAAGGTCTGTCTGGGAATCCTTTCCAGGGGAGGGATCAAAGCTGTGTCCAGTGTAGCAGAAGTGTCCCTGTTTTCATCTTCAGCCAGCTACAGCCAGGGACACACCTTCTGTTCTGCCCTAATCCACTTATGGCACATGTATGAGAAGGTAGAAAGGAAAGCTGCACCCCAGATAGAGCGTTTTCTACCCATTTCTATTTCCCTGGTTGTAGAAGTTGCACAGTGGAGCATCAGGTCAGAGTGAACCTGATCCCCTCTGTCCCAGAATCACAAGTGCTAGTGAGATGTCCACAGCACAGTTGGTTCAGCTACTGGAGATTCACTAATCCCTGTAGATTGTTGGGCAGCTTCTCATTTGAATGAACCAAAAAAATGGGAACTAGTGAGCATGGAAAGAAAATGAAAAATCTGCCTTCAGTAGCACCACATAACCATTCAAACCACCAACATGTGGAATAATAAAAATACCACCACTTCATCCATTCTTAGCTTAATTAAATGCTAGACACTTTTGTGAGTCTCTGAAATCCCTCCCCTCATCCACTGGCAGTTCCCAGAGTGAAGCTCTTCCACATTTCTCCATTCTTTCTCATGCCAAATGAGCCATTTTAGGACTGATGTGAGCAATGACTTGTGGTCAGTGTTGCATTCAGTGTAGCACATCCACCAGCAAAGCACTGAACCTTCTTCCTTACTCTGCACTCTCCAGGGAGAGATTTCCCTGAAGTGTGGGCTTTACTTCAGACTGACAGAATGGAGACCTCAAAATAATATACAAAATAAACCAGCTTCATTTTGCACCTAGAGAAGAAGTTTTGTGCAAAATTTAAAATTACTTTTTTTGGTGAGCAAGTAATCCAAAGGCTGTTTCAGTTCCAGCAGTAAAAAACCAGTCAGCAGAGCTCCAGGCAACTTTATAAATTCCTTCCATGAGCTTACACTAAATTTGTGCTAGAAAAAAAGAGCCACCACCCTCCCTTCCCTGTCCCAGCACCCCCAGCCCAGCACAACTGCTCCCTCAGATTAGGCTGAATTAAATGTTTAATTTGACTTGGAACATACTGTTTTGGACAGTTTTTAATCAAAGCAAGGGGCTGGATTCATGCAGGAACTTGTAGAGCAGCAGGTGAGCAGGGGCTGCTGTCTCCCTGGTCCTGCACAGGCTGCAGTCAGGAGCCCCACATGGCATGGGAGGTGCAGGGAGGCATCTCCCTCTGGGGGGGATTAAGGACTCCTAAGGTAAAGTATTCCACCTCTAATGTGTGTGCCATAGCTGGGGAGCATCAGTGAGAGGTTTTGCCCCGGCAGGCTGTGCGGTGTGTCAGGCTCCCCACTTGAAAGGCTTCTGTGGTTGCTCTGTCCCCTGCACATGACCCATGTGAAATCCCTTTCCTGCTCCTCTGTAAACAACACACATGCCTTGCTCCAGAAGATGGGACAGAGAGAGAACACATTCCAGCAGAGAGCAGGGCAAAGCTGCACCAAGTGTGCAGGTTGGACACCCCCCCCCATGGGGTGCTCTGATGGGTCTCCCTCCTGCTGGGGGGTTTGGAAGACTCAGATGGTTAGTTACTGAAATACCAAGAGAACCACCGACACATCCCAGGTGTTTCCCCTCATCACTATTCCCTGACTAACAGAACACAATTGAACTCTCTTTTTTAAAGATCCTTGATTCCAGTCAAAAAGAGAAGTCTGTTTATTTAAAAATGTATTATTATGGAACTTGGAAGCACACACGGTCATGCTGTTTATCATTGCTGATCAAGAGCTAAAGGGTGGGGGCAAGAGGATGGGGCCAGATTCTTGTCAGTGGTGCCCAGGGACAGGACAAGGGGTAACGGGCACAAACTGGAACCCAGGAGGTTCCAGCTGAGCAGGAGGAGAAACTTGTTTGGTGTGAGGGTGTTGGAGCCTGGCCCAGGCTGCCCAGAGGGGTTGTGGAGTCTCCTCTGGAGAAATTCCAAAGATGCCTGGACACGATCCTGGGCCTCCTGCTCTGGGTGAGCTGCTGGAGCAGGAGGGTTGGACCAGATGATCTCCAGAGGTCCCTTCCAACCCCCACCATGCTGGAATTCTATGGTTTCTATGAAGGGTTCAACAAAGAATTGCCAACTGCCATGCTGTCCTGAGACAACTCGGAGGATATTTGTTCACTGTGAATCATTGGAAATATTTGCTCTATGAAGTTAATTTGATTTTTTTTTTCCATTTCACAGGCCTCTCTACATCACCATATCTCTGTAGCGCAGACAGATGAGCTGCTACCTGCCAGAAATTCTCAGCGAGTTCCTCACCCCCTTGACTCTAAAACTACATCAGATGTCTTGAGGTAACACCTTTTAGTTTTGCATTTCCTCCCTAAGGCTTTCGGGACTGAGCTCTGAAATTCCAGAGGGACCTTTTCTTTTCAACCTCGCAAAATGATTTCTTAGCTTTATCAACAGCTTATGACTGTGCTATGCCCAGCACGTGTGTCTCAGAGCAGGGCAGCTGTTACTATAGCTGCTGCCTCCACCACCAGAGAGCAGGACTTTGAGGGTTACTTCATCAGTCTTCCCTCCTATTACACCAGGTTATGCAAAGGAGACCCCCAAACACTCTCTCTTACCAAGGAGGCACCTGGGTTTGCCTCCCAGATTGTTCTCTTGAGCTGGTGGCCTCATCTGGACTGTGTCAATCATTATTTTTCCTCACCAAACCAAATAGATTTATAGAAGGAGAGAATCTCCTGATAGCAGTATCTTGGGAGTTGGGATATAAAGGAGACACTCTTCCTGAACTAACACAGGTAACTAGAAGAGTGTTTGCCCCCATCCCACCTGGTGGGAACTGGAAGAAGATCTGTTTGATGATCCTTGGAAGTGTTCAAAAAATGAGTAGAAGTAGCACCTCAGGATATGGTCTAGTGGTCAGGGAGATGGTGGGATGAAGGTTGGACTTGATGATCCTAGAGGTCTTTTCCAACCTTAAATGACTCTGATTTTATGACAGCACATGGGGTGGAACAGACCGATCAGCAAACATGTACCTTTCACCAAGTAGAGACTATCAGCAGGAAACATGAAGAATAATCTAATCTAAGAATATTGGTGGAGTACTTATTATTCTAGAAGATCTGAAGTTGTGTCCTCTTGGAGGACTGAGCTGTCACAGCTGTCCTGGGGTATGGCTGTCTTTGTTTTGAGTAAGAGGATGCAGCACTGCCCAGGGAAAGGACAAGGTACACCAGACACGAGCTACAGCATGAGAAGTTCTGATCAGATACAGGATCACACAGTGTGATCAATGATCGGATCCTGGCACAAGCTGCCCAGAGAGGCTGTGGAGCCTCTGGCCTTAAAGGGGCCCAAGACTCGAGGCTTTGCAGACAGTGTTTGAACCTCTGTGATGCCATCATCTCCAGTCTGTACTGAGGAGGGTCTGCAGCCAAACAGCTTGGGTCAAGTTCAAACATATTAAACTAAAAATTCATGCTTGCCCCACCACTTTTTCAGTGAGTTTCCTCCTTTGCCAGCCCCACGAGCAGTAAGACAGCCAGGCATGGTATCTCCAGGAGAAACCAGAGCTGGGTTTCAGTAAACCTTCTAGAAAAGCCAGGAAGGCAAGGCGTGACTTCAGTTCCATCTGTGTGTGTTCCTCTCTGCAGGTTTGTTCTGGAGCAGTACAATGCCCTGTCCTGGCTGACGTGTAACCCTGCCACCCAGGATCGCAGCTCCTGCCTTCCTGTCCACTTCGTGGTGCTCACTCAGTTGTACAATGCCATCATGAACATACTTTAATAGATAGAAAAGCACTTGTTCTTCTGGCTTATTCTCCCCTCAACCTGAGAAACGTGCCACAGTCTGCAAAGATCACGATTTTGCTTCTCTTCAGACCAGTCCTGTGCTGTGCTTCTGCTCCTCCAAAAGCACATGTGAATTCTGCAGTGTTCAAAACTCAACTACCCATTAACATCTCTGGCAGCTTCAGTCCAAAATCTGGGAACATCCAAGAACAGCAAACACAGAGTGACCTCAAGCCAGTGTTAGTTTGGTGGCCCAGTAACTACTGGTCAGTGTGATTATTTTTTTGTAATATTTTATTTTTTTAAGGAAGACGACAGTACCTTTTTGCATTAGGAACTCTGATAAACAACCAAGAGCAGTCTCAGCCCTGCAAGTGAAAACACCTTGTAGTGACCGGTTGGGGTTGTCCAAAACTTATTCTGTTGTTTGATCATCACAAACTGGGACTTTGCAGGAGAAAAAAAAAACCCACAAACCACCCACCCACCCAGCTGTAGTCTCGTATAAATATTGGAGTTTTCTGTCTACCTGGAGGTCCTGTCAGAGTGGATTGGGATGAACGCATGCATTTGTTACCTGTCCATGTAGATATGAATGGTCTGGAGATACTTTATTTATTTTTAGGTTTGGGGAGGGGAGGGATTAAATTATCAAGGACCAGGAACAGTAGAATATCTTCAAAAATCCAGCTCCATTCCACTGTAGGGTTATTTATCTACACACCTCTCACTCTTCTGACCTGGAAATCACAAATGAAGCTGATCACAATCAAGGTCTGAGCTGGGGAGGGAGGGACAGAAGTGTCCCGAGGAGTCCTCCCCACGTTCAGCCTGGTGGAAGCAAGGACTGGCCATGGCTGGTGAAGGCAACACTACCTAGAGGGAGAAGAGTGAGAGAGGCAGGGAGGAAAAATACTTTAAAGCCCAGAATAAGGGCGAATGGAAAGTGGTAAATTAATCTATTGTAGAGCTATGATTGAGGTATATTTCCAGTAAATTTAGTGAGGCTAGAAAAGTATTTAGTGAAACCCAAGTCGCCCTTTAATTGTGGGCAGACTCGTCCATGTACATATCCAAAAAGATGGGTTTTGTTTACACGAAATCAGTTCCAAATCTGGTGTATTTTTTCTGACTATAGGAATATTATTTCAAAGAAATAATTTTTAAAAATTATATCATTAAATTAGTACTTGAAGTTACACCACTGTGGTGGAAAAAGTTACCTTTGTGTAGTCAAATGGTTGCCATTTTCAAGGTTAATGGCTAATGGAAGTATTTTGATGATTCCTTCCTCCCAGGCTTGCAGGGGTTTGTGGGGAGCCCCGTGGGGTGAGTGCTGCTGGCTGAGCAGAGCAGGGGCTGCCCGGGAGGGGTCGGGCACTTGGATCAGGCTCTGTGACCTCCTCACTCAGCTGGGGAGAAAAAAGAAACCCAACCCATTTTAAAGTTCTTCCAAAAGACTTTCGTGTTCTGGTTAAAAAAAAAAAAAAAAGGAAATTCTATGATTTTAAAAAGTATTTTTCTTGAGATATTGTAACATTTAAAAAACAAATTATATAAAATTAAAAAGAAAAAAAAAAATTGCTTGTGTAATGAGAAGGTGAAGTCAGAGAAGGAACCTGTAAATGGATGATTTCGTTCTCTGCGCCGAGCCTCCCACGTGGGTGTCCTCTTTGCAATGTATAGGTTAAAAAAAAAAAAAAAATCTGCTATCAAACCATTTGTATCTAATGTGTACAGTGTAAAATTGACTTTAAAAATATTGCAGTACTATTTTTTCTTAATCAGAAAAGAAAATTCTCAAGGCCTTTTGAAGAGCATAAAAAGTTGAAGATTGTAAACTTGTATAAAAAAAAAAATTTAACTTGGGGAGGAAAAAAATGTAAAGTAGACATTTGTAATCTTTTACCATTTGGGGGTTATTTGTTCCCAGGATTCATCTGAACTTTGGATTATTATTTTGTTTATTCTTTTTAAATGGGCCGTTTTTATCCAGGGGCGTTTCTTCCCCAGAAACCTGGTTCTAAGCAAAAATTAAAAATAAAAAAAGGGCAGCAAGGAGTAGTTTTCATCTGGTGTCTTTTATTTAATTTTTTTAAGTTAAGAGAAGCTGGTGACATATTTATACGTTTTTGTGCAAAATAAATGAATGGCAATAGATTTTAAAGAAAAATCTTATGTACTTCAGTGTGAAAAGTTCTGTATAATATTTCCCTTAAATATGCATTATTTTACTTGTGAGTTTTTTACTGAATTAATCTGAAATGTACAAGCCCTGGCTTTCCTACAGAGTGAAGAAAGTTATTTTATTTTTTTTTCCTTTTTAATTTCTAACTTTGGGAAATTCATGCCTAAATCAGAATGCTGATTACAGTTGTTTGAGCTAAAGGGAGAGGGCGGGGTGGGGAATGTCCAGCATGCTTGTATGTATATTTCAGAACCTTTTTTAAATGTAAAAGCTGTACATTTCTGGGGAGTTCTGAATTTCTTTTTGGGTTTTGTTTTGGTTTTTTGTTTTGTTTTGTTTTTCCTCTGAGCATTTTGCAGTGAGCTTCTTTTATATATAGCCGACAATTTGAAAGAAAACAAAAAAAAAATGTGAAGTTCATTTTAAATCTACAGTATATCGCTGGTACAATACACTAAAAAAAGACTTTGATAAAAAGAAACAATAATAATAAAGACCTCCATTTTAAATGTCATTCATATATACCTTGTGGATGAGAGCTATATACTTTTACACACTTTTTTAGATGAATAAATTATTGAATTACTGAAACTGTTGTGGTGGAGTTTTATTCTTAACGTTGGTGGAATTTTATTCTAATGTTGGTGGAGTTTTATTCTTAATATTGGTGGATTTTTATTATTATGTTGGTGAAATTTTATTCTAATGTCGGTGGATATTTATTCTTAATGGTGGAGTTTTATTCTAATGTTGGTGGAGTTTTATTCTTAATATTGGTGGAGTTTTATTCTAATGCTGGTGGAGTTTTATTCTTCTTTAGCTCTGAAGTGCCAGGGAAGGAGGGTTTGCATTACAAGGTGTAGATTCCATGTCATGGGAGTGGAACTGAAGTGAATGTAAATGCTCTTTAATCCGTATTTATTTGAGGCCAGGCTCCACTCCCTCCTGCATTGACCCAGAGCTGCCTTGGTGTGAACGCTGCAGCTTTCCCTTTGTTCCTCCTTTTCAGAGGAACGAGGCCCACGAAAATGTGTGAAGGTTCCTTCTGCAATGGTACTTGGCTTTAAAATGGAGATGGAAGCAAAACAGAACAATCATTCATTTAAAAACACAGCTCTTGTGAGGGGAAGTTTGGGGCCACTAATGTAAACGCTGAGAGGAAGAGATGGGAACTGCCCAAAGGGGTGGGTGGAAGCAACCCGGGATAATGTGGTGGTGACACATGAGCCATCCTTCTCTACATCAGCAACTCCAGTCACAGGAGCTTCACCAACTCCAGAGGAAATGTCTGTGTACAGCAGGTAAGGGTCTCCAGAAGATGTCAGTGGTGTACCAGTGTGTAACAGGCTCCCCTGCCTGCATCGAGGGGCTGCTGCTTGGCTCATGGCTGGTTTAATGCCCACTTGGGATTTCCTCAATAGTGGCTATTTCACTTTGATTTTTTAGCTTTTAGTTCACTTTATTATTGGTAAAGTCATAATAAATGCCATTATACAATTAACTTGTACAAGTTCTAATAGTTACACTTCAGCCTCCTACTGTGAGTGCAGGAAGGAGATGGAATTGCTGCAGAGCACTGGTTTTGAATGGAGATTACTTTGTGGCCAATTCCTTGTCTTTAAAGACAAAACCTACCGATTAAATACTCTGTTGCATGAGGACTGTAAGGAAGAACTGAATGAAAACACTGAAACCTCTGTTGATTTGTAGCAATAATATTTATGGCAAATGGACACAGCACAACAGCGATGATCTCTAATACCCATGAAGAAGAAGTTTTTAAAGATTAGGTTGGCATTAAGCTACTTTTCTTTTTCCAACTGCCATTTCTATTTTTAGCAAAACATCATGGCCAGCCGAGAGCTGTGTGAGCACATGGAGAAAGCATCAGAAGTCAGAAAGTAAACATGAGGTTTATGGGCAGTCTCTCATCATTTATAGTGGGAACAGAAAAGCCCTGAGATCCCGGGGCAGGAAGCCTCTGGTCTCTGACAACAAAGCCATATTTATGAGATGCTGCTGCTTCCACTTCCCTATTTTGAAACTGAACCTTCACTCTAACAAATGTTTACGTGGGCAGAGCCTGGTTTATGCGTAACTGACTGTTCCTCTAGCAGGCACCCAAGCAGCCATCCCATCAGCCTTTCCAGGGCAGACAGAAACCTCAGTCAGCCTGAAATATCTTCGAAAACCTCAAACAAGATGACACCAATTCTGTGAGAGCACAGGCAGCCCGTGCTGTGTGCATATATAGTGTAGCTTATATAAACTATAAACATACAGTACATGCTCATTTATCTGCATAAGCGTTGGCTTTGTTGTCTGTAAGAATTACTTATTAAAACCTTTCAGAATTATCATACCATTAAAAAACCAAACCATGCCGCTCCAGAAGCCAGCATGGACACTGTATCTGCTTGAACTGGCTACAAACTCGTATTTTACAAGAGTATCTTTTGCAGACCTCCAGCAAGAACCAAGGGCAACCCCTGCCTGAGTCTGCTTGCCCCCCAGCCCAAAGCCTACTTTAATCACTGGAGATGTTCCTGGACTTAACATGGATGTGAGGATGCTACAACAGCCTCTGCTCTTAACACCTTCATTCCCAAAAGTCATGGTCTCATTTTTCAGTTCTTCACCAACCTTCTCCACCTCCTTATCCCAGGATATGGTTTGTGTCCTATCACACATGCACCTTTTCCAGTTTGACAGACGTTTCCTTTCAGCCATCCCTGCTTCTGCAGGATCCTTCTCCTCACACATGGACACCTCTGACTTCCCAGGCAGTGGTTCCCACTCCAGCTGGGCCATTTAAAACACAGGGACAAGCCAGCAGGAAACTGACTTAGCCCAGAGCAGCCCTTGCTCCTTCACAAGAGGAATTTATTTTCCTAACACACTAAATTAGACAGATGTTTAAAGAAGTCCTACAAGCCTGACACTCTCTTTGTTTTTATTTAAGTATTACACCATTGAGAAGGTGGCAAACTGCTACAGATCCAGGACCAAACCACGCTCTGGAATGACTTGCTGCTACCGCCAGCTTTTGGAGCCCTTCTGCCAGCAGATTCCGATACCCAACAGAATAATTACAAAAAGAATCTACACCCTCTGCCCAAAGAACTCAGACATAATCCCATAGCTGAGAAAAAACAAAAATAAAAACCAAAAAGACCCCCCAACAAACAATATTTTTTCACTTTGTATTTAGGTGACTATTTTACGAAGCCTTTTGAAGTATCCCCCACATTTGTAGCTCTTTGCGCTGCCTCTCACGCTGATCTCATCGCTTATATCGCGATAGGAGCCTCTTGTTCCCGACAGGCCGCGGCGGCCCAGCAGGGGGCGCGCTCCGCCGGCGAATGGCGCCAAAGCCCCTCCCGGGCACGCGCGCGGGGGCGGGGCCAGTCGGGCCAGGGCTCCGCCCCCCCCTCCGGTACCGGGCCGCGGCGGGGCCGGGGAACCGGGGCCCGAGGAGCGCTCAGGGTTGCTCTGCATCGCAGCAAGTGACAGGAGACGGGATCTCTTCCTCCGCCCCCGCCCCGTGCTTCCCATCTCTGCACTTCTCTTAGCATTTTGTGGTGCTTTTTTTTTTAAAAAAAATGTTCTTTCTCACTAGTGAAATGTTGCTTCTATTTTACAAGAATGGTTCCTCCTCCAGCAGGCTGCAGTGAGCATGCAGCATCCTCCCCACAGCACAGTGTTGCACCCAAGTGGCAAAACCTTCCCTCCCAAACACGGGGCAGAAGCAGAGAGAAGAGAGAGGGGAAAGGAGAAGCGAGGGAGAAGTAAAAAAAAAGGGGGAATTAAAATGTTTCCACAACTAACCCAAGACACCTGTGTGCAGAAAGTGGCTCCACCCCTCCACCTGTGGGAGCACAGCTTCCTTTATCTCTGCTTTTGTTAAATTATTAAGACAACTTGGATCCTTGATTCTTCTGCCCATAAAGGCAACACCAACCCCTCATTGTAGTCCACAGACTCTATCGGGGAGCAGGATTTAGGGTGACCTCTCTTAGATTTGCATAGATTCTCATCTGTAGGGTCCTCCACTGCAATTACTTGGTTACTTTTGTAAGTACTTTTGTTTGGTTACTTGTTTTGTTCTTTCTAAATACCACAGAGTAAGAACCCAGGCTGTGCTCCCTTTTGCTTAAAAAATAAACATGGAAACAAGTTTCTATCCAATGTCATTGCAAAGGAAAATCTGAAAACAAAAGGCAAATGAGAAACACAGGAACTGGGTTTTTCTTCTTCTCTACAGCTTGAAAACTCCATGGGTCAGTTCAGAGTGGGGATCAAGCTGCCCAGCTGTGACAGCACACACAGAACCCCTGCAGACAGGGAGCTGGGCAGGAGGAACTGGTCCCTCTGCTGAACCCAACAGCCGTGCACAAGCACAGACAAGAAGCAGCCGAGAGGCCAAGCCAAGTGGCACCTTGTTCTGCACAGCCATCAGAGCACCAGGCCACGCTCCCACCTTGCCCTCCTCTCATGGTTCTGCAGCAGACACACATTCTCCTGTCCTGCAGTCCCTGGGAGCCCTCTGCCCGCAAGGGAGCATTGTGCTGTCCCAGTTTCACAGACACTGCCACCAAGCCAGCTGCTTGGGGCAGGCAGGTGACAGCCACAGCACACGTGGAGGTGAGGGACACGAGCCCTCTGCATTAATGCATAACCTCAGAATGGAGGAATGGAACTGCTGCTCCAAACTTCTGTGCAACTACTGTCCACCAGTTCAGCCTCCTCATCAACCGATTTCCAGTTATTAGCTCTACAGTTAGAAGAGCAGCCCCAGATTTAATAAGGAAATAAGAGAAGCACTAAAAGGACAGGGTGAGGAGGAAAAATTTCAGCTTTAATTCTAAACCTGCCCAAACTGGTGTGGATACTGGGCAAATGCTGGGTTTCTTACCCCCTGCCTATGTAACAATCGTAACAATACCAACACTGTCTGGAGCTTGGTTTGGTAGAAGTGAAAGACCCTCAGACAGAAGAATGCAGAGCATTAGTCTGCAAATTTCACTCAATATAGTGAAATGATATGAAGTTCATCAGGATAATGGAAACTAAAACTTCCTGCAAAGACTTACAGAAAGAGCCCAGAATGTTGAGCAATAAAATGTCAGATGGAATTCACAGTAAGACACAAAATAATCCAAAAAATGATGCCAAACACATAGATGTAGAATTGCCTCTAAGCTAGGATACAACCTTTGGATATGAGATAAATTAGGATGTAACATTCAAAAGATCTCACAGTCACTGCAGGTATTTCCATGAATAAAGTAGCACAATGCCTGAGAAAAATCAAATGAACTGTTAGGACCTAAAGTAGGAGAATAAGAAAGAGAGTAAACCAGGAATCAGTCAAGTCACTGTACACACAACCTCTGCATCCAACTCTGCACGTCCCTGGGGCCAGAAGGGATGTAACAGACCCACAAAGGTGAGGAGAAAAAAAACAAGTATGACAAAGACATGGAAGGCCTATAATAAAAAAGACAGACTAAGTAGACCAGAATCAGGCACTTCAGGAAAAAAAAGAGGGATGTCTGAGGTTCAGCAAAGACCACCAGGGAATGGCTTGTTCTCACATGAGACCTAGAAGCCATCCTCTTAAATCTGCACATCTGTGCTGGTTTGGGCTGGGGCATAGTTAACTTTCCTCAGAGCAGCTGGTGTGAGCTGTGTTTGGGCTTTGTGCTGATGACACAGGGATGTTTTGGTTATTGCTGAGCAGCACTTAAGAGTCAAGGCCTTTTCTGTTCCTCGCACCTCTCCAGTAGCAAGCAGGCTGGGGGGGAACAAGGAGCTGGGAGGGGACACAGCTGGGACCCCAACTGCCCAAAGGGATGTTCCAGACCATATGATGTCATGCTCTGCATACACAGCTGGGGAAGAAGGAAGGGAGGGATGTTCAGAGTGATGGTGTTTGTCTTCCCAAGTCACTGGGAAGTCCTGCTAACCTGGAGATGGCCGAACACCTGCCTGCCTGCCCATGGGAAATGGTGAGGACACAGAGGAGAATATCCTGTTGCACAGGGAGCTCGCTCTTCTTTGACCAGACTGAGCCAGGTGAACCCTCACTGCTTTGCAAGATGAAACAAAGCTGAAGCTTCCAGCAAGGAGCAAGTACCAGCTGAGGCAAAGTTTGACCTCTTGTGATTAATCTGAGCGGGAAGCAGAAGAACAGGCACCCAGCAGCTGGCCCAACTAAGAACAGAGGTGGGATGGGGAAAGATCTTCATATACAAAAGGTCTGCTCATACTTTGTGTCAAGGAATCAGAGAAAGAACTGTAAAATCTGGGACAACTTTTTTCAGAGCCACATGCCCTTGACTGACAGAAGAAAATGCAGGCCATGCATGTGTTAGATCCATGGCACCCATCTGCAGCACCTTCAGGGCCTTCCCAGGAGTGACCTGGCACACTCACCCAGCTGGGAGCACAGCTGCTGAGTTTGCCTCATTGGCCTGGGCCAAATCCAGAACATCTCCAAAGAGAGATGAGAGGTTTCCACCGACCAGAGCAGCACAGAGGGAGTTTCTTCTGAGATAGTGCCTGATAGGTTCCCACACAGCAAGCTTGCTGAAGTTTAAATGAGCTGCTTCAGAGCAGTGAAGGACTGATGTGCTTGAACTCTGTAAGGTTTGAATTACTCAAATGCTTCCTCTGATTTCAAAACTTTGGAAATAAATCAGAAGGGGGCTGATTATGTCCAAGCTCACACCCTGTTCCCCTAAAGGCTCAAGGATGCAGGCATGGCATCCTTGGTCTGAAAGAAGCCCTTGCAGTTGCCTCTGCTGTGCCTGTCTCTCAACAAACAGCCTCCTTTTCCTGGAGCTCTACACTCTGGCAGCGCTTGGCCCTCAGCACATGTCAATTGATATATAGTGCTTGTCTGGACACATTTGGACTAGATCTGATTCTCTGCCCCTTTCTTCTCTCCTCTGCTTTCCAAATAGCCATCCATGACTGTTTACTTTGGCAACGCCCGCAAAAAAATCCCAGCCTCAATGAAAAGGAAAAATCCATTAGGAAAAGCCAGCTGAGTGCTAAAAGGCCCCTAATCAGTGGAAAGTTTAAAGAGCACCGCTCTGAGGGAGGCTGTGGTGCCTTTCCAACACCTCCACAGCAATGTGTGAGGCTATGGCATGTCAAAGTGAAGCCCCAAACACAGGCACTGTGCCAGAAGAACTGGTTTTGTTAGGGCTAAGAGGAGCGTGTATGTCCGGGTGGGTGGTGGGGAGGGAGCTGCTTGTGTAGAAACAACTGCATCTGAGCCAATAACTGCCATCAAATTCCTAAGATTTCCCCTGGCTGGTTCAAGCACACAGCTTTGGCTATTCTGAAATTTTAAGGGCCAATGCAGGTCAAGGCAAGGGGATCTCAGCAAAGCCAGCTGGGGCAGAAAGGCAGCGCTAGAAGAGGATCTGGAGCTGTGGAGAAAGAGATGCCCTCAAAACTGTTGTCTTCCTTCATGCCTGAAACAATAAATCCAGCCAACAGCTGGAGAAAGCAAGGAGTATAGTTCAATAGTACAGTTGCAGAACCCTCTGTATTTCAAATGACCACCAGCTAACATTTTACAGATTCCAAATCATCATACAGAAGCCAACAAACTGCTCCTTTCAGTTCCTCCATGAAAAAAGATGCCTGCTTTTCTTTCAGAGAGCTATCAAAATATTTGTAATGAATCTGCTGGTCTGTAAACTGTTTTTTTTAAAGCTTGATAGCAACAGTCAGGATTAGGTTTAGTCCCTTCTTCATCTTCCCTTTTTGTAATCCAGCATGTAAGGAAACACAGATGCAATTTAGCCTCTGGGAAGTCTATGCCATTAAAGTGTGTGTACATTGCAGGCCAAAGGTGAGCTCAGAGATCAGGGAAACCTACTCACGCTAAGGGTGTGTCACAGCTCAGCCTTCTGTGTGCACTGCACAGCCTTGGCTTGACTCCATGCTCGATCTACAGCCTAAATCACTGTCGTGACATCTTTGAGGATCTGCTCTACCCAGCTGAAGACAGCTCAGCAGCTCTTTGTGACACCCAACATGGCCAATAGCACAGAGCAGTCCCCTCCTGTGTGCCAGAGCAGGGAGAGCAGTTTCAAATTGCTGCAGAGGGAATATACTCCTGGTAGGTGCTTTGATTATTGAACCCCAAACCTTTAATTGTCCACAGAGGAGAAAAGGGGCTGGTTGAAGGGCTTGGGCTGGTGGCACAGGGTGCTGTTACAATAAATATGATCACTTCTGCCAATCAACAATAGGGAATCAAATTGATTATGTGGTGCAGAGGCAAAATTGTGACATGGGCGAGCAGAGTGTTCTGATACACAACTCTGAGTTATTTATCTTTCACACGAGCTGTACAGAAGGAAACTTAGAAGTCTCATAATTGTTCTGGGCTATTTAAAATGTCTTAGTGTCAACTTGGAAGAGTTTTGCATTTTTACAGAAAAGCAAAAAATGGTTTTGGTGCTCTGAGAAGTCTTCCCATAACTCCCATTTTATTACAGAATCAAATGCTAGTGAACCATCTTAAACTGAGAAACCCACGACATGTCAGAGAAGTATTTGTCACACTATGAAAATTTAATCACCAAACCCTATGAGATCCATATGGCCAGGAATGATTCAAGAACAAAGACTGTAGCATAAACTGAACTTCTCTTCTAGCAATTAACAAATAAACTGATTTGGGAGAATAAAACCAGCATGTCCTGAACCTTTTATCACCTATAACAGACATCTGCAGAAAGACCCATTACCCCCAAACGGGCAGAAGCAGCAGGTGGAGATGAAATGCCTTTGAATTAAGTGATTGTGCTTTTTGGAATAGCCTCCATTCCAGTAACCAACCCTGGCAGCCCCAGCATGCCTGCTGGAGCAGGAACAGTGTACAGACTGGGCTTCCCCAAGAAATTCTGCACTGTTGACAATGTGTAGATATGTTGCTGCACTAAAACATCCTTTTCTGGGCAAGGCTCAACCCACTTCAATTATCTTCTTGTTAGAAGACCTGACTCCCTCATTATTTTCACCTGTCTCTGCTGGCAGCCAATCCTAAATTCCCAGCTGGCTCTCTGGCTGACCAATCCCACTGGGCCTTCCAGGTATAGGGAGATGTATGTGCACAGAGCTGCCCCCCCCCCCCCCCCCCTCCTGGCTATAGGAGTCTTATATGAAGGCTCCATGGTTAGACTGAGGGAATTTTTTTTGTGTTGGTGTTTTCTAAAAAGCTGTTTGGGGGTTTCTAAGCAGTCTGCATTTAAGGAACTACAGCTAGATTCAGGAATTGGTCTCCAGCTACAGTGGCCTGCAAGGTAAGAAGAATTTTCTTGTGCTGCTAAGTGTATGTATTGCTGTGTTGGTAGTTCTGCTCTGTTCTACTTGGTGGTTTGGTTTGGTTCTGGTTTATTTGGAAGGACATGTCCCAGATGAAGACGTAGTAGGTTTGCTTTCTCACAGGAGTACAATGATTGTAAAACTACACCTGGGTGTTAACAGCTTGTTGTTTCCTAATTAGGAGACTGATTTGGTTTGGACAATTGCTGTCTACCTTTTAGCCTAAGACTCTCTGCTGTAAAGCCATATGTTTGAAGGACAAGTCTTAAGCTCATGTGGGTTTATAGAAACAGCCTTTGTTTGTGAATATGTGGAAGTAAACGGTTTCTGTGCCCTCTATATTGTTTTGCTTATGAAGGAAAAATACTCGAGAACCTCATGGGCTGGTAGATAGAATAGTCCTGGAAAGTTGTCCCTGAATTCTGATGGAGAAATTGAGAAGAAAATCTAAGCTAGAGTATTGTACTACCCAATGCTAAGTAATTTGGTTTGCTCGCTGGTCTTTTGGTCTAGATCCCTGCCTCAGAGGTATCCTGCATATCCTTGATGCATTCTGCCCTTCCTGTGTTCTTTGTTAGCAGTGAATCCTCTTATTTTCCATTTAGTCACTTGCACTGCTTTTCCTTTGCCCAAACTGACAACAAGCTTTCTGTTTACCAGCTGCTTACCATTGGACTTCAATGCTGGTGCTGCAAGCTTTTTCAGGCCTGGGATTGTGACTGCTTCCCCTTCATGTTTGTCCAAAGTAGAAAAGGAAGGGTTACAGGAATGCAGTAGGCACAGGGTATGCCCCAGCTCATGGTGAGGGCTCCTGACACCTCATATTTACAAGCTCTTCTTTTTCACTTCAGGTGGAAAATAAGAACTGGTGGAGGCTGGCCACTGGGGCTACCCAGAGAGGAGTGTTTGGAGATGTCTCCTGGCAAGCTGGTGGTTTTTGCCTTGTGTCTGTTTCTAGCATAAACACTTGTTCTAGCTGAGTTGCAATTCTTGGGCTGTGTAGGCTAGGTTTGAATTTGACTGCATGTGTGTCGGGCTTCAAGTCATGTTGGATTTTTTTTTTATAATAGGTTGTAGTAGCTGCTTATATCCCTCCAGCAGGAACTTGGAAAATATTTTATATTGTCTATATGCTGCTCTTGCAATCAACAGTAAATATTACTCTAATTTCCATATGGAAAACTAATCAGGTCCCCTGATTGGACCCCTTAAGAATGGGAAATGTTTTTGATCACTCAATGGGCATCTACCCTCTAAATGACAAGCTTTTCACAGTCCTTTATAGGCAGGGTCCTGAAAGCAATCTAAGATCAGTACTGAAGTGTGTGATCATCGTTCTGTAACATAGCAATAATAATCTTAACCTCTCTCTAAAAGAGGAACAGAGGCACAGAAAATGGAACTGACTTGTCAGGAGTTGCTCAGGGAGTCTGGAAAGCCTAATCAGCAGTGGGACCTGAACTGTGGTTCACAGGCCTATATTTCTGGGGTATTTTTTCTTTTTGTTTGGTTGGTTTTTTGTTTGGTTTTTTTTTGCATACACCTGTAAGAACATCAGCTCTGAGGATAAGTATTTGTTCTTAATCTTCCATGGATTGACATTTCAGTCCAGTAACACACTTGCTGCCCAGAAGTACTTGCTAAAGAACTGGTAATGTGCCTAAAGAGAGCAGCACTACCTGGGTGCAGGGAGACGGGAGTGAGAGGGGCCAGCCATAACTGGAAATCTTCTGTTCTACTTGACATCTATTCTGTAGTCTTATCTTACTTTCAAATGGCAGGTACCTCCCCTCTAATAAGCAGAAATCTGTGAAGCACTTGGCATTCTGAAATGCTTTATGGATGCATTGAAAACCATATAAAGGGATGTATAAAAGGAGGCATAAAAGGATCTTATGCAGAATTAATAAGGGTGAAATTTGGGGGGCAGGAGGAAAGTTAGAAGAGTGTGGTTTGGTTTTTGTTGGTTGTTTTTTTCCCCCTCCAATTTTTCCATCTCGAAGTTCCAGTGCTGTTAGACTCATCACCTGTCTCTGGCCAGGACTGAGGTCTTGCTTTTCCTCCCCAGCTGGGAGTGGGTAGAGGTAGTGTTCCAACCACCATCCCTGCAGCAAGCAGCTCTGCCAGCCAAGCTCAGAGGAGAACCTGCCACTTTGCAGAAGGCCTCTCCTGCCTCTTGGGCAGCAAGAGCCTGGGAGACTGAATGACTTGTGGCTCGTGTAGTCTTTGGAGGACTGAGGGACATAAAAGCCATTCTAAATGGGCACTTTACTGACTGTGTTCACCTTTAATGGCCTTTTTGTGAAGTTACAGCTTGGCTTTTAGGCCCTTTTTGCAATTCATCACTTAATCCATACCCGCTACCTTGGCCAAGAGTGGGACAATGGGGCCCACTGTGCCTGGTTTTGTTCTGGAGCAGCCAGAGTGGCTTTTAACCAAAACAATGTATCTGAAGGAGAAAAATGTAATCACCTTGAATTCCTAACTGATTCAACTTACTTAAGGCAGCTTTGCAGACACTGGTGTCTGCAATCAATGAAATCAGAACCAAAGCCACTAAGTATGGCAGAAAGGAGTAAGAATGTATGTGCCTTTGCATGTATAAAATATGGGGGGAGAAAAAGTGCAGGGAAGAAGGAAACCACTATACTGCTAGCTAGGTCTGGAAAAAGACCATTTTTCTGTGATAGGAAATCTTTCATGATTAAATCTAAGGGTGTATTAGATTGGCAAGGAAGTATGCAGCCCTGAAAGGAGCTGGGGGCCCTTCTGAAGGGCCTTTCAGAAATCATGTATCTTCTGGGACAGATCAATCCAGTAATCCACTTGTCAGTGCCTTTTAGGAACTGGAGGTAAAAAGAGGGTAAGACTGATCCTCCTCTGCCAGTCTTCTAATGCTACCACACAAAGATACATGGTTTGCTCTGGAACATGGGTGCCTTGGTGGCAAAAAAGCAGCCCAAGCCCTGCTGAGACTTGGAATACATCAAACCAACTTGTCTCACTCTCCTACTAAACCTCTCTCAGGTACAAATGGAAGAGGTGTATGTACACTCTTATTTGGGGGGAAAAAAGGGAAGGACTCCTTCTCAAGGAAATATGTCACTTGTCTCCTGGCACCACTGCCACCCCTGAGAGAGCCCCTTACCTGCAGGAGGGTGCACCTCACTGAACACTCCCTGGGATCCCACACGTGCCCCATCTTTCCAGGGATGCCTGGTACAGGGAAGGATTGGGCACCTGGTAAGGGGGATCTTTGTCTTCCCCAAACTTGAGCTGTCTAATTTTTTTTTTTTCTAATGAGATGACATTTTTGGCTTAGGTTCCAATTAAGCTATGTGGAAAGCTACACATCTTTGGAGGCTTCTAGAAGCAATTGAAAAGCTGGAAGTGCAGCCTCTAGAAAGCCAGAGGAAGACTATACCCTTCTATGGAATCTATTCCACTTTCATTTGGCTCTAGGTACCTGAAGGAAAGCCACAAATTTGGTAACCAAATAACTGAGTGGCTAGTCCAATACTTTATAGAGTAGCAACCATTGACCTCAGCTAATTTTCTTTCAACAGTTGATCCATTTGAGCACTTAGTCATTCCACCCACATCCTGATTTTTATCAGGCCTTCAGTATTCCAAAGAATCTCCCCCAAAAAGGGAAGTAGGACACAATCCTCCCTGAACTTCGATGTGTAACAGAAGCCAAAGCAGGCAACAAGGACTCGGCAGCAGTTGTTTGCCTGTGGAGACCAAAGCTTGAGTGACTGGATGCAGTAGGACTGTTGAAGCATTAGCTCCATTTGCTTTTTGTCTCTTAGACCCCAACACCTGCCTGCCATTTAGCTGCCTCTGAAGGCTGGCCAAGGGACATCAAATAATAAAAGCCACATTGAAGCAGTGTTTCAGCTGAAAGAGTATGAGTGGAGGCGAGATGGGGATTGGAAAAGGCTCCCTATAAAAGAGCCCACACATACATGCGAGAAGGTCATTAACTCGTGCCTTCTGCTATCTTTGCAGTCTCTGCTCCCTCTCTCTCAATTATTACATCAGAAGGAAATGAGAGAGCACTTTGCCAAATACTAATGGACTTGATGTTTTCATAATCTCAAGTGCACAACAATCAGAGCTGTTTATTTTCCAAAGAAGATGGGAACCAGGGGAGGAGGCTGAAGACTGCAAAGAGGTTCCAGAAAGCTCGAGCCAGTTCTATATTCATCTCTTGCTCCATCTTTAGCTGCCAGGCTGATATTTATCTGAATCATTCACTAGATGAGACCTTGTGCTTCCTCGGGAATGTGTCAAAAGCCTGTAGGCTTGCAAAGAGGCCTCAGAGAAACTGTAATACTGCCATTCTGTGAAGTCATCTTTGCCATTCTGCTAAGGAGGGGGGGAAAAAAGCCCTTTAAAGAAGGGCTGAGACTGAAAAACAAGTATCAAGGAACACTCTTGCAGTTAACTCTAACAGTAATTTCCAGGGAGAAGGAAGACACTGTCCTGTAGCCAGTGTTCCTGTGCTGTTCACTATATAGCAGCTGACACCACATGTCACTTCAGAATCCCACTTCAGCTTGAATTAAAAACTTTCAGTCTGATTTTTGTATGTCTGAGTGTAACGATACCACTGCATGTTTGTTTCTGAAGAGTAGCAAGAACCATTCCTGGATGAAATATGGTGTGGAGGAGACATGAGAGGATAGGACTGAGCTGGCAGAAGGGGTCTCTGCAGTGGCAAGAAACAATCAATTCTGTTCCTGTTGTCAGTACCCAGTTTCCCCACAACTTGAGAGTTGAAACCTGCATCAAATCCCAGGTCTTGTCTACAGAGGGAGCTGAGCAGGATACTTGTGCATCCTTAGATCTGTGCTGGTGTATAAATACTGCAGTTCTCCCAAAGAGTCAGGTAGGGCTGTGAGACTTCTGAGCTGTTCCACCAGCTGGACTTGTACAGAGGATTCGAAGTTCATTGGTGTTCTGTGACTCAGGGGAGCTGTGAAAGGCTTTTGCTTTTACTAAGTGAAGCCCAAGTCATCACTAAGAAGATAAGGACATTTTGTGCTCTTCCTTGCTGCTCAGACTTCGGAAGGTTCTGCCTTTGACAGGGGTCTTACACTAACAGGAACTGAGAACTTAACAGGAATGTGTACACAGGGGCTGATACGGAAATGACTTGCACAGTCACACCAAAGAAAATTTTCAAAGGATCCCCCAACAGCATTTTATGTTCTCACACATCAGTTTTCAAAGGTCATAACCAGAACAAAGGCTTTGCATAATTAGGGAGTCTTTGGGCTGAACTGGGATTTAACAACCTTCCTAGTGTGTGTATGTACTTATTTATACCTGAGATCAACTCCTGGAACTGCCTGTGTTCATCTACACGGGTGTGTGTTCTGGCTTTGACAATTCTGCACTGGGTCAAGAAGGGGCAGGGCTCTTCATTCCCACTGCTCAAGTGCTTTTCCCTATTATCTTAGTTAAGAGTCCAGCTGCATTGTACAGAGAAGAGCTCACAATATTGTCTCCTACAAACTTAATGTTGGCGTTATATGCAAGATTAGAAAGTTTTCCTGATAGTAAAAGGATCACCTGGCCTGTTTCTCTGAAGACTGAATAAAACTAACGTCAAGTAGGAATGAAGTTAACACTCAGATCTAAAATCACAGGGCTGGTGAGCACAGGGGCACAGCAGCTCTGCTGGCTGCTCCAGCAGCTCCCGGGAGATGTCGCCGCAGCCCATGGCTGGGGCTCTCCTGCAGCTGCCTCCGGGCTGAGCAGGGGGAGGGGGGGACCGAGGCCCCTGCACCCACCCCATGGGATTTCAAATGCTAGAATTCAACTCCCTGGGTGCTGCCTCTGTTCTCAGCCAGCAGCAGGTTGAAGTTCCCCGTACGCTCTTTCATTCACATGTTTGAAGCTGTAAGTGCTGCTGATGCACACAGAAGGTTTTAGGTCCCAGGCTGTGGGGCAGGGTGGAGGTGTGGGTCTGTACCTGCTGCCAGCTGGGATGGACACCTTTTGTGGCAGCTTTTGTATGAAAGCCTAACCAATGGTCAAGTACAGAGGGATTTTTGGACTCAGGCTGACCAAAGATTGAAATTTTGCCTACAAAAATTTGATAAAAATCTGCTTTGCTCATGTTAAGGCAGACACAAATTTAAAGAACGTTTTTACTGAGGACATGGTTGTCTTGGAATCATGGGACTGTGTCCTGAGTGGAAGGCAGCATTGGGCATCTTGTGGACCACGGCAGTAACTCCATGATTTTCAGGTGCCCTGTGTGTCATTAGACTTTATTGAGAAGTTTATGTACTGTTGTACTCAGTAAAGCAGATTCTCAGGGCTGTCTGGTCTTGTGGCATTCCCAAAGCACAAACTGGGCAATAAGGGCAATCTAGGGTGGTGATTTATATCCATGCATATCAGATCAAGAGGTTTTTCCATACATCTCTTCAATGTAGGCATCATAATGGTGAGGTAGCAAAGGAATATTTTAACATCAAGCTTTAAACATGTTTTTCATCCCAAACAGTAATTATAAGCTGCAAGTATACAGGAAGAGACAAATAGAGCTAAGTGATGATTATCCTCTGCTTAAAGTTAAACCGTGTAGGAATACCAAATGTGGGGGAACTGCCTGTGTCATCTCCAGAAAAAGGAAACATCTCAGACTCGGAGAAAGGGAGTTAAAAAGAAAACAACAAAACTAACCAACACTAAACTTAGCAAAAAGCTAAATCATGGGGCAATCACTCCAATTGTTGGGAGCTGATAGTTGGAAATGTACCCAAACCACATCATGAGTCCATCCTCCAAGAGAAAACAGATGGGGATGCTTTATGGCCCATGTGAATCCTCCACTACTCATTAGAATCTCATGGAAATCTCAAATTCAATGAAATCAACCTGCTCCCACTCCTTGGTAGAGTGTTCCTTTAATCAGAAGGACAATTTTCTTAATTCCCAAAAAGTGTTAATGAAAAGGAAAGGTAGGTGGCATCATCTAGGACTGGGCACCATGGGCAGCAGCTATGCAAGCAGGTATGCTCAGATAGAGCCTGATAGCAGGTCCTGCACCACAGCCAGTCCTGGTCTGCAGTGCTGCTCTGCTGTTCCTGTCTCCAGCCATCCAGCAAGGTGATCAGTGGGTTCTCCCTTCAATCTCTAACAATGTATTTCAGTCCTTGACACTCACTGGTGGCCCCACTGATGCATCAAAGCACCTTATTTACCGTTTTCAGCTTCCTTCTAAGGTTTTCTGGAAGCAACATTCAGGAACTCTCCCCCAAGGAGTTCTGCTGGTGTTTTAACTCACTGAGCTTTCTATTAACTTTGCCCCCCTTGTTTCCTCCCTTAAGAATTTAAGTGCATAGCTCAGGCAGGTACTTGCCTCACTTTAAGCAGTGGCCAAGGGCTATTTAATGATTTGGGTTTATACAAATTGCACTGCCTGCCTAAGGAACTAAGTACCTCTGATACGTGGGGAAAGCACAAATCCTTTTGTTAGAAACAAGTTTGTGTTTAAAACAAACTAGTGTACACCCAGAACTTTCCTCAGTAATGGCCAGATGAAGCTGTCCTGCCCAATCAGCCAGATCCCAACTGTCAAAACTTCTCTTGTCCTTTGGACAATGGTCTGACAGATTGGGCTGGGGGGAGGGAGTGTGCAGGGTGTTAGTTTCCGCTTTAATTTTTTTTTTTTTTCAGAATCAACAGTGAGGGACAGGAGCAGTGTTATGGTTCCAAGCTATTGTGTCTTCAGCTACTTTACATCTCAGAAGGTTTTTTTACATGTTTGAATTTTCCTACTAAAGCTCCTCATGGCTGGAGTACTTGAATTCCTGCAGTAGTATGGAGTGATTACTGCCCCTTCACTCAGGACAGTTATGTAGCCCTTCAAAACCTTGCTCGTAATTCTTTAAATATTGAATCCTCTCCATTTTAAGTGTGTGGTAAGATATCCTAAGAATCAACCAAGCACAGAGGTTTCAATGCTTGTGACAAAATGAGGTTAATATTTGCAAGCAACCAATGAAACTTCTCTTGGCATTAAGTGATTCTCACCATTTGGATGGTCAAGTGTCTGTACTGTTAAAAATATGGTTTTACCATATCACTGGGCATTGCAGGATTCCTGTGTATAGTGTGGATGCACCTCAGAGTTAAACATGCCCCATCTGCTTGCTGGGACTCACCATGCTGCCTTCTGTAGGTCCACTTGTGGTCCTCCTGCATCATAGACCCAGATACAAGTGGGGAAGCCTGGGGAATGAAGAGAAGGGTTGAGTTATAGGACACTGAATTTGTTCTTGTAAGCTACTCCTGACAGGAAAACTGAAGTTAGGAATGGCCTATTAGGAAATCTTACTCCCATGGTAGAGGGGAAATATTTTAAAAAGTCATCCCTCCCCCTGCAAACTTTGGAGCTAGATGGTTTTTAGTTCAGCTAATGAAGCTGTAATTCTGGGTTAAGACGACCCACAGAGACTATGGCTCCCTTTAAAAAGTACAAGTACGAGAATGGAGATCTGGTAGAGAGATGTGGATAGCTAAACATTTAAAATAAATGTATTATGGAAGACATGTAGGTAACTGTTCTGCAGCCTTTTGACAGCTGTGGAACAGCATTGTCCAGCTGCAGCATCACCAACATAAAAAAATAACTGAAGGTCACATTTTCAGCTTCCCAGAGCACTTGAATCTAGGGCAAGTGTTATGGGGACAGAACCAGGTCTGCTACTCTGCGTGGCATTCTCCCTTTTGTGCATCACCATGGTAAACAGTTAGGGTTGCCAGGAGCTGGGATGCATTGTTTGTCTCACTCCCTCATCTGCTCCCCCCCTCCTTCCCCAAATGCTTTCTCAGTGATTAGTTACTGAGTAGAGGGGGCTCCAGTTACCACGCAGCCTGCCCTCTCTCCTCATTTTATTGGAACTAATATCCCACCTGCGATGATAAGGTTTAAACTTGTTTAATCTCCCAGCTTAGCTGTGGTGTTTTAATATTTTTAAATGGTTGTTTCAGAAAAAGGGGGATTTAAACAGGTTTTGAATAAATAATAAAAGCCCTTCTCACAGGTTGCAATGCAGGCCGGGAGGCATGAGCCATTTTCATCAGGTCAGATTTCACGTTGGGTTATCCCAAGGTGGCCTGACTTTGTGGCTATGGATTTACAATGGAACAGTCAAATGCAGCAGTTTATGGAGGAGAAAGTGCTTTAATAATGCATTTCCTGCTCAGTAAACTGCAGATACAATGACGTTCACAGGGAATGGGAAAGGGAACAAAATCACTCAGAAAAGGAACCAGTTTCTCCCTGGAGTTTAATAACTTTTTTGCTCTTACAACATATTTAGGGAGATAAAGGTTGACCTGAGACATCAGAATACACAGCTTCCAGGTGGGAAATAAGAGACAGGTCTGTAGCATCTTGGGCCTGATAAGCTGCAGCCCCATCTGTATTGTTTCAAATTGAAGGGAAGTGGGTTCTCATTTCATGGTGAAATTTCACTGGCATAAACATCAGGCTCCTCCTCTGGAATAAGCTGGATGAAGTGCATTGTGCTGAGGTGTAGAACACCTTGGTTTGTCTCCCACTGCTTGCTTCTTGGGCTGGGAATGCTGTGGTCAGTCTTAGGAGGACTTCTCCTGACTTCTACAGGCCAAATTGTAGCCATAATACCAGATACTCGGAAGACTCTTGTCCTCTTAGTCCAAGCCATTAGTATGTACTTCAGGCTTATGGAAGCATGTGTGCCTGGTTGGGGTTGCAAAGCCTTTAGAAGTAGGCAAGACTTTTATAGCTTTGCTCAAGACAGTTCTCACCTCTCCTGCATATTTGGGCAGCGTTTGTCTTGAAATGCAAGTAAAGCAAAGCATAGTGAATAAAGCAGAGGTGGTCTACTCTTCTCCTAAGGCAAAAGCCTGCCAGAAAGCAGTCAACTGATCTATGGCTCTGTTCCAGAAGAGCCCAAGCAGCACCAACTGGGTGACCTTAGTGCCGAGCAATTCTTTTCTTATGGTCACAGAAAAGAGAAGGTGGGCGTAGAGCTGTTGTAGAAACACTGTTTATATTATTTCTGCTCGGCAAAAAGCCCTGCCAAACATAGTAATTGTGTCCTGTGTCTAAGCCACAGCAGGAGGGAACCTGGCTGCTGTCAGCTTCAAGTGGAGGGAGAGCTGTCATGTCTCAAAGATGGATCTTGCCAAGCTCTGAGCTTATGCTTGCACGGATGAATTTGAAAGAGCAACTCATATAAACAGAACTGGCTATAACCAGATGAGTTAGTCATGTCACCCCAGGTGGCCTCCTCACTAACCTGATTGAGAAAAGGTGGACACACAAGTCACTTTGGGGTGGCAATGAGAACAGCAGAGGGATATAATTTTCATTGGTGCATAACCCCTCTCTTACATAGCTAAAATTACCTTTAAGCTCCTCCGGGAAGCTTTTATGGACAAACCAACAAATAAGAGCAATTTAATTCACAGCATATAATCATATTTCCAGTATTTCTACCTATTCAAAGTAAACAATCAGAGGGCAAAACCATGTAAAATCCAGGTGAGACTGGGTAAATAGATAACACTAACAAGCCACTGCCTCCATGGCACCTTCCATTTGAGGGAGAAGAGGCTGTTCCAGCATGATTTCAAAAGCACCACTAGTTTTGAACCACCTTGAAATAGAGAAGTATTATCCCTATCTCTTTTAGCAATATCACAGAAGTCAAGAATGACTTGCTACATCTGCCGCTGACTCTGTGAAAAGCCCCATGGGCAGAACCTAAATATCCCGAGCTGCTGTTGTCTGCCTCAACAGAAAAGCATCCTTCCTCACCAAAACCAAACAAATCCCACACCTAAATTCTTTGTGGAAAAGATGTGGTATCGCAGGCTGAAGGGGATGTATAGAGCGGGAAAGATTGCTTTACAAGGAAAAGTGAGCAATGGGGAAACTGGGAGCAATTGGCCTACTAAAATGAAGGTAGGGAAAAAGAAGAGCTGAACAGAATGTCAATAAAAGGGCAGTTTGCTTTGAGGATCATAAAGGTGGGTGGGGGCTTAGAACATCATTATTAAAGCAAAACTTGAACTGCAGGACAACCAAATACCTTTCCATAGGTTCAAAATATTACATAAGAGAACTGTGCATATCTTTGGTCATCTCATGTATGGAAGAAGCAATTTCCACAAGAGTCCTGTACTACAGAACTTGTTTTTCAGTTTTTGAATGTCAGATTTCATTTATGGGGGGTATAGAAGGGCAAACATACAGGGAGTTGAAAAGCACAAGTTTAAGAACAAGCTGAAGTCTAATTTTACTAAAAGAAATGCCTAGCCAAATCCTGTACAGTGTTTAGCTGGAACTTCACTAAATTGGACAATGCAGGAAAGCTGACACTAGATACCTCTATGAATACTAATCAGCTATAGTTGTCAATAAAACAGATTTGTATCATTTATTAACATGTGATGCATTACGACAATTTCAGACAACAGTCATTGGCTGATACAGTGCTTCAACTTTTCTACAGTGTGTTTTTTCAACTAGCATCTGTTCCTCCACCAGGTTTGATGTTCAGTTTTTCAGCATATGCCAATTGCAGTTGTTTGGTTTCAAGTTATACAAATGAAGACAACTAGTGGGAAAAGGAGTTAAAACCCAGCAATACCTCCCTGGGCTGTGTACCAGCCTGTGCATCCACTTACATGAGCCACACTTGAATCTGTTACCAGTGCCCTTTGTCTCTTACAACACTTAGTAGTGTTAATAAGAATTTTCTCTTGTGCTTTTCTTGGTATGGTTTGTCCAGAAGAAAAACCTTAACTTTACTACAGCATCAAGGAGGAATCTTTATGCTGAAGAAAGAACCATGATCTTAACACCACAGGGAAGACCTTCTGAAGCAGTAGGAAGTCCTCCCTCTCTCTGCAAAGAGAGAGTTAAGCCCACAGAGTAGGGCTACATCAAAGGCCCTGAGAGGTTGGCTATCTTGTGCAAAGTGGGGTTTCTTGAAGACTATTTTAAAAATGAAGATTGTTGATCTTTAAGGGAAATACTAAATCTATCCATCCACATCTAGGCAAGATAAAAGTTGCAGAAACCTATTATTTTTGTCTGATTAAGTATTCATCAAATACCAGCCATGGATGATGAAAAGGAGAAATGTCTGCAATAAGTGTGCTTAATGCAGTGTTGAATGCTGTGTCATAACTGGATTCTTTCATTCTTGCTGTAACTCAACAGAGTGAAAACCCATCAAGAAAACTTCCTGTAGTGGCAGAAACATTGACAACGTCCTGTAACAAAACAGGGAAAGTAACTTTCAGGCTCTTTGGTGCACATCAAACTGTCACAGTCCTTGAAGACTCTACTACATCCCCAAGTTTAGTTAAAATAATAAGAATACATTCTTCAGATGCCAGATGAGAACACTTCATAAGATGCCATGAGCAAACTTTCTGGTTATATATGATGGCAAGATGTATTGGTCCAAAAATGCCATCTCTGGAGAATGTTTAGGGTTTTGTTTAAATCCATCCCTGCTATGCTGCTGCTGAACATAAACCAATGTCACTGCAGGACAATCCCAGGTAAATATCACCTCTGATGCCTGTGATGCTCATGTGTTTGGTTTCATGGGGATAATTTTGTCTTGACATTGATAGGTGGGGCTGTACACCAAGAAAATGGGGTGTGTGAGAAGAACCTGTGTGCAAAATATAGTTGGATAAGGGAACTTCCTGGAAATGTAGTTCTCTGCATGCCAAACACCTAAATCTGGGTGCATGCAACCCTCCCACCAGTAAAGCCACTGTTTGGACATCACCACTGCCCTTGAGTAAGCAAGAAATGGATGGAGAATCGATTTGTCCAGAACACCACACATCACTGCCAGGATGAGAAACACAATTTCTCTCTGCTCCTCCTCCTTTTGGTGCTGCCGAGTATAGTGCCTTTCACAGCAAGCTGTGGGGGTGACACTCTGTGTCCTAAGTAGAGGAAATAAGCAATAAAAACTGAAAAATGTGTGTGTTATAGCAGTAGGAGTTGAAATTTGTTTGGGTGGTGTTTTCTTTCTTGTTGAGTGGAAAATCTGATCTACCTACAGAAAACAGGGGTCATTTAAACTTGGAGAAATTGGAGTCTGCACAAGTGGGTCTTGAGTGCTACAGGTCTGCTTTGCAAACACTTCAGCAAAGGAGCCAGCACCTGAACATGACTCAAAGCAGGAAAGAAGCAAACCCAATGGAAACAGCTGTTTGTGAAGCAATAATTATTCCTTGTTTCAATGGAAGGTCACTGGAGGAAAGCAGTGTCTAGAATTGGAAAAGTGACAAGTTCTGCTCAGTGAAGTACTATAGCAGATAGTTTTGGCAGTAAATCTGACTTAGGGGTACCTAGTCATGGCTTTGGGTCCTGCTTTCAGTTATGCTGGTAAAATGCCTGTGGGGCAGCAGTATAGACTATTCACTGAAATACCTGCCTGTAAAGGTTGCTTTGATCCAAAAAAAAGTATCTGCTTCAGCCCTGTGAATCACACTCTAACTGCTCTAACAGAAAATTTCTAGCAGCTCATAAGTAGCCAGGAGTAATGGGACGGGGGAAGCTAGAGAAGGAACTACTTCAGAGGAGTTTGCTGCTGCTGGAAGGATATTGTGGACATACCCTTTTAATTTTTAGGGATTTGATCTGCAAATCTCATACTTCATGAATAAATCTTACTCACAGAAAGATCTTGTTGACTTCAAACAATCCCCCAAGAATGTAATTTGTAACAAAAACATCAAAGACTTAAGCTTCTGCATTAGAAGAGCACTTTTGTCCAGTCTTCATGTTTAAAAAACACATTAGAAACTAAACTCTAGCTTTTCCAGCTCAAACTAGCCTATTGTCCTCCCTGTTGCAGGCTGTGCATTGTTTGTGAAGAAAGCAGAAGGCTTTTCCCTGCCAGCCCCCAGCGTCCTCAGGTGCAGGACATGCATATAATTTGCTCTTGTACCTCAATCAGTGAGCAAGCAGAAAAATAGAGGAAATTAATTTCTCTCGTTCCCTTTCCCTCTGTCCTATTTTTTTACAAGAGCCTTTTAAAAATGTTGCTTACTATATGATTATGCACAGCAGGGGTTTGTAACAACCTCATCTTAACTCAACTACCTCTGCCCTTGCTGTGGAATGATTGGTTGCCTTGGCAATCTTCTGCATGCGGTGCTCAGGAGCTACAATTATAGTGCTCTTCTCAGTAGTGATCCTCTTAGTTCCTTTTCTTAGAAGTTCATGACAAGGAGATACAAAAAGATCCATTATATAGATAGATGTATATATGTATTTTATTGCTGCAGCCTTCTGTCTCCTCCATCCCTGAAGGAAGCAAATCTGTATTATCTAAACCTGTTTGCTGTGCAGCAAGGAGGAAAAACCTCCTGTCTGTATAGGATGAAGTACTGATAGCTGCATGTCACCACCAGATAAACCATTGAGGAGGTAACTCTGAGTCCCATATAAACCCTGAGGACTTGAGCCAGGGCCTCTTGGGCCATTCTACAGCAAAAGCAGCTGAGAAGGAAGCATTGTTTTGTCACATTACAAAGATTTCAGATCAAATGTGTTTGTTTTGCAAGTAAAATGACCACAACTTTAACTGCTGTCTCTGCAAACTCAAGATAAGTGCATAGAGCAGTAGTTTACCCCAAAATGGGAGGGCCTGTTGCCTCAAGCCCTTATTGGTTTGGATTTTATAGGGCTAACCTTATGCTAAACTACACCAGTTGCATATCTGAGTGTAATAATGATGGCCAACTGTACTTGCTCTGTTGGGTGAGCATATTTGGTTTTTTAATTTTAAATTAATTCTATCCCTGGAGTTGAATATGACTGGTAACACAGGGAGAGCAAAACTGTCGAACTCTCACATAATAGTTATTTTAGAGAGAAATCTGAGGGCTAGTTCTCTCTCTGCTCTCTGAGCAGCAGGAGGATGCAGAAAAGGGTCATGTATTGTTTAAATCTACATTCTGAAGCTCTGTGTTGTGTGCCTCCATAATGTGAGTACCTGAGGAAAGAGACTTGGTTTCCTCACTGCTGGGATCAGTAGGCTTGCACAGGGAGGGGAGTTGTTCTCATTGTGCACAAACTGTGGGGCTTGACAACAGAAATGTCTAATTGCACCTGGCATTTTGGACACTTTGGGTGCCTGTGCCAGGGGCACTTGGCTGATGAGTGACATCTTTTCTAATACGAGCAATGTGAAAACTGCAGAGATGACTAAAATGCTGAACTGCTGGTTCAACAATTAAGAGCCTACAAAAATTAAGCAGTCCTAAACAGTTCAGTTCTTCTGTTAAACACAATTTTAAAAAAGGAACATAGGTTTGTAATTTTGTACATGTGGGTCTCCTTCTCTTTCTCTTTCCCCTCTGCTGTCAAGTGTGAGCAGAGATGCTGCTCTGAGCCAAGATGGCAGCCACCAGCAGCTGGCTGAGCTGCCATTGTCAATTAATGTCTTCCTTCTCAAATGCTGCTCAGATTCAGGAAAGGGTGAGATGTCACAGATGAGGGCCATGAAAACAGTGCTATTAACCAAACAAAATCACTAATGCTGAACAGGCAGATCACGCATACTTGGCATATACAGACCAAATTCAAATCTGACTTGGAGGAATAGAACTCCACTGACAACAAAAGTTCTTCAATGGAGAAGCTACGCAAGAAATACAAGAATGATCTCTTCATACGTTAAATACCCTTTCAGTACCCTTTTGAAGGGTCCCTGCTCTCAAATGGGTGTGCAGTATTGGGGAGGGAAAGTGGCCAGCTCTTCCTACACAACTAAAATGCACTGATTCCCCTCAAAAGTTTGGGAGAAATCACAAGTGCTACCCTCTCACTGATAGTCCAGATGCCTGAGAGCAAGTCTGCCAACAAGCCTGAAATTATCACCCCTCAAGTGGGTGTATCTCTATGTCATGAATCAAGGTTGAAAAGACTTCCATACATCAGAGCTGGCTCTTTCCAAGACACTGTGACAAAGTGACTTTGCATTAGAGGAGGAAAGGGCTACAAGCCTTTGGTGTGGTGTCCAGTATAGCTTTTTTTTTTTAGTGTGATATTCAGCCCAATACTGAAATACAACACTGGAGAAGCCCTTTGCTAGGTTCAGTCTCGCAGATGCCCACGGTCTCTCTAAAGCTTGGCTGGTTGATGTTTTTAAGAAACAGAATCTTCAAAAGTAGGACTCAGAAATAACAGTTGTCACCAATTAAAAGGCAGCAATTCCTACAAGGAAGTGGCTTTACTTGTTCAGCCACCTTATCCTCATCAAGAAAAATGTGTTGCCTCTATCTCTCTGTGCAGTTTTCAATACAGGGACAACTTCAGAAGCAAAATCCCATCCTGCTATGACAACCCTGATATCTACTTGTCACTGAGCACCTTCAAACTACAGCTTTAGCAGTTACGGTTGAGTACTTGACTAACTCTTGCTCTCCTCTATACTTGAAAGGCTGGTTTTTTAGTTTATTTTCCTCTGGAACATTCATTAACTACATAGCAATGTATTTGCTTGATTCTCATGTGGCTGAGACAGGTGATTGAACATGAAATCCAATTCTTGGGGTCTTTTTTAAACATTTGTCTTTTTATTACTACTGGGGTTCATTATAACATTAAACTCCACTGGGAAACATAATCCAGAAAATGTTCTGCTTACATTGTTCTGAGCAGCTCTGTGCAGGAATGAATCATGAAGCAAGAAGTCAGAGTAACTTGTTCTCAAGACTACTTCTATAAACTTTACACAATAAGCATGTATAGAGGGCAGTCAGGTTGCCGGGCAGGGGACAGTGTTTCTGCCCAATGCAGTTTCCTTTGTGTTATGCACTTTTTTTATTCCTAGACCAACCACCTCTTTTGCAATGATCATTTCATCAAAAGATGGAAACTGGTGTCTGGAGAAGTCAATCAACATGATGAACACAAAACTCTTCTTTACAGTCAGAGCATTGTGCTGTTCATAGTGTTCCAAACCTATCTATTCAGTGATGCTGTTGCTGTATGTGGCAAGGTTGATCCTGCTTCATAGTATTGTGGATTTAGCAAATTTTTCTTGTTGCATATACCAAATCAAAAACTATTCTTCTGGATGATTTATAGCGTAAATCAAACTCTTTATAACGAGCACAGGCATCTTACACAAATGTCATACAGTAAATCCCCTCTTAGTCTTGTCCTTTAGTCTCTTGAGTATGACCACCTATTACACAGAAGTTTAAATCTTCAGTTTGAAAGTGAGTTTATTGCACTGTCCTCCATGTGCTTGGCTGGTAGTAAAGTTTATCTAACATTGTTGGTGCTTCACAAAGTGTCTTCACTCCTGCCCTCAAATCTCGGGAGACCGAGTCATTCATCCCAGCCACAGCTGATAGCATTTTAGATATCATAAGCATTTTAGGTAGTATTTTACTCCTACATATACTGGTAGGCATCTGGTAGTTCTGCTGCTAATAACAATTATGTTTATCAAGCTCCTGCTTACTTCAACCATATCCTAATCCCAAAGCCTTAAGACCTAACTAAATGAGAGAAAAAACAAATTTGTGCTGGATGCTAAGTGGCACAAGCCAAAGTGAACTCAGGTCAACTGGAAAGCATCTTACATGCTTCAAAATTACTTAAATTACTTTGGAAGAGTTTTTAGTATAAGGGCTTTTATTATTATTTCTATTACTTCAGGTTTCCTGGCTTTAGAAAGAACATGTTACGCAGTAGTTCAGGACAGGAGGTAAAGAATCGTATATCCTTGAAAAGTCAATGAGACATTAACAGAGAATATAATTGCAGCTGGAATTTGGATGGGATGTCAAAATTAGCACCTCTGCCCTTCCAAAGAGTGCTGCAGGATGTGTAGTAACAATGCCACCCAATGAATTACATGATCTATGTCACTGTAAGGCTGCATTTACTTGGGAGCTCTTACCATTGACTGTTCTGTTCAAAATGCATGGAATTTGAAAAGATCACATCTTGAGATGTCATGCAAGCTACAACTACACTGAAATCTCAAAGAATCTATGCAACTTTTAACTTTTGCCCCTTTTTTTTTCCTTGCATTTGTTGTGCAGTCAAAGGAAACAGCTTTTTATGTGAATGATGATTAATAAGGAGCCCTGTTGAAGGGTGATGGAGCTGGTGTTAAGAACAGGATCTTTTAATAGACACTTTAAAATGTGTTCTAACATGTGAAAATGATAGGCTGTCAAACTACCAGTCAGGTGTACACCAAGATAATAACATGAATTTGAGAAAAATAATAAGGTAAAATACACATTTTTACAGTATGAAGATAAATAGTGAAATATACACTAGCGTGCCTCAACGTAAAGAAAAAATCCATTTAGAGTGGAATTATGAGTAGTCTAGACATCTCCATTGCCTTGTGCTTCAAACATCAACTGAACGTGTCTGCTCTGCTGTATTTGCGCTTGAATTAAAGATACAAAGCATTTGTAGCATTTGTAGCATTTGTTTATTGGCTGTTATCAAAATCTTCCCACAAGGGTGAAGGCATCTCAAGACAGGCCTTTGTTTAAAGGTTGTGTCTATAGTTTCAGTAGGCAAATTTAGGCAGCTACAGGATGGGATCTTTTTGAAAATGGCACATTAATGGGAAACTGATGAAAATGAAGCAGTAGGATATCTGGTTTGCTTGAGATCAATGCCAAAACATCACCTTATTTGTGTAGAACTCTGAAAAATAGCCATTCAAGTTGTGGGCTACTGAAAGGATAGGTGTTCTTTTTTTTAAGTATACCACAGTTCAGAATCTCCTTCCCTGATTGCTACGTTGACCTCTTAAGAACAAAGTCTCTGTGCATTTGAAGTTTAACCTTAGATATATGTGGTGAGTAATAGGCATTTTCACATTCCTGTTCTTGTGGCCATTTTCAAGCATCTGATAAATGTTAAGTCTTCTCCCTTGATAAAGTGTTTTGATGTCCAGGTCTTATTTAATTCTTTAATCTTTATGTGCCCAACAAAAGCATTGAGAACACTTCCTAAACAGCATGGGAGTCCAAATACTGAGTGCCAGCCCTTTAAAGAAGTAGATAAATGAACTCTGAGGTATTGAAAAATCTAGGGAAACTTCCTGTACTGGTTCTGTGCTTTTCAGAATTAACAAGACAATCTGAATAGTGTGATAGGATCTCCAGTTAGCTGAGTTTCAGTGAGAAGGATACAAGGCCCAATGATATGCACGCTGCAGAGAGCAAAAGTTTCAGTGACCCATTTGGTTAAGGATTTGCATGTCTGGATGGTGCTCAACTTCAAGAGCCCACAACAAGCCTTCAGGGATGTACTTTAGATGTATAGAGTTTGACAGAAAGGTCTGAGCTCCTGATCTAGCAGCTACAGACTTGGTCATGTTTAAGGTTACTCTAATTGTCCAGCTTGCTAAAGTTTGAATAAAAGAGATGTTTAGAAGTGGATCTCAATGTTTTAAATGGCATCTAGATGGGCTAATCAGGCTAAACCAGGGCTAGATTAACCTACTTCCAGCTGTGGGTAATGATTGCAATCCAAATCTGAAAACAGATCCTGCATTTGCAGCTCAGGAAAATCCTGAAAGTTATTTCAAAAGTGAATGAGAATTCTGGTTGTGTGACTTCAGCTACTATTTTTTAATTTCTAGAGACAACATCTTTGATTTTTAAAATCCTGCAGATTCTCAACTGCTTTTTTAATTTTAAAAAATCAGGATTGTATCTATCCTTTCCAGAAAAATTGACTTCCTTTGAGTAGGTCCTGAATGTTCTTATGTATTGATCCCAGACTTAAAGACTTATGTCCCAGTTCAAATAGAGTTGTTCCTCTCTTTGTCTTGAGGAGAAAAAAAAACAAAACAAAAAATCAATGCCCAGAATGCCAGTTTGAACCATGCAAGAAACTTTCCTCACCTGAGCAGATTGCCCTGGGGAGACAGGGTAGACACTTGATGTGGAGTCGTTCCAAACTCTTCAACCCAAGCATCAAAGAAGCAACCCTCTGGCTTAGAGGTGAGAAAATGATGCCCTGAGGTGCAGCTTCTGTGTCAGGCAGATAGCAAGCAATGGGCTCATAAAACAATATTTGAAGAAAGGTAAAAGAACATGAGGGAAAGGGAAGAGATTCTTATTAGCTGCAAAGGAAGGCTTTTCGATCACAATCTCTGACAAAGAACAGCACTACTTGGACAGTAAATCACTGTGGCCCACTGAGCAGCCTGTGCTGATAAAAGAGAGCCTGACAGGCCAGGGAAGAGGTTCAGGGTGGCTTGCAGGGGAAATCTTTCATTCCAAACACACTCAGCAGACCAGCAGAGGCAGGAGGAGCAGGTACAGGCAGGCAGTCCTGAACAGCAGCGTGAAATGGGATTTCAACTCTTTCTTTCTACAAAGAGGACAGGAAAGCCCCTCTCTGATGCTTTTATTTGAGGACAGAGGGCTGTCTTCAGATTAAGATTCTTCCACCTATGTTGTCTTCCCATCAGCTCCTGGGTGTAGTGACAGAACCCTAAATGACAGGGCAGCAAGGGAGAGCTATGAGGTTTGTGGAACAAACGTGAGCAAGCACCACTTGTCTGACGGCAGCTAAGTGTGGCTGTGGAAGATGTCTGCAAATCACCCTGTGGGGTGCTTGTTAAAAAGCCTTGGAGAAGGAAAATGAAGTAGGAGCAGGTCAGACTTGAGCAAAAGAAGTGAGCTCTGTCACAATACAATGACTGTGTTCAGAGTGGCCCCTTGAGCAGTTTGTACACAGCAGGACAGGAGTGACCTAGAACACTGCGTTTTGTGTAAAACTTCTTTGAACCTGCTTGCTTTACAGTAGCATGAATATTACATTCTTTCCCTTCCTTCTTCCTTCCCACTCTTGTCCTTATGCACTTTAGTTTTGCCCTCATAGTAAGAGGGATTTTAATGTAGCTTAGATCTAGAGGTAAAAAGAAGGGAGATCGGAGAAAAAGCAGCTAATGGAAGAGTTTAAGCACTTGATTCCTCAAACACTGTAGGTATAATATTTCACTCTTCTCCAGAATTTGTGGGAGATCTGAAAGACCTGAATCAAGGAGGTGATTAGAAAGGAAAATAACAAGGAAAGGTTTAAGAAAAACTCAGGCAGATTTTTTTTGTTCCTTTTCTGATGAAAGGGACAGATACAGAAGGCTATGCTTTGCCCTTGATACTAGATACTAACTCTGATACTGACTTCACATTATTCCCTTTTATCTGCTTTCCAGGGGCTGCTCCATAGCATTGGTGTAGAACCACCCCAACACTTTCATATACCTCTTACTTTCCAGTGTTCCTCTTATGTTGCATCCCTCTTAAGTTTCAGTGAGCTAGATGTAAGGACTAGGTGATGAGAAAAAGCCCTCCCATGCAGTACTTTGCCCCTGGGCCATTTCTGCCAGTCCTGTGAGGGTATATTGTGCCAACAGAGCAGCAGGGAGGCTCAAAATGCATCAAATATTCTATTTCTGCAATTTTAAGCAGTTATGAGTTTCTCATTGAGGTTATTCTGTGATACGCTGAGGTTGCCTCCCCTCTATTTGAGGTTTACCTTCCACTAGTCAGAGCAGATTCTGTGATCAACACTTGCCCAGAACATCTTGCTGTGCCCCATTTTACATTTTATTACTGGCCTGGCTAACCTGGCATTCACTTCTATTAAATTGCAATTTACTTGTGAACTTTGTTGGTACACTTGAGGGAATAGGGAGGGAGGAAATATATATATTAGTGTTAAAGTACTAGACTGTGCTATGAATGAGCAAAAATACATTTAGGAAGTATTAAAAGAAAAAAGCAACAACCTCCCCAACAAACAGCTATAGTCTACTGTCTTGTCTCCTAGGGAAAGCTTGAAAGGGGAATTCCAGCTTCTGCCACTATAAATAAATTGCCAACAGCAAGAAGGTACTAACTAGTTAGACACGGTACTTTCCCCAGGAGAAGAGGATCCTGTTATATCACTGAGAAACATTCTAACCTGAGGCAACTGATCTTAACAGTTCAGTGTCTTAAATTTAGGGGGAGAGAAAAGAACAATGATAGCACTTGCTCTTCACTGAGGCACTTGCCTCAAGAGGCTTCTCAATTCCACTTTAGATGAGCAAAGTCCCTGTCCTTCTGTCAAGCACTTACATGCAACAGTTCCATAACTTCCCTGATCATCATTATTGAAATTGGGTAAACCTTGTAAATCTTCTCACTGGACAGACAGTGTCTTGGAGCCACTATCAAATCACCCAAGTGGAGTCCAATTAGACTGGATCATGGCTACACCTATCCCAGCATCCTCTGTTACAATGGTCACTAGTGGGTGCAAATGGAAAGCTTAGAGATGAAGCAATTATAAAGTAATGTTGTACCAACTCAGTCCCCACAGGAATTAGGGATGTTACAAGCAGATGACTAATGCCCTCGTAACAGGCTTTCACCTGAATGAAAGCCACCTTTGCTACCTCCTCCATCTCTACTTAGGAACTGCAATGTTAGAGTCAAGATGTATGTAGAAAAATGTCTGTCCTGGCTTAAGATAGTAAAATTTCCCAGCAAACCTCCCACATTGACAAAAATTACTGTTGAGATGACAAAAGAGCTTCATCTGAAGGGAGAGGTTAAAATGAAGTTGAGGGCTTGACCAAAGTGTTCATCCTTGTAATTAATAACCTGACTTAAAAACACTCATTTGCTTCTTGACTTAATCCTGTATCTTGCATCTTCCTTGAATAGGGAGATGCTCTTGATCACTCAGATCTAGTTCTATTTTTTTTTTAAATAAAACATTAAGCCTAGGTACAAGAAAGATTAACTGCAGTGTACTGTTCAGGCCACTCAGAGGTTAGATGTGGGCTCAGTTTAGTTCAGATAGAAAGGGGGAAAGAAACTGGGCCTTCTAAAGCCTTTGGATGGTTTCAATAAGGGACTAAAGTAAAGGAGCAATGGCAAGTACTTTTATGAACATAATCTCTTTTGATTTTCTCATAAATGCCCACTCTTGTTTCTCCAAGAAATAACTAAGTCTGTTTTGAGTTGAAATGTTTCTTTATTAATCTTATATAGAATTTTCTGCCTCATTTTAGTAGCAAAATTAATAATTTAATCAGTAAAATTGACTCCTGTTTTTTTATCTTGATTTGACTGTCAAACACCCCCCTCTCCCCAGTTAAATTAATTCTTGAGAGGCATAATTGTGGAAGATCCTGTATTTTCTAATGGGAGCTGAAGGACACAGACACCTCTCAGTTGGAGGTGCAGCTGTTTCCAACCAAGAGTAACAAGTGGATAATGTAGTTGTGTTTTTTCTAATACTCAGTATTGAGCTATTCAGTGGGCTGATCCAGATAATAAAATATCCATATAAGATCCTTTTCAAAGACCAGATCCAGTGAAGCTGGAAGAGGACATGTCGAGAAGTTCCTTAAGTAGCCACATGATGCTCCCTTATACATAAGATGTCACACAGAACAGTACTTCAGAGGTCATATTCCAGAGACTCTCACTCATAAGTAGCTTGCTCAAAGGTAATGTGACCATCCTGAAGGGCTGCATTCATTAAAGCTAATTCCTTCTGGTTTGAAGGAATTCTGTGCCAATAAGCTTGTTTTTTTCCTTCTTTAGAAGGTGCTGAGTAAAGAGTTGGAGCCATGAATAACAAAAACAGGTTCAGAATGTACCCCTGATTATCAAAGGTCAAGAATTAATAGTATTTAATATATGTACATATTTCCAGCAGGCTACAGCCATGTCCTTCTGGGGTTTGCAAACTGTACAACCGCTCTATAAAGGAATGGAGGCTTAAAACATGGGGAAGGATGCCCTTTTGGTTGAAAGCCAATGCCAGACAGATTATTTTTTAAATATATCTAGATGCTTCAAACTGCAGGTGGGAGGTGCTTCTGAAAGTCTTTTTAGGCCCCTGTGTAAAAATCTGAGTACAGGCACCCTCTACACTTCTACATCTGGTCTAGGAATTCCTTATTCTACCTTCAGCTTCTGAACACTAACGATTTACTCCGAACTAGAGTATGTCTCTGCTTAGTAGAAGAATGTAGCTAAATAAAGACTAAGACCTTCCTCATCCAGACAGAGCTAAAGGACCAAATGGAGTGTTACCACAATACTGAAAACAATGCAAGCAAAAATTAAATGCTGCAATGATCCAATGACAGAATAAAACATTGTGCTCCTATCCTCCTCTAATGTTGCTGTCATCTTCTTCACCTTTTCCTCTTCCCTCTCCTGCTTGTTCCAAAAACTGGTTAAAGATTAACAAATTGCAATCTGGAATGAGTGTGTGGCCATCCAGGTCACTGCACTGAGGACAAGGGCAGGGGAAAGCAGATAGACCACATTACTTGAAAGAAAAAAACAGGAACTTTATTTTACTCCTCCTCATTCTGGGTCAGTACGTAAAAGATTTTGTTTGCTTGTTCTAATAACACTGCATTCCACCTAGAAAAGTGGAGCTGCCAGGCTGCAGAACATCAGCTGCTGCTGTTGAGCCTTTTTAAAATCTATAGAAGTACAGGTGGACCAAATCATGCTGTGTAACAACTGTGGTTAAATAATGCCATGCTCCAGGCTTCATAGCTATCTAAAAGACAAGATCTAATTTCACATGTAATTACCTCACTATCAGTTTCTAGAACCTACCTGCTAATTAATTATTCAGTGTGGGAGGCCCTCGTTTGAGAAATGGAGTATGATTGTAGGCAGTGGGAGAGCCTAATCTCCCTAAATTTCTGATCCATGTGTGCACTTAGGAATGTATCTTTTTTTTGTATAGCTGTATGTGTCTGTCTCTTATAAGAACACAGGCATTTACTGTCCTGTAGACCCTGAGAGTTAAGACCAGGTACAGCTGAAAGTCCTCTTCGAAGTTTCCCAAGGTCAGCCTGCAGCCCCCCTGCAGCAGCTCTGACCTGTCTCACCACAGTCCAGATCCTCCACTGTTCTGACAGCCTGGCAGTTCATCACCCAGATGAAAGGCTCTCATCTCCTCTCTTTGTCAGCAGAGCTGTCACAGGTGAAATTTTGCAGATTTCCAAAGGTAGGTGAATTACAGAGTCAAACATGACTTGGGGGCAGATGCAGAGAGGAGGGCAGGGAGTATGCTGTTATTTCTTTAAGTCTTCAAGATGTCTCAGGCATGGTACTTGGTGCTTCTGTGAGGCTCTTGCCCATGACTGTACTGGAAGAGGCCTAAGGGACAGTTTTTGAAAGTCTTCAGATTGTCAGGGACCTGCTGCTCAGACAATGGGCTACACATGGATATCTCAGCTCCAGGAGAGAAAGATTTAAGCTCTGCATTGAGCCATCTTCAAGACTTTAAGACTTCCAATATCCATATTAAGTAGGGCCTTCTGATCCCCAAACCTTTACCTTTTTATAACAGGAAACTTTACTTTTTTGTGAAGCTTACATTTTGAAGTAGTTGGGAATTTGAGCATAGAAACATAAATCCCATACATACTGTACAGAGCCCTGACACAGGGCTCTGAATCTGATGGTAATGCCAATGCTGCAGTTAAGAGCTCTCCTAAACTGTCAGAATGCAGAATAAGACTTAATTTTGGATGGTGTGAACACCAACTAGTCATTTTCCTTTTTTACAGTAGAAAATCAGAAAACCACAGACCAACAATCATTTGAAGGACTCCTCAAAAATAAGGAGCAGACATCTCAGGAGAAGCCTAACCATGACTGATAGTAGAGGAAAGAGAAATGTTATAGATTTCTCAAGCAGAAAAAATAGTTATACTAAAAGCAAGGAGAGTAGTAAACAGTACTGATCCATCTCTGTACTGCTTATGTATTCCCTAGCTAATCTTGCTGGCAACCTGTTAATTATTTCAGTGTTCTATTTTCTCTGTAATTGGTCAAGCATTTACCAAGTTTATTACTTTGGCCAGTCTATCATGGAGGCATCCTTCCTTTGCAGATCTGGGATCAGAGGAAAGCAGGATATTGTCAAAGACCACTCTAGCATGCTAGTCATAGCCATATCATTTATGTGGACACAATCTCTACCTTACTAATGCCATCAGGGTGTCTTAAAGGAAGATAAAGTAGAAGAGAAGCAGCCCAGTGTTGCTATGAATAGTGAGGAAAGGGTGATGTTAAACGTGCAACCACTTCCTTTTTATCGAATTTATCTATTCTATATTGGCAATGAACTGCCCAACTGAAATATCTTGAAATGGCAGCAGAAATGTTTGTGGATCTTCAGAGATGCAATTTCCCTGTTGTCCCCCATATGGGCATATGATGAATCCCCATCACAAAAATAAATATATCAGACAAACTTGTAGCTTATGTATACCAAGAGTCTGTCTCTTACAGGGACCAGTACCAAATATTATAGATGAAGATGAAATAAAATAAAAACTTGCTCCAAGGAGAATTCTTCCCAATTGTGAAAAGTTAGAGAATGGCTGAAAGATGAGTTTAGACAGTACAAAAGGAAACAGATACCAAAAAAATAGATACAAAAGAAAATAGATACCCTTTCAAAAAAGGGGCACATGCAGGGAGAGTTTTGGCAGATATGCAACTATGCAGAAGCTAAGTTTTTTTTCACATAGTTTGACTTCATACTATGACTTTTTACACATGTGGGAGCAAACACTATGCTTGGTTCTGACAGGACATCATAGATTGCTACATTCTCACCAAGGTAAGCCTCTGAATAGCTGTACAGGGTGAAAACTTTATGAAGCACTCCCCAGTTTTCATAGCACAGTCCCTCAGGAGGGTCACAATGAAGTCTCATGATGAGTGGCTACGGTGCATCTGGAAGAGGTGTCTGGTTTCTGAGCTAAGAGGCAGAAGCGGGACCCCAAGGGAAGGCTCTGTCCCTGACCCCCTTTGCCCTCCCTTGTTCTGATCTTTATTGGGCCGTCTGCCTCGTAGCATCAAAGGCAAAAGCAGGCCCGTGATTTGTCCTACAACAGCTCTATAAAAAACATAATTGCCCAATAACCCTCTGTCTGCAAACCAAGCCATCTTCCTGTTTCTTCTCTCATAAAGACTATTTGACAAGCCTCTTCCATCAGCTTATAAAAACTTAGAAATAGTTGCCTTCCCTGGAAAGAAGCTTCAGAGATACAGAAAAGAAACTTGTTTCTCTTATATGTGTGTATATATATATGTAGAGAGTGTGTGTACATACACACACTAAGATTTCCACAACAAGTCAAATATGTAAACCACATAAGACATGTCAAATTACCTACTGGCATGACAAGCAAAAGAATTATTACTACTTAAAATAAGGATATAAGCAGTACATGCTGAATTTATAAGGTCAAATATTCTGTACTTTAAGTTGAATAAAACTGAGGTGTACTATTTGCTGCTAAACTAGAAAGGGAATGACCTAAAAGTGATGCAGTAAGAATTATTCTGAATATCCTGGCGTTATTCTGAAGTTGCATATGATCAGAGACAACTTAAGATTGTTCTGGTTTATAGTTCTTTCTCTCTTCTTAAAGAGCTTCTTTTCCCCCCCCCCATAATAACACTGCTGCAAGACTCACCAACAAAAATGATTCTTCAGCCTTCCCTTCAATAAGGATGCTGATGTAAATTGTCCAGTCACCTTCTGGTTAGCGTAGGGAGTAGCTCATTCAGGCGACGTTCTCTCCTCAAGCATCCTTGGGAAAATACGGAGAAACTCCAAATTAAGATAGGTAAACCTAAGCTTTAAACCTAGATCACTTTGTGCTTCAGCCACTAAAAGTAATTTAAGTAATCCTTTGAATAATTTTGCTTTTGATGAAAAGTTCTTAAAAGATCAGTTATCCAACAACTCGTTTGACTGTTGCAGGTTTCATTTGAAATATTTAACATACAGATACAATTAAGATTTGATTTGTGGTGCTGAGATTTACACTCCTGGTAAATGTAAGAATATTGCATTTTAATTTATTTTCAATACAAAATAGTTGCTTTGATATGCCTGAGAACAACTGCCTTGGGATCTGTTCCTCCCAGATGACGTCAAATAATAATTCCTCTATTAGCATTAGTGGATGAAGGATCAGGCTCTTCAAAAACAAACACAGAAATAATTTATGACTACTGCTATGGGCCAAATCTTGAAGTGTTTACTTCATTACACATGCAAGACTGTCCTTGCAGTCAAAGAGAAAGGTGGTGTTGAAGCTAAGGGAAGATGCTGATTTCAGATTCCACTGTTTTAAATCCATGTATGTTTCAGAGTCCCTGTCCATGGCCTAAATCCCCAGATGATCTTCAAGGTCCCTTCCAACCCAAACCATTCTATGATTTTACACTGGTGTATCTGTAATCTGGAATCTGATTTTGCAAAAAATCCCCAAATCTAGGCAATGACAAAACCAGAAACCCTAAGGTGCCCTTGTAGATAAGGCCATTCTGGAGGTCATTTTGCTGCTCTTGTTACAGCCAAGGCCTCCTTGGATTCTGTGTCTGAATTCAGGGTAGTGGGTACCTTAACAATTTCTTCTTGACTTCTAAATTCTATGACAAACAGTCTGAAGTGGACTGAATAACTCTTCATCTAATACATCTGATAATCTCTCTCCAGTTTTACTGGTGAACTCCATGTTGAAGATATTTATCAAGCTTGTATCTAGATTTCCAAGTCCCAGCATGCACAACTATTTACTATCTATCAATAAGCTGGCGGCCTTAACCACCAGCATCACACCTTAACTACAGGGAAGGCAGGAACCTCAGCTACTCTGAATATGCCAATTCCAGCTTAGTTCAACCACTAGTCTTAAAACAGTTGCTGCAGTATCTCTTAAATTCAGTCTTGGCATAATTTCAACGTTTCTGCCAAAATGAACAAAGTTCATCAGATGAGAAATATGGTAGATGAATAAAAACTAATAGTTTATTGGACTGCTGTTTTAACTTCTCCTGTGTCAGGTAGTTTGAAGTCAGTTCAGCTCATGTGATTCAACTTATTTTTTAGCAGATTAACAAAACCAGGATTGTCTGTTGGTCTTCCTACAATACATAGCTCTAACGTTGAATGTCAGCAGCTGCAATTTGAAAGTTTCATGTGATATAATTTTTCATTCACAGTACATAGGATATCTCTTCATACTTTTTCCTAGCTTTTTTCAGTCTTACATAGAAATGAAATATTTCATTTCAGTTATCTGTTCTGATTCGTATTCATGTAACTAATCATCTCTGCGGGACTGACTCTGGATTATAATTATCTATCTCCAGATCTTTATACAGCTGCCAGTTAACAACCTGGTTCCAACCTTCATTCTCTTGGTTTCTTATCATGCTCAGTGGCCTCCTGTGATTAAACAATCATGCTGTTGAGTTTCCCAAGCCTTCTCTATTTTCTCTGCATTCTTTCTGTTCGTCACAAGGCCAATGCATCTTCAGGTGGGAATATGCTCTGTACCCCCCAGCAGATACCATTGTAACTTTTCAGTAGTTACACTTCTGAAGTACCTTCTACCCCCTTTCCAGACTTTTTCCTTTCCTTTGTGTTTGGTGGAGAAGCAAGACCTCTCCATCTTTTCACAAACTGGAAAGAATTCATCTCCCAAGCAGCTCCATTCAGAGTGACCTGCCTGGTGTAGGCACGAGTGCCTGTGGCCCAAGGCAATCCAGTTGGCTTGTCTTACAATGCGAGACGATACAGGAGTCCTACTTGTTGTCTCACACTGCCAGCCTTAAAGAACTAAACCAACATTAAAAATACAAAAGAAGAGCTGATCACCTAAAGTCAGTGTCTGCCTTTTCATGTTTCAACTCTTCCCACCAATCCTCTTTGTGCTTCCCTCTATCTCCCTCCTGGATAACACGTTCCCTCTTAGCTCATTGAAGTGATGAACACAAGTATTAACTGTCAGAAGCAATGTATAGACACTGAGCGAATTCTGAGCTCACCCTATGATGAGAAGATAGTATTTTGGGTCAATGAAGACTTCAGGCAGAGTCTCAAGTCTAACTCATGCATAATAATGGACAGGCAGTGGTCAGTCACCTCAGTCATGCCAGTCTTACTCTATGTACTGCCTGTCCTGGGAATTCCTTCTTCCTTGGGCCTACAAACAATCTTGTCTTCTGTACAGGAGCCTACGCCTCCCACCCAGTTCATCTCAGGGACACCCAAAGTGATTTATTCTCCTCTTAGCTATGCTGCTGAGAGGCTTCCTCAGCAAACCCTGTTTCTATCAAACTGTCCTTTCCCCCAGCCTCACTCTAGCCCCCGTGCCCTCTGCAAATGTCATGCCAGTCTTAGGAGGCAATTGCTAGCACAGATACCTCCACCTGGGGGAAGCAGAGAACCACAAAGAGCTCCTCATTTTTGGAAGGTTCTTGAGTACTCTTCTGCTTCAGGCACGAAGTTAGCTCCTAAATATGCATAATAAGACCCAGGCTTAACAGCTGTTCCAGGTTCAACAACAGCGTGAACAACTAGAACTTGGCCTAAAACCCACTATGGGCAGGAGCTCTCAGCTAAAAGAGGCACTGTTGTTGGTCTGCATTGTCCCAGAACTGGACTGGCATCACCTCTGGGAAGGTTCTGA